>MU968359.1:21775975-22272463 GCA_034641835.2 Pinus albicaulis | reverse complement strand
CATGTTAAACACCATGTTGAAGCACACACATGGTGTATGAGGAAGATGAGCACACACACAAGAGAATCAACAAAGAGCTGAAGGATAAGCGTGAGGCTTTTTTTATTTTCCATTATACATAGATGTACATTTATAGTACAATGGTGTGACTCTTGGTTTCATATTCCAGGGTCACTTGGACTCCATTGTGACTTTTCATATTCCACACCTACCCATGTAGGATTAGGTGTTCCAACATCCCCCATTAATCCGAAGGGGTATGTGTGAGTTCAAGAAAGGAGTTGTAATACAAATCTGCAAAGTATACATGGCAGCACTTGGGCTGAATCAACTCTTTGAAATGTTGGAAAAAAGAGGTGGTTTTAGGATGACCACAAACACTGGAACGCAAACTTGTTGCAGTTCCCGGAACTCTTCCAAAACTGGCAAGAAGCTGAAAGCTTCTGCTAGAGGAATTGTCCCTCATAAAAAAGGGAGACCTTCGACCTAAAAGAAGGGAGGTCTACTACCCGTGATGGTTTTAGGATTACCAACAACCAAAGATGATGGTTTTAGGTTATCCACCAACCGAAAATGATGGTTTTAGGTTATCCACCAACCGAAGGCATGCTCATGGGCATCCGTGTCTCTGGCTACATCTCTGAATCCGGAATGACGAATTGTGGCTCAGGCTCGCTTGAACTGCTGGCTACAACTCTGAACATGGAATGAGAGTTTGTGGCTCAGGCTCGCTTGATCTGTCGTCGAAGCTTGTACATGACCACCATTTCCCCCCCTGTCAGGGACAAGGTGAGATGATGGCGAAAACTCAATTGCAAGTTTGCTCAATATTCGTGAACAAGTTCTAACATGTGTCGTAAACATCTTCTTGGCTGCTGATGCCCATTGCCAAGAAGCGATCCATCCAAGATGAATCTTGGTTCTTGCAGGAGGCTTATGTTTGAAGCATCTGTCTGAAGAATGAGTGTGCCGACCACAGTGCTTGCATGGATGAAGATCAAAACAATGATCTTTCATATGGCCAACTCTATCACAGTGTTGGCATTTTACAATCTGATGTTGTTGTGGAACAGGATCTGGAACAGCTGTAGGTGAACTGTCATACATGAATCCGACACTCTGAAATATGATGGGTTTGGTGTAGTCTGGAATATGAAAGGACACATCCTTGTCATATCCAAGACCAATTCTGTGCTTGTTGTGGACAAGTTCTTCCCAAGGTCTGATGATGGGCTTGAGAAGTGCAGGTTGAGCTACTGCATCTGCATGTACATCTGCTGAATGTGAATCATCTAGAACTTTGTCTTCTTTCTTCTGACGAGAGTCCTTCACAATGTTCTGAACAGAAACATGTTCAGAATGGTGACTCTTTTGCTGTAGTTCTTCTTGTTGAAGCTGAGTTTCCAACTGCAAAAACTCAATCTTTTCATGTGCATCTTGCAAACAACTGTGAATTTTACAAAGAGCATCCTTGCTCATTTTTATCATGTCATCAACATTTGAATGAATGAGGTTATCCAACAACTCTAATGCCTCATTGATTTTGGCCATTTTCAACAATTTAGGCTCAAAAAATGAAAGGGTGTCGGCTTCAACCGAAAATGCACCTGGTTACAATGTGATGCAACAAGAAATACAAATGCCTCAAAGTACAAAGTGCGCCTCAAATGATGGAGGGCAATCAACAATGACTTACATCAACAACTCAAATTCATTGATTCCAACTATGAATGAAGAGGCAAATTCCACTCAAAATACAATGTCAGCTCAATACATATCTCTGCAAAATATGTGCAGCTGAAACACTAGTGCAAGGGGCCTTTAAAGCAGCTGAAATTTCCTTCAAATAGATGTTTTCAATGATGGCAAACTTGTTTTCAATTGTCAATTTCTTCAAAAAAACACCCTCTTGTATATGCCACAAATTACACAATGTCAAATCTGCAATATTCAGTCCATTTTTTCTTCATTTTCTGCTGTTCATATCTTCTCTTTCCTCTCTCTCTCTGCTGTTTTTTTTTTTTTTTAAAGAATTAATTAAAAAATATATTAATGGGAATTAATTGGAATGGAGAGAAGGAGATTAAAAAATTGGAGAGGGATTATAATAATGGGAGGGAAATTAATTGAAAGGGGAAGGGGTAGTATTATATGGGAAGGGGAATTAAAAATTTAGAAGGGAGGGAAATTAATTTAAAATGGGATTTAATTAAAAATAGGGAGGAGATATATTAAGTATAAAATCGATTTTAAAAAAGAGGGCGTAGGTTGTATTGATTATGGAGGGAGGGTAGCGTTTAAAAAATTGGAGGGAGGACTGGAGAGGGTAAATCTATAGGGAGAGCAGTATTGAATGGTGGAAATTTCAAAATGAAAGGCTGTATTGTAAGGCGGGCGGAGGGAGCGTATTGTTAAATGTAATGAAAATAAAATTCAATTGAAACGCTTTGCGAATGGAATGGAGGGGGGTCGAATGAGAGTTGGAGAGGGGCGGCGCTGTAAGGCGTGGTTAAGGCTGCGAGGCAGGGTAAGGGGAAGGCCAAAAGGCCGAGTCAAATGCGTTGGAGATGCGTTGTAAGGGGAGGCTGCGTGTAGGGAAGGAGAGGCGTTTTGTGAGAGTTAAGAGGAATGCTGTCTGTAGCAGAGTGTGAGGGTAAGCACTTGTGCGCAGGAATGGTAAGGCGTAGGGAAGAGCAGGACCAACAATCGACGGATCGCTGTGGGTTGAGGACAGATTGGGGCGCAGTGAGAGGGCGTAGCAGCAAGGCGTTATATTTAAATAAATTTTATTTTTATTTTTGTTTTTAAATTAAAAAAGGGTAAGGGAAGCGTACAACATATGGGAGTGGTCGATTCAAGGGCCGGTGGGTAGTGTAATCTGTAGAATGTGCAGAGAGAGGCCGTAAAGGCCGAAGGGCAAATGCGTTATTTTTTATTTTTTTATTTATTTATTTTTTTTTAATTTTTTTAATTTTTTTTTTTTTAAATAACAGCAGAGAATAGAGAGTCTACATTTTCTTCCAGCAGCAGAATTTTCTTCTTTTCAAATATATAGCAGAATGGACAAAGTGCAGAAATGAGGGCAACAATAGAATTTTTCCAGCAGCAGAGAAACCCAGAATTGCAGAATTTTCCAGATTATTTCAACAGTAAAACCCAGAAATCTTTCTCAGGAAATGTGGCATAATTTCTTCAGTAAAAAACTCACAAATTTTCTAATAAAAGCCAGAAACTTCTTCAAAAACCCTCTTTAAACAGTGTTTTCCAGCAACTCTTCAATGCATAAATTAATAGAAATTGCAGGAAAAATGAGAATGAAAACCTTCAGATGGGCAGCGCTGCCTTTCTTCAAAACCACTGCTGCTCTTCTTCAAATCAAATTCTGAATGCTGCTCTTTCTTCTGAATGCTGGGATTCTGAATGCGGCAAAAAGACTGCTGCAGAAAGTCTCTAAATGCTGCAAAAATGCAGATATGCACAGGCCATAAACACAAATGGCTCACTCAATTTGGAGCAGGGCCAACAATCGCCCGCTCTGATACCATGTTAAACACCATGTTGAAGCACACACATGGTGTATGAAGAAGATGAGCACACACACAAGAGAATCAACAAAGAGATGAAGGATAAGCGTGAGGCTTTTTTTATTTTCCATTATACAAAGATGTACATTTATAGTACAATGGTGTGACTCTTGGTTTCATATTCCAAGGTCACTTGGACTCCATTGTGACTTTTCATATTCCACACCTACCCATGTAGGATTAGGTGTTCCAACAAGTCAGCCTCAAATTCATGACTTCACTTGGGTAGCACATAATATGAAGGCTCAATCACATAATTATGGAAATTTTGACCAATTGGCTCTCGATAATGGAGAAAAAACCTAAATCTATCGTTGAAAAAACACTTGAACACCTAATCCATTGATTTGGAAACTTTATTTTAATTCGTTGTGGCGAGATAGGTCATACCAGGTGTCAAAGATTGAAATAGGCCTAGGGCTTGGAGGACCCTAGGTCTATCTTTGAAACGATATTTGAGAAGAAGAGGGTGAGGGAATAAAGTATAACGAAGGCCCCATGATTGTTGTCGCACAAAGTGTTATAACTCTCCAAATCTTGGTTGGATCGAATTAAAACTGAGACCCTCTTTAATGGCATATGTAAAAATTACATCGTTTGTCAAATCTAGCATTGATATGGGCTAGCAACTTCTCCTGAGAGTTCAAATATCTCATAATACATTTTGAATGAACAAAGTGTTGAAAAATGTGTTTAACTAGGTTCAGTCTTCATAAATATGAAATGTATTTTTGATTCTTGTATATTGTAAAATGAAAGAAAATTATTATTATTATTTTTGGAGCATGGGTTTCATGCTTAAGGTCTTTTATTTTATAGGTCAAACACCCATTGAGTGCTTCTAGGATTTTTCCCAGGTCAAGAAGTCAAAAGTGTCATTGTCATAGGTTGAAGACCCCTTTGAGCACATTGTAACTTGCAAAGAAAATTATTTTTGTCCTTTAAAGTGTCAAAATAGCCTCCAAGATCAATTCAACCTAATTTAAGGAGCCACGTCCACCGTTGAGAAGCCTATATAAGGGATGAAACTTGACCTCCTTAAATCACATTCATCACTCACTCATCCAAGTGAAGTAGTAAGAGGAAGAAGGAAGCGAAGAAGGAAGAGGACGAAGAAGACTTTTTTTGGGTTATTTCTCTTTCACACATGTGAAGGTAGGGTTTCCTCTACAAGTTTGATATTGAATGAGAGAAGGAAATAAGGTCAAGTGAAGGTCACAATAAGACATCGTAAAGCTCCAAAAATCAGAGAAAGCCAAGCGAATATTTTAGGAAGTCCTGGGAGGCTAAAAGAAGCTCACACGTGTGGTAGCAACAACTGCACGAGGGTCGAAAATTTTAGGTCTGCAGTGGAGGCCGAAATTCTGCAGCTGGGGGTCAAAGTTGTGCTACTGGAAAAGATTTCACTGGGTTTAACTGGATAAGGAAAACACATCCTCCAGAAAGGTTCAAACTGGTCTTGGAGGGTATTGGTCTTAGTATAGAGGTCTTGGAATTCGTCAATTGAAGGATCTATAAGGAAGAGAAGAGATTTATGGGTTTTTCTCTCAGGAGGAGAGGTTTTGGCTTTGTCTTGTAGCCTATATTCAGTATTCTTGTTATTCATGTTTTGGTAGTTGTTTGAAGATATACAAGCATAGTAATAACTAAATAATCTAATAAGTAAGAAAAAATAAAAATAATCACAAGCAGTTATCATAGAAAGAGAAAATCACTCTAATAATTTTCCTTCAGATTTCTCAACAGATATCAGAGCTAAGGTTGGTTAAGGGCATCATGAAGATCTCTACTACATTGAAGAATTTTCTCAAGAAGTGTTCAAAAGTAGCAAGCCACCTCAAGGAAGGTGATGGGCCTCTAAATTAGACATAAATTAAGGCTCATCTAACAATTCTTAGGCCCATCTACCTTCCTTATGCACATGAAAAGATATATTAAATCTCTCCTTTCTGCACTTAATAATGTTTTCTTATGCTTTAATATTTTCTTAGGAAGGTTTAAAAGTAATTGCATATTTGTGCCTAATATTGGTTATTTTTGTAGAATATTGTGAGAATATTGGGCAGATTATGCAGATTTGGAGAAGGAGATAATTTAGGGACTTGCTCCCTGCCACTGGAAGATCAAGAGTGAAGAATAAATGAGCACAATATCAAGAAATTAGAGAGAAATCTTGGAGAGATTCAAGGGGGTTGTCCACACTCCTTAACTCTCAAAGGCGGCCAAAGGATCCTCATGAGATCCCCTCTAGAAATTCAAATTCCAGAGGCAGCCAAGCAACTCAAGACCAAGTGCACTCAAGCCATACTTTGTAGAAATTTGAATAACTGATATATTATTCACCGAGATTCCCCTAATCACACTATTTTAGCTTCATGCATAATACCGAATCTCTTCTACCATTGATCATCACATGCAGAAATAAAATCAATTGCATGCATACATTAAAACCACAAACAATCACACATATGAACACAGTTTTTAATGGGAAAGCTTAAAGCTGAAAACCGCAACTATCTGTATATTATATGTCATGGAGATCATATAACAATCATAGTACAAAAGCTCCTCACAAGCTCTCATGCACACCCTCAATTGCTACACACTATCAAGCTAGATCTAGCAAAACACATGCTCCAATCTTTTGCCACTTGATAGCTAGGCTCTATTGCGTAATTAATGCTATGGGATGGCTTCATTAAATAGATAAACCACCTGGCTTGTACTGCGCAATCCTCATGGGCTTCTCCACCTATCTGTGTGTTGCAAATAGCAACTGTATAGTCACAGCTGATAGTTAACTTGCTCTTTCACCTATTTTTGCACTGGTCTCCACTGAAACTGTCCATGCACTGAAGTTAACTGATGCATTCTTTAGTTGATTAATGAGTTTAAAATTAGTGAATTAATTAATAATTAATTCACACCACTCTCACTAATTGTATTAATTAGTTAAACTGAATATAAATAGCTCAACTATGTTTAGATTAGTTAAACTGAATACAACTCCACTAACTTCCTCAATCAACTCCACCAAACTCTGTCACACACTGGAAAATTTGGTGGAATTTCTGACGGCCAATTCGTCGCTATTTCGACACATAGTCGTCGCAAGAGTGACAATTCGAGGGTGGGCAAAACGTGGTTTGCCATACCGTCGCAGTTCCGATGCACTTAAAAAGTGTCGCACTATTGACACTTTTTCTGTCGCTTCCAAACAAGTGTCGTTCTTCTGACGTTTCCCAAACCGTCGCGCTTTTGACGTTTGGAAACTGTCGCACTTCCGACGAAATGTGGTCCGACGTTTGTAAACTGTCGCAATTCCGACGAAATGTGGTTCGACGTTTGAACGTCGCTCTTTCGACGTTTGTAGACTGTCACAATTCCGACGCAATGTGGTCCGACGTTTTGGATGTCGCTCTTCCGACGTTTGTAAACTGTTACAATTCCGACGAAATGTGGTCCGACGTTTTGAACGTTGCTCTTCCGACGTTTGTAAACTGTCGCAATTCCGACGAAATGTGGTCCGACGTTTTGAACGTTGCTCGTCCAACGTTTTTATACTGTCGCTCTTCCGACGTTTTTAAGCTGTCGCAATTTCGACGCTTACAAGGCGTCGGTATACCGACGGCGGCTTCAATTTAAAAAAAAAAAATGAAACTTTAAAAGAGGAAAAATGCTGTTTTGAATATATTATATGAAGTAAAACAGTCCATGAAGTCATTACATTTTCGCATCTGAAGATTGGAACCCAAATATCCATCCAGAAAAGTGGAAGTCCCACCCTAGACAATGATAGAAAAATACCCCATGTCACATAAGAAAGTGAAATAGCAGTATGTAGAATAGTAAAGCAACAGATAGAGTACCGACTTCCATTGTTCCAAATACAAATTAAAGTACCCAAAATCCTTGAACAAAGAAAAACGCTAATCATGTGAGGAGTGTGATATGTCCAAAATATAAAAATACCATCAGACCATATCAATAAACTAGCATCGCTAGTTTTGAAGGCAGAGTGATAAACATTAATCATTTTTTTTTTTCACAAGAGAAAAAACGTTGTTTTGAATATATTATATGAATTAAAATAGTGCATGAAGTCATTACATTTTCACATCTGAAGATTGGAACCCAAATATCCATCCAGAAAAGTGGAAGTCTCACCCCAGACAGTGATAGAAAAATACCCCATGTCACATAGAGGGACTTGATATAAAACCCAGTAACGGTCCACATGGAGATTATCGACAAATCTGAGAAAGCATCCAAATATGCCCAAGGCATCTATAAGAAAGTGAAATAGCAGTATGTAGAATAGTAAAACAACAGATAGAGTACCGACGTCCATTGTTCCAAATACAAATTAAAGTACCCAAAATCCTTTAACAGAGAAAAACGCTAATCATGTGAGGAGTGTGATATGTCCAAAATATAAAAAGACCATCGACTATATCAATAAACCAGCAACATAGACCAACATCGCTAGTTTTGAAGGCAGAGTGATAAACATTAATCATTTTTTTTTCACAAGAGAAAAAACGTTGTTTTGAATATATTATATGAAGTAAAACAGTCCATGAAATCATTACATTTTCACATCTGAAGATTGGAACCCAAATATACATCCAGAAAAGTGGAAGTCCCACCCCAGATAGTGATAGAAAAATACCCCATGTCACATACAGGGACTTGATATAAAACCCAGTAACGGTCCACATGGAGATTATCGACAATTTGAGAAAGCATCCAAATATGCCCGAGGCATCTATAAGAAAGTGAAATAGCAATATGTAGAATAGTAAAACAACAGATAGAGTACCGACGTCCATTGTTCCAAATACAAATTAAAGTACCCAAAATCCTTGAACAGAGAAAAACGCTAATCATGTGAAGAGTGTGATATGTCCAAAATATAAAAAGACCATCAGACCATATCAATAAACCAACAACATAGACCAGCATCGCTAGTTTTGAAGGCAGAGCGATAAACATTAATCATTTTTTTTTCACAAGAGAAAAAATGTTGTTTTGAATATATTATATGAAGTAAAACAGTCCATGAAGTCATTACATTTTCACATCTGAAGATTGGAACCCAAATATCCATCCAGAAAAGTGGAAGTCCCACCCCAGACAATGATAGAGAAATACCCCATGTCACATACATGGACATGATATAAAACCCAGTGACAGTCCACATGGAGATTATCGACAATCTGAGAAAGCATCCAAATATGTCCGAGGCATCTATAAGAAAGTGAAATAGCAGTATGTAGAATAGTAAAGCAACAGTTAGAGTACCGATGTCCATTGTTCCTGCAAATACAAATTAAAGTACCCAAAATCCTTGAACAGAGAAAAACGCTAATCATGTGAGGAGTGTGATATGTCCAAAATATAAAAAGACCATCAGACCATATCAATAAACCAGCATCGCTAGTTTTGAAGGCAGAGTGATAAACATTAATAATTTTTTTTTTCACAAGAGAAAAAACGTTGTTTTGAATATATTATATGAAGTAAAACCGTCCATGAAAATAGTATCATAAAGCAAATACAGGAAATGTGCAGAGACATGTACTGTTGATATACGCCTCACACAAAAACATTGCCCAGACTCATGGGAAATTTGTCATCAAAAAATCAAAAAATTAAGAAGACTGCCCTCATACGAGGAAACTAGTCTTGAACGTTTACAGAATTCAAAAATATCACAGAGGTCCAGCACAGTAATATAATCTAAAAGTAGCCCAATTAAGTGGGCCGCGAAGCAAGAAAAACAAATTAACCAAACTACTCCTCCAGTGGTTCCTCCACGATTCGGCACCATCCTTCGGAAGGTCCAGGATCGCTAGGTGCTACCTCCACATTCATGCCACGCCTCCCCTCCTGAAGGCCCGAATGCTGGCTGGATTTTTCCGAGCTCAGACCCGTCGGACGAGTGCATTCTTCCTCTGTTTGGGCCTCCTCGCGGAAAACCACAGTGACTAAAACTGTGATTCGTGGGCGGTTGAGAGAGCAATTAAAGGAAAATTGCGCAGTGCGCGTCGTGGGAGAAGGTGAACTAGCGGTGGAGAAACGAGGAGCAGGGGAATCCATACGGTGGCCAGATCCTACAACCCAACCCTGCCCACTCCTAGTATTTGGATGGCGACCTGCGTAATAATCACTGGAATGGCCGGAAGATGACTCGGTTGAGGGCTGGAGGGAGTGCGCAAGGGTTGACCTCTAATGCTCCCCCTGCGGCAACGCATCCTTTGACGCAGGCGAGGCATGGGTGTAGTCTCAGCAGTGGGAACAAGAGGAGACAAAGAAGCAGAATTCCAAGAAACAGAGGAAGACAGACACAGACGAGACTGAGAGAAATGCAGATATGCAGCAAGGTCTAAGCAGCGGTTCAGCCGGCCATTTCTCCTTCTCGTCACAGTGAGCAGGCAGTGTAACCCAGCAATCGGCTCGTCTGAAAAACCATAGCGAAACGTCATTTTATCGACCCGACTGCAATGCAATCGAAGGACACCCGTCATAATTAATCTCTGATCATTAATGAGAGCTGAAGGCCGGATCATCTTGGAGCATGCAGAATCGCTAACAGGAGTGGAGGTCCGATATTGAACAGTGTTAAAACTTAATTAATTAAATGCGGATTTGATGTGAAAACCTTGGAACTTAATTGAACAACGTTAAAAATTAATGCGATTGATATGAAATCGCCACATCCATGTCCCATTGCCTTAAATGCCATCGAATGCACCTGCAGCCGGGAGCAGGGCAAGTTTTGATTGAGGAAACGTCGCAGAAATTGATTGGAGCGGATATTTGTTTGGGCCGCTCGCGCAATGGAAATTCGGACCCGAAAAAGATTAAGGCGAATTTGATAAGAAATTCGCGTCACAAATCTCCCTCCGTATGCCAGCCCAACTTCGGACCCGAAAAATATTAGGGCGGAATTCATTTGGTTTTCGCGTCACAAAATTGACCGACGTCAGCAGACTATTTTGGAACGCGAATTTGGTTTGAATTATGGTTTATCGCCGTTTGAAGTCCGGAGGGCTCGACTTAAGAACAATTTTGTTTGATCCCATCTTATAAAATTTGTGTTGGTTTTCTTTGATAATACACATATTTATAATAAATCATGGGAATACCACACTAAACATGTGGAAAATTTATATAAATAATTATTGAGAACAATCATTTTATGTAAAAATATCCAAATGTGCTTTTGGGAAATAAGAATTCGAGTATTTGGTTCATATTGTTTTAAAGGAAGGAGTGAAGTTGGAGCCTCAAAAGATGCAAGCTATTACAAAATGACCTATTCCTAAGAAAATCAAGGTTCTTAGAAGTTTTTTTAGACTTACATGATATTATTGATCATTTGTTAAGAATTATGCATGCATTTCAAGTTCACTCACATATCTCTTGAAGAAAATATCATTTATATGGAATGATGAGGCTACTTTGGCATTCTCTCTTTTAATGGATGCCATGTCTTCTACACCAACATCGGTTGCACCTACTTTTGGTAAAACATTCATAGTAGAGTGTGAGGCACTAGGACAATGAATTTATATAACATTAACACAATAAGGGATATCATTGGCTTTTAAAAGCAAGGAATTCAAAGAAAATATTTGGTGAAATCTACGTATGAAAAATAAATGGAAGCAATATTACATGCAATAAAAAATGGGGATAGTATATCATTGGGAAGTACTTTAAAGTCAAGATATACCATGATAGCATAAAGTATTTTTTGAAGCTATGGATTTCATTGGAAGATTAACAAAAATGAGGAGAAAAAATGCAAAGTTTTAATTTTGAGATAATTTGCAAAAAGGGTAAGGAAAATTTAGTACATGATGCTCTTTATAAAATAGAAGAGGCCTCAAATTTATATCCAATTACATTTTCTATTCCTAGGTGGCTAGAAGAAGCTTGCCATAATGGAAAAATGACAATAGTACTAAACAAAAACTAAAATTTATAAAGGATGGGATGAACTTTATGGAGCATTGGGAGTGAAAGAGAGATACACTTTGGTGCAAATGTAGAATATTTTTATGCACGCAAGCATATTTGAATAAACAAATATTAAGGGAGTCCCATGTCTCTCTGATGGTAGGACGCAAGGTTCCTCAAAACATCTCAAAGGATCAAAAAATATATTTTTGGAAGGAATGAAGAAAGATATTCAAAATTTTGTAAGAGAAGGTCAGGTTTGCATAATAAATAAAAGAGAGATAGTAAAATCTCTAGGGTTACTTCAGCCATTCCATATACATATTCAAAGACTAGAAGATATATCAATAGACTTTATTACAGGGTTACTGAAATATAAAGGTAAGTATTACATTTTTGTGGTCATTTATGTAGACAAATTTTGTAGATTTTTTTGGTAGAGCTCAGAGTACATAAAGAACAAGGCAAGTGGCAGAAGTGTCCGTGAAAGAAATTCAAAGTCTTCATGGTTTTCCTAAAGTAATAGTAACAAGAAACTTTTGGAAATAATTATTTAATATGAGTGGAGAAACACTATCTGCCATGAGTTCAACATATCAAACACAATCAAATGGTCAAGCAAAAATAGTTAACAAATGTTTTTAAGGTTATCTACAATGTTACTCTTTAGAAAAACAATCTTAATGGATGAAGTGGGTTCGTCAAGGAAGAATGGTTTTTGTGGTCATTTATGTAGACAAATTTTGTAGATTTTTTTGGTAGAGCTCAAAGTACATAAAGAACAAGCCAAGTGGCAGAAGTGTCCATGAAATAAATTCATAGTCTTCATGGTTTTCCTAAAGTAATAGTAACAAGAAACTTTTGGAAATAATTATTTAATATGAGTGGAGAAACACTAGTTGCCATGAGTTCTACATATCAAACACAATCAAATGGTCAAACAAAAATAGTTAACAAATGTTTTTAAGGTTATCTACAATGTTACTCTTTAGAAAAGCAATCTTAATGGATGAAGTGGGTTTGTCAAGGAAGAATGGTAATATGATACTACCTATCAGACATCTACTAAAATTTCCCCATTTAAGGCCCTTTATGGATATCCAACTCCTAGTATCTCATACGTTTTGCAAGATAAGTCCGAAGTATAGGAAATAGAGTCACATATGGAAAATAATAAAGAAAATTTGAAAATTATTATGGAAAACCTTCAAATGACATGAAACATGATAAAACAACAAGGGGAACAACATTGAAGTGAAAGATAATTTGAGGGTAATTGGGTATTTTTTAGATTATAGCATTATAAGCAATCTTCATTCAAGAAAAAAGAAGAATAAAGAATTAGCTCAAAAATGTTATGGCCCTAAATAATTATTCATAGGATTGCACAAGTGGTATAGAAGTTATATTTTCCTTCTTCTTGCATTCATAAGGTTTTTCATGTATCTTGCCTAAAAAAGTTTTTGGGAAAAAATATGCCAATGTAAATAGAACTTCCAAAATTAGATGAAGAATGAAAAATGATTCTTGAACCACAAAACGTTATAGATAAACATTCTATATCTCTTTGACATATAACCATTATGAAGTACCTAATCAAGTGGAATAATATTCCTCTAGAAGAAGGTACATGGTAAAATGATCAATTCGTGATGAAATACCCACAGCTAAAGGGTTCGTTTGAAGTTTTGACAAAGGTTTTGTTATATGTTTTATATAACGCGCGACGGAATAGTTTTATTGTTTGTTAAGGTCCCACACAGTGATCAAATTTGAAGGGCAGGTCCGAATTTCAATTAGAAGGGAATATATCTATGTCGCCCTTCCATAATGAAAAGCTTTAAAAAAAAACTTTTCAATTGACCACAATAAATTATTTTTACATTTCATTTTCAGAAAGACAAAACCATCAATATTTATATTAATAAAATACTGTTACATATACAACAATGAAGAAGGCTCCATCTTTCATTGCTTAAATATCTCATTGGCAATTTCAACATAAGTCTTGAAGACACTATTATAAGAATTTGGATACATACCACCGGGATATAGGAGATTCTTATGTGTCAGATTGTGTAATGCAATTTTGACTTTGTCTGACAAGGAGCAGCAACATGGAGGTCTGGATTTTTCTTATAAAACTTTTTTATTATTATTTGAAACGTTGTTTATAGATATGAAGACAACAATGAAATTATGAGCATGGTGGACAATTAGTCAAGCTCATGATGCCAAACCATGATTATGTAAGTTTGGAATTTAACATTTTTACATGTTAAAGACAAATAGTCAAAATCACTGACAACTTAGTATGCCATAATTAATAATCATTCCCTGTTCACTTTTGTTAATAGGTTTATGTCACACGATGATCTCTCTTCTATGGAATTTACTTGTATTGAAGATCACTATTCTCGGAATAAGGAGTTATTTTCTCCAAAAATAACCCTAGCCAAACATTGACAATGCATCAAGGATATCTTTCTATGCTCCATAAGTAAATATGTTCTACTTCTAAATCATGTCTTGGAAGTGGTTGTTTTGCTGGAAATTATTCACCATTTGGTTTCATACCAAAGTCTTTTTCTCATTTTCAGCATTCAATACATGAAAAAGATAATGGTTTAAAACAACATAAATATTTGAAATTTTGCAAGAATTGTCTGGCACACTTTGAATATGAATTTTGAAGTCAAGTGCATGATGCTGTATAGGATCAAGTGTCATTTTGAATACCAAATGTTTCACAAGAAACTTCTCAACATGCTACCCCGCAGTAAGGATTAAATGACAATATTGCATCAACTATTTCCATAATAAAAGTGCACCTCAGCCATAAGACTAAACAACTACAAATGTTGTAGATCTAACAAGACTACACAATCAAATGTATTCCACAAGGCCAATACTGTATGAAAAATGAAAAGGAGTTTGCAACCAAAAATACCTTAGGCAACTAATTCAATTAGATACACCTCAGCAAAAAGGAAAACCAGCCTACTCAAAAGGCAAGCGTTTACCTCCTTTGACAAAATTTTGAGTTCCGAAACAAGGGCCTTTATTGTCTTGTCAATGCCCCTAGTAATTTGAATGGGGTTTGCACCTGCTGCAACAACCTAAACAAAATGGTTTCATTTCAAATTATTTTCCACAAATTTAAGATACAACCATTGTCAGTTTTGTATTTCCTAACAAGCTCATAAATTTTGATAAAAGAACCAAATTTTTTTAATACCTGATAGCAATTTTTTCACTCAAAAACTATCTTAGACTCAATAAGCCCAACCCAAAACTAAAAAACCAAACACCATAAGACCCTACAAAAATGAATAGATGATCTTAATCTAGTACTATCAACAAAAAGTTACCTTTACACCCTCACTTATTAAACCCTGTGTTGTTGAATTTTAACTTCAACTACTGCAGCAGAAGGACGGATGCAGCAACAACATTTTTTTTTGGAGGTTGCTTGCACGCCATCCAGAAATTTAATTCAACATTTAAAATTCCTGCAAGTTTTTTTTGTAGACGGCCGCAGCCATATTTCTGTACAGGATTGTATTTAAACACAACAACCAGCATTAATGCAATTCACCAACCAGAAATTAAACAAACAGAAATTTACCCCCCAGTTTTGTAAATTCAAAAGGACACGTGGAGCATTAATATTGGATCGCATGAAATTGAAGGGAATCTGAAAACCTGAAAACCGGACCCGAATTTTTTATAAGGCACATTGGATTGAGAATTCACGTTACAAATTAGGCAGACGTCAGCATCCCATTTTGGAACGCAAATTTGGTTTGAAATTCAATCTATTCAGACTTTTGAAGTCCGACGGAAAGGGTTCTTTAATGTTTTGATAATTTAGTTTTATGTATGCTTTAATATATACATATGTTTTAAACATATGTTATATATATATCATATGCGAAATGAAAGGTGGGCCATAGAATTTAGTTTTAATTTTATTATTTTAAAAAGAGGGTTTATTATAATATGTTTTATATGTTACGACATATAAAAATAAAAAGGGAAAAAAAGCTTGGTAGTTTTTTTATAGACATTAGGTAAATTTTTTATTACACAGCAGTGTGTAAAAAGTGAAATACTGAGTGTAACTTTTTAAGTGTGTATGTACAGCAGTGCGAAAGTGAAAAACACAGCAGAGTGTTTTAGAGACAGAGTATGTTTGTTTTGAACAGACAGTGAGTTGGTTTTATGCACTGCGTTTTGTAGCAGTCATAATTTTGTAATCCCTCTTAGTGAGGAAGAAGTGTAATAGTTTTTTTGAGTTATTGAAGGGAATAGAAGTTTGTTTTCAAAGTATTGAAACTCTGTCTCCTGTCAAAGAAATTTTTATTTTCTCTGTGTTAGAGGAAGGGAGATTTATTCTCCATTCATTGTTCTAGAATTTTTCAATATTCCAACATGTGCAAGAACAATAGATGTTGTGGTTCCATCCCCAACTAAATCATTTGTCTTTGCCGCAGCTTGCCTTACCAACTTGGCCCCAATATTTTCAATTGGGTCCTCTAATTCAACCAATAAAAAGGCCAAAACCATAGCATTGAGATACATTTCATTACACTGTCAATAAAAATAAAATTTGACTCAGCCATAACCCTTTCCTTTTATTGTTGTGAAAAGCTTTATGCATTACTCTAATGTGGCTAGTCCATAGGCCAAGTAGATCATTGGGTAACAAATATGTTTCCTTTCACCTTTGAGTTTTCAAATTATGCCTACCAAATCTAAGACATTTAAGAGGGGGAACTAATACAACGTTAAAAAGAAAACCAGAGCACACATCTACAAATTACCTCCTTAGCTACCGTCACACCATCATTAACTATTTTCGGAGAACCATGCTTGCTCTCCAAGACAACATTTTTCCCTTCGCCCCAAGGGTGACTCCAACAAGATCAGCAAGTTTGTTCA
The DNA here is from genome assembly GCA_034641835.2 of Pinus albicaulis. Taxonomy (NCBI): domain Eukaryota; kingdom Viridiplantae; phylum Streptophyta; class Pinopsida; order Pinales; family Pinaceae; genus Pinus; species Pinus albicaulis. The sequence goes on along the minus strand of MU968359.1, from coordinate 22,255,967 downwards.
CACCGCCCGCAAGACAAATTGACAGGTGACCTTCCTTTAAACATAATTTTTTCTCTGACCTGCAATTTTTTTGTCACTGAGCCATCCTTGTTGAAGTACAACTCCTTTTCCATAGCTCTTGTATTAACTACCTTCTCTCTATCTCGTAATCTTAGAATCCCTCTTCTGCTTGAGCAATTAAAGGAAATGGGTGAAAAAACTGAAAGAGAAGACAATTGTCTGCCATAATTATCAAACATTTCACCCAAATTCTTCCCCTTTCCATTGTTACCCAATGAGGTAGATGTGGTAATTGTTGTCATACTGCCCAAAGCAGAGGCCATATTCTCTTACGCTGAATATAGAATTACAAGATCTTCATATTATTATGAACCTTAAAAAACATGACTCCCATTGCTAAAAACCACTTTTAAGTTGTAACAGGCAAACTAAACAACTATCACAACTTTTGGAAACTTCTGGAGCATTAAGAGAGAAACAACAAAAGAGAAATACAACCACAATCCTCATTTTAATGAGACCGGACTATATATTTTCATTAAGATAATAGAAAGAAATCACGACTATATTAAGGCCAGCACAAAACAATCTTTAACCAGTGTCTCTCGCGGCCTTCAGGTTGCCATGCTAGAGGTTGCATATTTTTAATTTAAATTCTTGACCTCTCGTGCCCATTTATGAATGTATCCAATGGGATATCTACATCAAATGCTCCTTTATATCCCCAAAAACAAATTCCCTACTACAAGAGCACCAATATTGATGGATCACTCCACAACACCCCACCCACTAGAAACGGTGAAAAAGGAAACCTGAGAAAACTTCTGAAATATCTCAAGATGAATATATGGGTGGTTCTTATGAATCAACCAACCATTTAGAACATGCTCATCAATCCAAACCATGAGTATTATGTGACGATATTCAAGCAGGCACTGAATCGGATTTCTGAAGCTATGTTAGAGAAACCCTAAACTCTCACTAAAAATAGGTGAAATGTGGCACCACTCAGAGATTGACATGTGCCAATTGGTACAAGTGGTAGAAAATTGGCATGCTCAAACAACGAGGTGATGCGGGAATGACATGAGGGAGAAAATATCAGAAAAGCCCCAAATCTAGAGAACTAAAGCTCATCACCAACCTGAGATTGACAACTTTACATGATGTAACCTATGAAATCGTAAATGGAGAAATCATAGTAACAATAAAGTAACCTATGTAACAATAAAGTCGGATTCATCCTAGGAGTGGTAATGGGAGAAATCATAGTAAACAACAGGAAACATGCAGAGTTGCTTACAATCAAATAGATGAAAAAACACATACAAAAAACCTAGCTAATAATCATGAACAAGCTTAATATTGAATTATGAACTGTAAAGGAACATACAAAATGTGACATTATGAACTTGGTCAAGCGCACAAGCAAAAATATCCTGGACATGACCCTGTTTGACAAGTTGTATTGCTCATGATGCAAGAGGATTTGTACCTGCACTGCCAAGTCAATCAAAATCCATCATTATCTATACAATAAATACAAGTAATTGATGTAGTATTTTTTACTCTAAGATGCATTCTTATGATAATGTTAGAACATATGTTGAAAATGTCAAAACATACCTGAATAAGCTCCTTTTCGTTTCAAGAACAATTTATTGGAGCCGCATGAACTTGGAACAAGCCTCCCACGATCTGAAAGAGTAGCAACTAAGCAACAGTGACTTTTTTGTTGCTACGTTGGATCGAGGGAGGTTTTCTCCAAGATTAAATCGCTCCAATAAATTATTATCTTTTAACATAATAGTGGAATAACCTGTTCAAGAGTATTAATGACCCAACGTTTTGGAATTCTTAAGGGAGTCCATCATCAGGGGAAATGCAATGAATTTGAAAGAATTATGATCTTCTAGGGCAAAAAATAAAATGGTATAAATAGAGTAATTTTAGGATTTTTTTTTTTTTTTTTGAAGGGTCGGTTTGGAAGAATTGAAATTTGTTTATTATAAAATTATTATTAATATTTTTATTTATTTCATTATAATTTATTTATTGTACTATTTTATTGATATTTATTTATTTAATTTATTTAAGTGTAATTTAATTTTTTTTATATTTTTATTTATTTATTTATTTTTTTTTTAAATTATTATTATTATTATTAATTTTATTTTGTTTTATTTCATTTTTTATTTATTATTATTATTATTATTATTATTATTATTATTATTATTTTAATAAGGTTATTATGTTAAATGATTAAGAATTAATAAAAGAAGAGGTTATAATATGAAGAAGGTAAGAGGAGGATTGAGATTAAATTTAGCTCTAGAGGATTATAGTAATTATATTATTATAATTATTATAATTATTATAATTTATTTCTATTATAATTTATTTATTTATTTTTTTTAATTTAATTTAATCTCATTTTATTATTATTATTATTATTATTATTAATATTATTATTTATCTACTAAACAGGGCCAACCACATGAAGGTGGAAGCTCTTATGGGCGCCCCCCCCCCCTCTCTCACATCACTCTCAATTCTCCAATACCCAATCTATATTTCATTTTTTACTTTCATGAGCATAAAAAAAAAATATTCAATAACTAATAAAAAAACAATTCAACAAAAAGTACGCAAGGAAATATTGCAATTAATGCTTGACATAAAAATAGTATGATAAATGAGTTTTTTATATAACGCAAAAAACGTTCCAAGTATGGTAACGTTTGTCTTATAATAATACAATATTTTACATTATCAAATTTTCTTTTTCTTCTTCCTATTTCTATAGCTCCTAATTACATCATCAATATCATTGTTCTCTGCTCCTGTTTCGTGCCTTTTGACCCACACTGCTGACCTAGTTGCGTAGTCACGATGTCTGGGCTCATCCAGTGACGGGGCATCGCCTACAAAAACAGATAATATTAAATTTTAATTGTCAGTTTTTAAATATCATTGAACTAGTTCGTTAATATTAATAAAAAAAATTGCAATGAGATTATTTACCTGGTGCACCAGTTGTCGCCGCTGACCTAGTTGCGTAGTCACGATGTCTGGTCTCATCCAGTGACGGGGCATCGCCTACAAAAACAGATAATATTAAATTTTAATTGTCATTTTTAAATATCATTGAACTAGTTCGGTAATATTAATAAAAAAAATTGCAATGAGATTATTTACCTGGTGCACCAGTTGTCGTCGCTAACCTAGTTGCGTTGTCACGATGTCTGGTCTCATCCAGTAACGGGGCATCACCTAAAAAACAGATAATATTAAATTTTAATTGTCAGTTTTTAAATATCATTGAACTAGTTTGGTAATATTAATAAAAAAAATTGCAATGAGATTATTTACCTGGTGCACCAGTTGTCGCCGCTGACCTAGTTGCGTAGTCACAATGTCTGGTCTCATCCAGTGATGGGGCATCGCCTACAAAAACAGATAATATTAAATTTTAAATGTCAGTTTTTAAATATCATTGAACTAGTTCGGTAATATTAATAAAAAAAATTGCAATGAGATTATTTACCTGGTGCACCAGTTGTCGTCGTTGGGACTGTTTCCCTGTCTTCCTCTCTGGTGGTAAGATCCTCAAGGGAAACATTCTCTATCATTTAAACAAAAAATGTTATAAGTACAACCATCAAGGTATAATTAGAAAAAATTATAAGTGGAAATTAATTACCGTCACGGCCCTCACTGATAGTAGCATTGTCGGCCTGGTCCCTACTACAATGATCAGGTTGCACGTGAGGATCATCTACATTTGGCTCTAAAACTGGGTTATTTGTGTCGTCGGTAGTGTTGCTCCCCTGATTTAAACAAAGTTTTTAGACATTAAATTTATGGATGAAAACAAACATATTTAAAGGTTAATGTTTTACCTTATCAGGCATTCTGGATCTTGGGACCTGCCCCAAGCTTCTGCGACGTTCAACTACGGCTTGATAGCCGAAATGGAAAGTGATATTTTTATCTTCCTTTGTAGTTTCTGTTCCGAAGTCATCACCCTACATTACATATGATTGTGTATTTTTAATCATATTTTATAGGATTACAAAAATGTTGGAAGGCGATACAATTAATTATAAGATGTTTAGCTACTTAATTACAATTCTTGCAGCTAATTTCAAGTAGCTGCCCTAGCCTAGCTTTTGATGGCCCTTTTTTTCAATCCTAGCTTTGGTTGCCTTTGAGGTTTCAGGCAACCTAGCATCAAAAGATTGAAGTCAGATATGACGTAGCACACTTTTATTTTAGACATAGAGAAAAGTAAAGCTATTGAATTAAAGTTGTAATTTACCTTCCGGGTCCAGTTGGAAAATTTCCTTCTTTCTTTGCCCTTTTCTATTTTCCGTCATGGATGAGTGCTCTCCACACACTCTCTAGAACTGTGAGAGGACGCTCGTATCTAGGGTTAAATTTTAATTGCGTCCTATAGGTGTCCCTGGTATATTTCAAATATTTGTCAGCTACCCGAGCCACCACTATTCTGTCAAATGTGCCAACCCCAAAAAGGGCTTCTAGATAATCTAGAAGTTCTTTTTTCAGGTTGGAATTCTGGGAATTCCACCCTGTGTGTATGTTTGGGAAAAAAATTACCAACGCATGGCTCTCCAAAAACCTGTAGAACTCATTTTTTCCTACACAGAAAAAAAAAAAGATATTATCATTAATTTAAAAATAAAAATCATGATAAATATGTTTTAGATAAAGTACATGAAATAGTTAAAATATTAAAATTTACCTGGGAATTGTACGTGCTTTATAGGTACACCTTCATCGTTCACCAACAACGTGCCATTAATGGTCCCTATGGAGCTGACACGTGTAGCTCCAAGAAACGCAATAATGTAGTTGGCCATATCAGCCTCATCATTGCCAACACGTTCAACGCTTGGCAGGGTGTCTGCTTGGGCAGGGTGTGTTTCTTGGCTGGCACCTAAAGGAGTAGAAGGTGTACGAGAGGGTTTCTAGGCAATCTCTTGCCCTTCTATCACACTACCACCAACACCGGGTTCAACAAGTGCCAGAAAATGCTATATACAAAAGAACTTTTTGTTAGTTTAGTCAATGTAAAAATTAAAAATCAAACTATCACAATTCATTTCATGAAGAACAAAAAAAATATCCTTTTGAATTTTTATTATTACCTGATATGTTTCTAGTTGGCTCATAAGTTTTTTTATCCTCTCTTCTGTTTCAGGTGTTTGAGGCGCATCTATCAAAGTATTAAATTTCGACCTTGCATCTCGTGCCTTTTTTCGCAACAAGAACACTGGAGATAGGGATGAAGAAAGCTCTTCCTCAAAGAGGGAATCATCAGGCGTACCATGGCTAGGTGTCTGCATATTTGAAAAAAATTAATATTATTTAAATTATGTAAATAACTAAAATACCTGAAGATAGAGCAATGCTGGCACTTTACATGTTCTTCCGCTGGCCTCTTTCCGTGATCATCCCGTCTCGGGGTTGTTCCTGTACTGCCCTGATCAGTCTGCCACGTTGCAATAAAATTATAAATGTAAGAACTTGAAAACAATATCTAACTTGAAAACACAAAATGAAAACTGAAATAATTTCTAATAAGACACCGGAAGACAAAGTTAGAGTTTCAAATATGCCTTGCATTGAATTCAGTCCTGGAAACATGTCATTGCACATTAAGGAACCCAAAGAAGAGATGAGTTGACAATGAAGACCTTATTGAATATATTGTTGGAGCAACTTCTAGTAAACTTGTTGTGAAGACCTTGAGGACATTTTTGGAGCAACATTGTTGAAGCCGATGGTATAGCATTGTTGGAGACGATCTTGAAGGGCCTTGAAGTGAAGCTTTTGGAGCAACTATTGAAAAATCCTTAGATCATTTAAGTAAGGCACTTTCTATCTTCCATCACCTTTTTCCTTTCAATATCCTTTAAACGATTTTTTTGATATTTGATGTTTGAAACTATGTTGCCAGGAAACGTGGGTTCGGGGACGGGGATGACATTTTTTGAAACCGGGTGCGTGGGTTCGTCTGGGTATTTTTATATTAATATATATTATAATTTATATATCATATATACTACTATATTTTCTAAATTATAATTTATAAATTATAAATTTAATGACACTAGTATAGTAATTTGTAAATTACTAATGATTTATAAACTTTAAACTTTAAAGATTTAAACATGCACATCATTCAACATTCAAGTTTCCACATTCACATGTGACATTTGTCATTGAAATTTAAAAAAATTTAGTTTGATAATATCATGATTCATATATGATATCAAGTGAAAATTGGATCTCAGTTTACATATTAATAACTTATAAGAAATTATAATCATGATTCAAAATTTCAAAATATATGTCCATTGTCATACTAAATTCAAAATTTGCCTCAAGGCATCTCCAAATGGCAAACTTTAAACATGAACTAGGAAATTTCGATATATTAAAATAAAAATAGCTAAAGCCTAATAGTGAGCAATGGCTTCCTCAATCCATATCATCAGCATCCATGTCATCAGCATCACTTAGATCTTCACTTAGCATGCTCTCCAAGTAGGAATCACTCTCATCTTGAGGCTCTGGCTCATCCATAGAAATTTGAGGATGGATGTTTATGGTAAGTCTACGCTTTTGCTGGGTAAGTTATGAACTTATGATTCATGGATAGGTAGGTATGTTTTAAGGTTTATTTATTTTTATTTTTTTTAAGTTTTAAATTCCCCCTTTATAATTGACTATAGCCTATGGGGTTGGATAGGCTACTTTGTCCTCCCTTGGGAAATTTAATTATAAGAGAACATTACAATTGGAATAATTTTCACTTCCACTGTTGTTTTGTATAATATTTCATAGTAGTCCCAAGGCAGAAAATTCACAGAATTAAGATCCAGGAAACCTCTGGTTAAGAGATTAAATTTCTGTTACATTTAAAGTAAAAGCTAGCAGAAATTTCTTCACCAGTAACTACTCTGTCTAAGCCATGCCTAGTATGATAGATATTCTATTTGTCCAGTTTTGCATCATAGTCATAGTAGCTACAACACCTTTGGTGTGAACAAATAATCCCTCTTAGAAATTAGGCTGTGTATGTCCAGATTGTATTCGATCAACCCCATGCCAATAAACCTTTAGGAAGAATTTTATACATCTACTATAATAAAGTTGTAACTTTAATGTCTAATACTTCTTTACCATTAAAAAATAAACATGTTTATTTCTGAGGTTTGATCTTTCTAAATATGCCAGACCAATTCATCCAAATAGCATACCAATTCATTTGAATCATTTAAGTTTTAACTCTTAAGTTTTAAAATTTAATTTTAATTTGTATTTTTTTAAAAATAGTTAGAAACAATACCATTTAAAAACTAGGGTTCTCAGTCCTTGGCATTCCTTCACCTGGGCCTAGGGGCACACTAGAATAATTTCACACTAAACCATGCAAACGTAAAAGTAACTTAATAGATCCATAAAGTAATAATAATCATAATTCCTAATTTCCTATTGTACGATATGATGCAAATTCTTCAAACATGAAGCAATGAAGACATGCAATGTCTGAATTTCAAGATTGACGAACCAATACAAGAAGTTAGAAACTACAACTTTGATTCAATACTCTGTGTCCTAACGCCAGGAAGGAATCTAGTTTGTAGTATAGAACATGCATCGTGTATTATCAATTCTTAATTGACAACAACTAGAGGACATCTACCTCATCAATTCCTTCCCATTTTGTGTTTTTATGTTATATTCCTTATAAAAGTGTCAAATTTCTCTCAAAGTAAGAAACCACTAAATAAAATAAAAAATAGTTGAGATATGATTGAGAAATCGTCATTTATTTCTTGAAAGGATCTTCATGATTTCTTTGGTTGTTTTTCATCTCAAGAAACAAGAAATTACCTAAGAAACTATGATGACGTAATATAAGAAACAACACAGTGCAATGGCCATTTTCAAAGCCAAATGATGTCCATTGAGGACATGGCCTTTATTTGGTTCCTGTTTCATAGGAGTTTTGGGTAGAAATGGGACTTTGTTGTACCATTTCCAGTAGTAAAAAGAGAAAACCTTCTTTTTTCATGGGAAATAATTTACCTTTCCTTTTTCAAGATAATCTAAATCACAAAAAATATGAACTATACTGCACATTCTTGGATAATGTGAAAGTGGAAAAGGAATACCCTACACAAGTGATGCACACATGTACATTTGAACACTAATAGATTTTTGTAGTTGAAATGCAATGCTTGTTTTCATTTAAATGTAGGGTTTTTAAAGCAGGGAGAAATAATGGCCGCCAAATTAATAAGCGTTTCTTTGGGAAAAATTTAAATCTTGTATTGGGTGATGAAGATAATAGAGGGTATTGAATCTTGATTCTTGACATCTAGAGAGAACCCTACAGCCTAACACAATCCAATGGAATTGACCAAAAAAACCCAAATAGAGTCAACCCTACCATAGGAGGAAGGGCCTGCAGTAAGAACTTACCATTTTGCAAGAGCTGAGGGTGAATGTTGTTCTGCAAGAGCTGAGGGTGAACGCTGAGGGTGAATGCAGGGCAAATGTTGTTCTGCAAGAGCTGAGGGCGAATGGTGTTCTGTAAGCGCTCAGGGCAAATGCTGAGGGCGAATGCTGAGGGCAAATGTTGTTCTGCAAGAGCTGAGGGCGAATGCTGAGGGCGAATGCTGTTCTGCAAGAGTAGAGGGAGAATGCGTGCATGATATCAGACATTAATGTAGCTATTGCGACGGATATAAGTTTCATATTTTTAATAAAATAATTTTTAAGTAGTGCGCATATAAGTTTCGTATTTTTATGTAGCGCGCATATAAGTGTCGTTATACAGACGGCAGAAAAGGCATCGCTATTGCGAGGGATGCCTCCAAACGTCGCAATTGTAACACTTCGACATTGTGTCGCACTTGCGACGTTTGGAGGCAGTCGTCGCAATAGCGACGCTTTGGGGCACAGTGTCGCAATTGCGATGTATTCCTCCAAACGTCGCAATTGCGACACGTTGTCTAAGTGTCGGTATTGCGACAATTTTCTATAAATGTCGTTATAGCGACGGTTTCGAGCGGGATCGAAAAAATTTGGGGAAATTTCCGACATTTGGTCAAAAGCGTCGGAACCAAGTGTCGGAATTTCCCCCAAATGTACTAGTGAGTGGACCTAGGCTAAACTCTATCTTTTCAAAAGGTTAGGGGCTCAAAATTTTTAAAAAGGGAAAAATTTTGGAGGGTGTTGTAGCAGCTACAACAGAACCACAAAAGGAAAAGGAGGAGTTGCAAAAATAAATGGAAAAAACTCAAGATAAATTGGAAAATATGGAGGACATAAAAGAAAATCATATAAGGGAGAAAGAGCTCCATTGGAAGATATACAGAAACAATAGAAAGAAGAAGAGGCGTGGAGGTTAAAGTCTAGAAAATAGTGGATCCAAGCAAGGGAAAGTGACACAACTTTATTCCACAATTCAGCAAATACCAGAATGATAAGAAAAAACATTGAAAAAATTATATTAGAGGGAGGTTTTGAGATTAAAGGACATGAAGATATAAAGAAAGAGGTGTACAATCACTTCAAATCTCTGCTACCAATAGAAAATGGGAAAGGAGATGCGGGAGATTTCTTAAAGCACGCCCCACATATAATAAAAGAGGAAAATAATAATGAGATAACTAAAGAGGTCATAGAAGAAGAGTTAATGACATCCATTTGGAGTCTCCATCCGAATAAAGCTTATGGACTGGATGGATTCTCCATCTAATTCTATTGCTCCTATTGGAAATTGATAAAAATGGATTTTCTAAATATGATCATATATGTTTTTAAAAATAAGGAGATGGGAGGTGTTAGGGTCCTATAATAATAGGGTTCATAAATTTTGAATTGACTTTGATAGTCTTGTAAATATGTACATACCTTTCTTTCTGCAAGTTGTTCTCCCATGTTTTGAAAAAAATGAAAAAAATGAAAAAAAAAAAGAGGGTAAAAATTCCTAAAAGAAAAATCAAAGGACTTAGAAAAATGTAGACCCCAAAAGAAAAAAGAGATAAAAATAAGACCTAAAAGTGAGCAAATCCAAATGCCACTACTTTTACTTTTACTGCAAAAATAATGATTATGTGCAGAGTGTCAATAAATGCCATAATCCATGATCAGTTAAACAGTTTAATATTAAATTTTCATGTGTTTCAATTTCATGTTTTAGATAGTGAATAAGGATTTGTCAAATAGTTTAAGCTTGACAAATCAGTAGATAGGTAGAGAATAATGAGGAGCTCAACAGTTTAATCTGAGCCCTCGAATGAAATAAGGTAGATTTAAATAGTTTTCTTCTTTAAAAGAAAATGTTTTAAGGTTGCAAGTCTAAACGCACCTATAAAATGAAGAAATAAATGTTAGAAATAAATTTGGGTAGGTAGAAAGCAGTGGAGCAATCATGTAAATAAAACATCATCGGGAAAAATCACTAATTTCCCCTCCCCTATAAGTATTTAGTATTCTAAGCTATCAACCAAATAGGTTCAGAGCCATTAGGGGAATTCTGAGGTCTAAAATGGGCCTCCTAAGGAAAATGTACAATCAAAATTCACTTTATGAGAACCAATCACATTTTAGGGGATGATGTTATCTCTAATGGTTGAAGTGGCATTTCTTGAGTTAAAGGTACTTACTTGTTACTTTCTCAATGGTGGATAAAAACTCATGGTTAACCTTGGTATTGTTCTAAGTACTTTTAAAGTCATAAAGTAAAGTACTCATAATAAATGTCATTTCATATTTTTTGAATAAAATATTTTATTGTCATTTCATATTTTTTGAAATAAACAATGCATATCCCTACATAATCTTCATGCATTTACACACTTTTCAATAAATATTATATTTGTATATTTTCAAATATTTATTTATAAATCAAATCAATTCAATATGTAATATAAAATTCATACATAAAACAATATATTATATTATATGTTTTTATATAGTATATTAATTACATGTTATTATATAATTTAAATAATATACATTTTAATTAATAGTATATTCTATAATTAAGAATTTATGAATTTATATTTATATTTTATTTTAAGTTATATAAGTACAAAGGACAAGTGCATTAGTTGTGCAATGATAATGACTTTTTCTTGAAAATCTCATTCTTATTTATAGTCACATCAATACAATTTTTTTATTATGTTTATTTTGGTACAACTTTTGAATTGAATTTAACCATGGGTACATGGATTTTAGTGCAAAAAGTGAATTGAAAATTCATAAATATTATTTTATTGGTTTAACTATTATTTTATTATTTCCTTAGGAGGCCCATTTTAGACCTCAAAATTCCCCTAATGATTTCTCTGACTTTTGTTTGGACCGGACCCAAGGCTCAATGACTGACTAGTTAAAAATATTGAGTTCTTATGTTAAACCCACATTTATCATCATTAACCCTTCATTCATACATTAAAACCCCTTTTTTCTAAGTAAAGACACATTCTTACTTAGTAAAAATTGTAACCCTAAAATAATTAACTTCATCCCTTCAAAAGCATTCATAAAACCCCAAAAATACACTTTGTCCTAAGTTAAAGTGTAAAATAATAAAAAATACAACACTGATTTGCTTTGTCTATCATATACACTTTGCTTGGAGATCAAATGTGTTTTATCTACATTTCATTCCCTTTTCATATTAACTTTTAACATATTTTTATTAAAACCCTAACTTTACCTTCCTGTAGATATTAATTCCCTTATATTTAAAATACCCCAAAAACCCACTATTTTAACTTTTAAGACCAAAGTCTATTATCCCCACATGCATAAATAAAAACCCCAACTAAAAGCCCTTTGGTCTAAAAAATATCATAATTTAAATATCTCTCCCCTATGGTTTAACAATGGTGAAAGTTGAAAAAACTATATAATATGCTATCGCACTCTCATATGAAATTTGAAACATTTTTTCAAAAGTTTTAAATAAAAAAATTACTCCCCCGCCTACATTTTTATAACCTAAGGTTTTTGAATTAAAGTAATGTCTATTGATGAAATTCAAAACCCATCCGCGCATAATACACCCCGATCCCACCATTAATCTAGTGCAACTCTCAAATCAATCTCAGTCGTTCACATTCGACTATCAAATCTGACGGTTGACATCCCAAATCACGCAGAATAGATGCCAGACCACCCAAATGCCAAAGCCATGCAACATGGGTGGTTTTTCCCATTCCTCTCTCCTCCATGTGCCTTTCAATCATTAGATTGTGTAGGTTGAGCTTAAAACCACTTACCATCCAAAACCTACACAATAACCAGCCTGGTTTCTATCCGTTGAAAATTCAAAACCTCTCTCTCACCTGATGCAACCTATATTCAATGCTGATTAATGTAACCAAAATTTATAATAAACCTTTGAAATACATTCATTTTATCCTGTATTGCGTGTTTTAACCTATTTTGTGCCTCCCCGACTGTAAAGAAGCCCTGTTAAAGCCTTTTTTCTGCCATTTTTATGCCCAAAACCTACAAACCCTTTCCCTGAAACCTCTGAAGACTGTTGAGGAGTTGTGCATTACTCCAAACAAGCTACTAAAGCCTTCAACTCAGCAAAGAACCTCAGAAACCTTTATATAAACCGATACCTACATCATACCAGGTATTTTTCTCAAAATTGAACCTGCAATCAAGTTGGACAACCATTTTTAAAGAAAGAAAAACATTTTAAGTTAAGAAATTGATTAATTAAATTGCCCAAAAGTCCCAAAAACAGGCCAAACTCTGGCAAATTTTTCCCTGAAAATATTTTTCTCTACGATGCCCCATTTCTGAAGAAATTGAGGAGTTTACACAGTTTATTAGTCCATTTCAAGCTATGAGATAAGCCAGAAAGCCTCTACAGGTACCCTAAACCCTCTGTAACCCTTTTCAAAAGATTTTTAGCCATGATTCCCATTAAAAATACTCAGAAAACCCTTTTTATGTTTTAAACGAATTCTAAAGCCTCTAAAACTCTTTGATAGGCCTAATTGAATAGAAAGCCTTAATACAAGCCTATACTTTGCCAAATTTTCCAAATTAAGCCTCTGCTGAAAGTAAATTACCTCTGCAAACTGCTTAAACTTGTAGAAGAAGATCAAGATGCCTAAAAACAGAGTGTAAGAAAGCCTGAAGGTTCTAAATCTCCTAAACCTACTCTTTCCATGACTCCAAATACTGCAATTGTGGTCAATCCATTACAACCCCCAGTTGTTGATATTGAACACATTCCCTTAGCTGATATTGATTACAAAATAGCTTATCCCATAGTTTAATTTAATATGTTAGATATCCATAACTGGTGCTTTGAGAAGTCTTTAGATGATCAAGAAGAAGTTTATATTTTGGAATCCAATTTACCCAAGTATGTTGTCCCATTGACTCACCCTTGTCAGGAAATTATCAGATTATGTCACCAGTACTATATTCCTGATCAAAGAGCTATTGTGAATTTCAGTAAACAAGTCCTATTTACCATCACTTCAAAGTCAATTAACCAAATGTTACAGCTTCAACCAGACCCCCAAGAAGTCCCTTTGTCTATTGAGGCCCTCACCAAGCTATACATTGGCCTAGATTTTCCTAAAAGGTTCATGATTTTTCAGAATTTTATGCCTCTGCATGTTGAAATTCCCAAGTTAAATCCTCCATATTTAACTGCTAAATTTCTAGAAGGATCAAGACATGTAATCTCCATGATTTCATTCATCCTTGGGTATTTCACTAATGAGCACACTGATGAGTCTATCTTGGGATTCTTGTCCACCTTTTCTCTAGGTCAACCGCCTTCAGTTATCTTTGATTATGCTAGTTTCATTTTTTATAGTATTCACTATCAATTTACTAATTTACAACTTGATGGAGTATTCAGATATACCTCCTATCTTTTCCACATGTTTCTTTACTTCTAATCAGATAGTTTTCCAATTTCACTTCAAAAGCTGGACATAGAGGGAAAACCTTTATCTATCATCTTTTGGACATCCATACTCAAGAAAGAAGGTACATATTTCAATTATTCATCAATGAATAAGATATAGTATTCTTCACCACGTGGTGACTTTTTCCTCATAGTTCCACATATGTCAGTATGAATGAGTTCAAGAGGCTTACTTGATGATCCTTCCTTGGCATTAAATTGTAACCTAGTTTGCTTGCCGAATTGGCAAGATTTGCATATGATATTTTCAGGTAGGGTTATATTGGGAAGATCACAAACAGCTTTAAGTCTACTTGATTTGTTTATTTGAGAGAAGCTCAGATGCCCCAAACTTCTATTCCATAGCCAATTTTCTAAATATTTACTCAAATAACATTGTTCTTTGGGGTTCTTCAATATATACAGGTTGTTTGGATTTCTTTTTCCTTTTATAATTGCTTTACCTGTATCAAGATCACGTACCACACATTCTTTTGAACTAAAGACAACTTCAGTTCCTTGATCACACATTTGACTTACACTTAACAAGTTATGCTTTAATCCATCCACACACATGACTTCATTAGCTTTCACCTTTTCTTTTAGGAAAAAATACCCTTTTCCCTTAATGACCGAAGGAGTATCATTTCCAAATGTGACATTTTTTTTCTTTTTCTAGAGAACTATATGCAAGAAGTTTTTCTTTATCACCTATCATGTGTCTTGAACATCCACTATCAATGTACCATTGGTTTTCTTCATCTTCTGCAAATAACGCTATGCCACAATTTTCAACCTGTAATTCCTTCTTTTCCATACTTTGGAGCTTGAAGGAACATGTTCTTTTGGCTGAACTTTGCTCCTGCATTCAGATTCTTCATGGCCAAAGTTATTGCAATAAGCACATTCAACTTCATTTTGAAGAGGAGAAAAGTTGTTATAAGTATTCTTCTTTGTTTCAATATCAATCCTTTTATTTCTTGCTTCTCTTGTCATGATGGTTTTATATGCAACACATTGAACATCTTTATGACCAAAATTGTGACATGAGAAACATTGTCCATTGAAGAAGAAATTTTTGCGATCATAAAATCTTCTATATGAATTTACTTGTTGATTGGTGTTTCTTTGAAAGACATTCCTATTAGTGTTCTTTGAATTGAGATGATCATGATTTACCTGTAAAGATTCTTTATTCCCTTGCTGAGTGGCAGCATGTTGTAAACCAGTTGTAACTGCTTTTAGATAATTTGGCGCTGAAGCCTGAGAAGATTCTCTGATATATCCAATACCTGTCTTTATAAGAGGAGAACGTTGTACCTTGATAATCTCATCTAAGGTTTCAGATCCTTTAGAAAATCTAAGATTTAGAGTCTTTACTTTCTGAGGTTCTTTTCTTAGACTTACTACTTCACACTCTAATTTATCATTGTGTTTCTCCTTTTCTTCAAGCTGATTTTTCAGAGTTTCTATGGTTATTTTACTCTCTTCTAAAAAAAATTTGAGTTTATTGTTTTCATCAAGAAAATCACTGTCTTATAGAGCATCCACAAAAGTATCATTTTCTTCTCTATATTCTTTTTCAAATGCCATAAGAAGTCTAAGATCTTGTTCATATTCTTCCTCACTATCAGATAACCCATCACTATATTCATGAGTATAGTAACTCTTTCTGGTGCTAAAACAATTCTTATTCCTTCTTGCTACTTCCTTCCCCTTTTTATGTGTTTCTTTATAAGGAAACTTAGCAGCATAATGACCAACTCTTCCACAATCAAAACATTTGAAATGAAGCTTACCTCTGAATCGTCCTGTGCCAAGCTGAAGTTTCTTTACAAAGTTTATCTCATCTTCTTCTAAGATATATCCTGATCCTTCTGTTTTTTGTACTTCCTTCCCTTTTGTAGAAGTTCTAAAGACTGCTTCTTTGACTTCAAATGGTCCTCCTCTTCTCATTTCATATGCAGTTAGTATGCCATGAAGTTGCACCACAATAAGATTTTGAAGATCCTGCTTTTCTTCAAGAGCAGAAACTTTTGACTCAAATTTTGTCATTAGTGATCTTAAGACTTTCTCAACCAAAGTAGATTCGGTTATTGTTTCTCCCAGATTTCTCATACGATTTACAATATCATCAAGACGTAAAAATAAATTGGCAATGCTCTCCTCATTATCCATTTTTAGATTCTCATATTGAATTCTGAGAGTTTGGATTTTAACACTTTTTACCTTTGCATCACCTTCATAACTTAGAATGATTTTGTCCCATATTGTTTTTTTTGTATTCAACTGCATGACTTTGACAAATTCTGATTCAGTTAGACTTCCCAATAGAGCATTGACCGCCTTTTCATTTGTTTCATAATTCTTTCTTTCCGTTGGATGTGTTGGTACTGCAGTCGGATATTGATATCCTTGTTCAACAATTGCCCATACCTCTGCTCCCAGAGACTGAATATAGGATCTCATCCTTGTTTTCTAGAAGATTAAATTATTTCTGTTAAAGAGCGGAGGCCTGATAGATGTTGTTCCATCTTGATTGCTCATATTGCTTGATCTTCCTTCTAGCGGCTAAGCTTTTCAGAAGGACCTGCTCTGATTCCAATTGTTGGGAAAAGTACTGAGAGGGGGGGGGGTGAATCAATACTTAGGGTTGAACAATTTTTGTTTTGTTTCTCTTAAAAACCATATGTTACAGTACTACATCCAATATTTATGTCTAGATCTCTTATTATGTCTTTACTTAGAGCATTGCATCAAATAAGCATTAAGCATGAACAGAAATAACAGAACAAACCATAAAACATAAACAACACATATGAACACCAGGATTTAAGGTGGAAACCCAATTCGGGAGAAAACCACCGCTGCTGTAATCTCAGTCTTCAATATTTATTATAGAGAAAACTTCTTACAATATATGCTGGTGCAGACTTATACCAGCACGCAGGCACCTACCTACAGAAGGCTACAACCTTCTCTTGTTTACCAGCCTCTCCTGGAAGGGAGCTACTACCCCCTGCTCTCCTTTACCAGCTACCACTGGAAGGGAGCTACAACCCCCTCACTGAAGGCTTCTACCCTCAGATCTACTGCGGACCATGTTTCATCAATTTCCATACTGGATCCACCAGTTTCCACACGACATACCTTGCAGGCCACCAGATTTATTCATTCAGTACCCTCACACCTGTTTTTATGATTTCGCCTGTCGTTCAAACCAGAGATTCATCATTATTAGATCACTATATCCATGGGTGCATCGTAGATTCAGATTTTTTCAGTTAAGATCAGAGTTCGCCCATGCAGATATTCCTTAGAAAAAATTATTCATTCATAACCCTTACAATGCACACAACGTTCTTTATTTTTCTTCTCCTTATATAGTTTTTCCTTTGTTAAAACCATTAGTCAAAACCACGAACCGCTAGTGGTATTCATTTTAGTTTGTCCCACGAGGCTTTTTGATCTCTTTTTAATTTATTTATCAATTTTAAAGAAATTGACAAATAATTATATTTACAACTTTTTGAATTCCCAAGCCTTATATCTAAAGATTAACCCTTCGGACTTTATAGAAACATCCAACGCTTCCAAATAAATTAATCTTGTGATAAAACTTTGACCCGAGGCCCACATACATAGTTAATATCCAATCCAATACGCCCATCGTACCACAGTAAACCTCACGCAAGTCCAGCGTCCGATCACCATTATATTAGCAAGCTTATAGATCAACGACGTATATGCATATCGCTCGACCTCCGATGCCAAAGGTTAACGGGTGATGACCCGTCGTACCTGTGTTAATCTTCACGCACCTTCAACAAATGATGACCGTCCGATGACCCCTTCCCAGATCAACGACGCTCAACGATATTGTTGGGCATCCTGGGTCGAACTATAATGCGCGATGGCGCATAGTGAAAAGTGGTTTTGTAAAATCGTACAGGGATGCGTGTCGAGTATTCTATGGAATCACTCCTCATCTAGGAAATACCACTTACTCCGCACAGGTGGTGCAATGAAAACCGTAAACCACCTTTACTTTTCACACGGTCAAGGTTATGCTCTTCCACGCAGGGTTCCGTCGCCTTTTAAATGTATTATTATAATTAAATTGTGTTTTAATTTTTTGCGTTCCATCGTCACCAAGTGATCTGCTACTCCATTAATCTGTGCCATCTCCCATCAACTCCCTCATCAGATACAGAGTATCATTCAACCCTTCCAATTACACAGGACATCATTCGACTCCATTACAGAGATTATTCACACAGAGGTTCAGGGGATTCCATACAAGAATTACATCAGTCAATACACATATAATACACATATCCTAACTCTGCAACGATGATTTCATTCTTCTCTGGGCACCGTAGGTATCCTTTGCCCACAGGTCATATATATTCCAGAATTACTTAACCATACTTAACACAATTCCACAGTTATACACAAATCTTGGCCAGATATTCAATTTGTCCTTCAATCTATTACCTTGACTCTTCCTAGCAGCTCTCCCTTTTGCCATCTCCTTTGCAAACTTTATTAAACCCCTAATACAACTCTACTACTCTGTCTCTAATTCCTCTGTTTCATCTACTGCCTTTGCTACCAATTCCTTTGCCATCAATGACAATATTTCCAACAAAAAGGAAGCAGCAAATCAACTATTGGAATATAAATTTGAAGAGAGTTTCCCTTGGAACTATGATGCACAAGGGATCTTGAGCAAGCTGAGGGTAAAATGAAAATTAACACCCTTTATACATGAAGCTAAACTAGAAATAGAAAATTTTTCCAATCAGCTTGAATGGATTGAAAACACATTAATAGATGCAGTAAGCAAAGGTAATACTAGTCATACCTTAGAGACTGCAAATCAACCAGAGAAATCCATCAAAATAATAAGGGAAGAAGGAGAACATGTGGAAGAGACTACAATAGAAACAAAGTTCAAAATAATTTATAACAAAAGGCCAAAATTAGATACAGCAGGTAAAGGTAAAGTGAAAATAAATGTTGAAGAAATAGAGCCCTTAAATACCAACACAAGTTTTCCAGAGACAAATGTATCTAATGTAATTATCAATGAACCAAATCAGAATGAAGGACAACTCAATAATGAAGATACACAAATGAAGGAAATACAACAAAGTATGGAAGCTTCTTCCTCACATTCAGCTAAGGAAAAGGATTTGGATATTAAGAAGAAATATAAGCAAATCAAGTTGAAGAATGAGGAAATCAAAACTGAAATTTACTCTTAGTTCTTGAAACAAAAGCCAGGTAATCAAAACATATTCCTATCAGCATTTGATTAATCAAGTAAAAAATTTATTATGTCAGTATTGCAGCCTACATTATTAGTACCAAAGACAGTTGCTGACTATAAGAAAGTTGATCTAGAAGTAGCTACAGACAAAATCCATGAATTAAATCAAATAGAGTTTCACATGCAAACCTCAGAGATGTTATATTCCACAGTTAAAAAAAAATATATGAGTGCTCATAAGCTTCAAAACACCATCTCTAACATGCAAGATCAAATGAATATGGACAAAGCTTCATTATTTGCAAAGTATCTAAGGATTTAAGCCTTAGAAGAATTAGTATTGAAGGTAGGATATGATCCTACAAACACTAAAGCAGCAGAAGCATTGGTAAAAAATAAAAATGAGGATATAACAGCCTTGAGGAAACAACTCAAACTTCCTCAAAGTGAGCATCCTCAGACAAAGAAATTCTTATAGGAACAAAAGGAAAAATATGAAATGATGAGCGTAATTCTTCAACTGACAGCTCAAATTAAGGAAATGGAAGTACAGATGGACCAACTTGTCCAAGAAAAGGAGATAGTAAAAGAACCAGTGATTCCTACGGTCATCCCAGTCATCAATGCAGCAGTGCCTTCAACTTTTGGAGAAAATTTGGCACCCAAAGAACCACTGGTTACTGTAGTGCTAATGACTTCTTCCACTGCATCAGCCACTGAATCATCCACCACAGCAGTACAACCTACAGATGATGCCAGTAAGATAGTAAAAGCAATGGAAGAGATTTCTTTGAAGACAAATGAAATTAACAGGTTGAAAAAGATGATTGAAAATATTGAGAAGACAAATAAATCAACATAGATAAATGCTAAAATACATGAAAAAAATGCCAACAGATTGAGTGAAGTGTTCAAAAAGTTGAAAAAAGAATTAACTCTCAAAGATTAGATATCATACATAAAAAATTACCTTTGGAATAATATCATTGAAGCCATCCATGATGTATGGCCTTCAATTCAATTAATTTTTTAGCAAAGAGAGTTATTAGTGGCTTCTCATGTGGAAATTCAAAAGACTCAGACTGATTTGGCTGACAAACCAGAACAGGCTGTAAGATTAATCAATTTCCTCAACAGTAAAAATAGACAGGAATTGGAAGAGCTCAAAATAACAGATAGAACTGCCACTATCCTATAAATTAGGAAAGTCACCACAAAGAGAAATTTAATGAGGCAACTTGAAGAAAAATGTGAAGGTATGAATACTTCCATAACCAGATTTATGGTTAAATTCACAAATTTGAGGCAAAAATGACTTCCTGATATCATGGTTATTAATGATAAATTGATGCCTTAAAATGATTATGACAAGAAGATAAGAGAATTTTCCAAATAACAAGTACATAAACCAACAGGTCAAGGCATCCCCACAGGATAGGTGTTACTGAAAAGTTTTGAAGATTTATTTTACTTACAGTATGAGATCAAACACGTATTTGTTATCAAGCCCACCTTTGCTAGATATACAGAAGCTGATGAGAATTTTAGGAAATTAAAGAATATTCAGATTCCTAAAAATAAGGGTTGGCAAGCTCTCACAGATTTACTATGAAGGATAAAAGACAAGCAGGAGAAAAGACGAAAGAATTTTTTTTTCTAAATTTCATTCAAAAAATATTTTTATTTACAACAGTAAACACTTTTTGACTGAGGTTAAAGAGTATCAATTAAAAATTATCTGTGAATAAAGAGTATCCAAGAAAGAGTATCAGTCAAGGCAAGTCAGATTTCAAAAAATATCTAAAGGCCAGCAAGGAGGACACCAAGGCAGCCACCTGCTTTATCCTCAAAACTGTTTCTATCTCTTATGGATAAAATAGGACAACTTGCTGATTTGTTAAGCAACTGTCTCTATTTTTATTGTAAAGATATTTTATTTTCCTAAGTTAATTCCTAGAAGTCATCTATGATATTTTGTAAAACATTATGTATAAATACTTCATATTTAGAAGTATTTGGTGTCGAATAAAATTGTTGGGATTGTTATAGTCATTTCTTATTGGACTTTAAAGCTTTTGTGTGTCAAAAATTCAGGTAGCAGGCTAGATCAAAGCAAATTGGCATCATACTTCAGGATCCCTGTGATGAGCTATTTGGAGTGAATTATTTTCTTCACTTGTAATTGTTTCTTTTCTCTGTTACATGCATCCATTTATGTTTATGCTAAATCTAAATGTATAACTAGGAGTATTAATACATGATATGTTAATAGCACCATGTTTTTAACTAGTTATCATTTATATTTTTTCCTCTGATTTCCAGTGTAGGGAACCCTTAATTGCTCCCTCATTCGTTTGACCTCTCCTACTACTTCCATTTTCCGGATTTAAGGATTCTTAAGTTCCCTTTATCCCGATCATATCATTTCACAAAAACAACTTTCCAAGATCTCCAAGGGTTTTCTATCTTGCCCTAAAGACATTTGACCTTTTTTCCCTAGATCCTAGTCCTATTAGCTTGATTTTGACTCCATAGCCCAATGGACAAATATATTTCCCACTATCCATCCTTTCAAGTGATTACCAAAATTTCACTTTCATAGCTAGCCTAATATTCACAATTTAAAACAAAGTGAAACTTTAAAGATAGAGCCCTCTCTAAACCCTAGGAAGGCTAGATCCTAGAGTTTGAAGTAGGTTTGTGGTTACCTCTAGAATTCTTTGACTGAAAACCAAAAGTACACAACTTAAGAATTATTAGAGTGATAACAGGAGGATTCAAAAACTCTACTTACCTTTCCCTTATTCCAATAGATGCATTCCCTTCCTCTCTAATCAGATTTTGACCAATATCCCTTAGTAATGCCTCTTACAAAATAATATAAAAAATTATGGCAAGTCGCATTAAGCCCCTACTCCACTCTCTAATCACATAAAAACAATGTGGCTTCGTCCCTTGTAGAAATATAGTAGACAACATAATTCTAGTACAAGAGGCTTTACATTCCAGCATTGCACGCAAAGGACAGGGCTTCATTTTGAAAATGGACTTGGAAAATTCTTTTGATAGTGTAAATTTGTCTTTCCTATAAAAAAATTTACAAAAAATTGGCTTTTCAAATAAGTTCATTGACATCATAAAAGCCTACACTAATGGCCCTTGGATCTCACCTCTAGTTAATGGAAGACCATGTAATTTTTCTAGAGTTATCTGGGACTAAGGCAGGGCTGCCCTTGTCCCCTTTTCTTTATATATTGATGGCTGATTCTTTGAGTAGAAATTTGGAGTACTGCAAAAGAAATCACACCTTGACTGGACTGTCAACGAGAAAAGGGTTTAAAAGTATAAGTCACTCGCTATTTGCGGATGACACCTTTCTCATGGGAGGAGAATCTTGTGTAGTTTCAAGAAGATTCAAAACAATCCTTGACAATTTTATGGAAGTCTCTGGAGGAATAGTGAACAATGAAAAAGGTTGCATCTTTGGCTGGAACACACCTCATCAGACACTCCAAAGAATATCTCAAATATTACAAATTCCCTTCCAAGCCAACTAGAACCATTTCCAAAATGTCTCAAATATTACAAATTCCTTTCCAAGACAACTAGAACCATTTCCAATATATTGGGCTACCAATTACTAAGAAAAATATGAAAACTGAGAATATGAAAAATAAGATTCAATCTTGGGGAATGATTTGGTTAAATCAAGTAGGCATATTCATCCTTATAAAATCCATTCTCTTTGCCCTTCCCCTCTATTAGTTTTCCATGATCTCTGCCCCCGCAAGTATACAGAAGAAAATAGAAATTATAATCAGAGTATTTATATGGAAAGGAGGAAAAATAGAAACTAAGAAATTCAGGTTAATCAAATAGATTCAAGTAATTTTGTATTATAAGAATGGATGTATCTCTATCAGAATACCTGGATTGATGAATCTAGCACTTGAATCCAAGATTCCTTGGAGATTCATTAATGGAGAAAGGAGTTGGAGGAAGCATGCTTTAGAGTCAAAATACTTAAGCACTCCAAGGATCTCCATCTTGGACAAGAATGCACCTTTAAGTGAATATCACCTAGAAGCTCATTATCAAGGTGCTTCCATTGATCAAAAAAATATCTCATGAATGTCGGGAATGGAAAACACATTAATTTGTGGATGGACACCATAATGGGAAGTGAGTTGTTATGTAACAATCAATAAATTCTAAGACTAAGGAACTGGATGACATCATATGGAATCTCCAACTTGGGAAAAATAAAATAGTGGGACACTGATGGAATATGGAAAATTTGGAAAACTCATAATCTACCACGGGATTTAGAAAAATCAATGGGATATTCTCACTTCACTGTTAAAAGGTGTAGCCCCATTGGAGCAAAGTAAATAGTACGTGCACATATCACTAGCACATTTGGCCCAATTTCCAATGGCCAATTCGTCGCTATTCCGACACATAGGCGTCATAAGAGCGATAGTTTGAGGTGAGTCAAAATGCGATTAGCCATTATGTCGCAATTCTGACACTTCAATAAAGTGTCGGAATAGCGACACATTTTCCGACGTTTCCAGATGTCCATCGCTCTTCCGACGTTATCCCAATCGTCACTATTTTGACGTCACCAAAGGCATCACTATTATGACATTAGCCAAACCATCGATCTACCGACGTTATAAAAATCGTCGCTAATCCGACATCACTTAAACCATCGGTCTTTCGACGAACCATAACTATTGGTCTTCCGATGAAAACACAACGTCGCTCTTTTGATGAAAACAAAAATGTCACTCTTATGAAGAAAACAAAACGTCACTCTACCGACGAAAACACAACGTCGATCCTCCGATGAAAACAAAAACGTCGCTCTTCCGACGAAAACAAAACGTCGCTCTTCTGACAAAAACACAACGTTGCTCATCCAACGAAAACAAAACATCACTCTTCTGACGAAAAAAAACGTCACTCTTACGATAGACCTAAATGTTTCTCTTCCGACGGAAACTAAAAATTATTTAAAAAAATATATATATTTAGATAAATCCCGCATGGATAACCTTGGTTCATTTGAAGCTGTAAAATTGAATATAGGTCCCTTGTCTAAAGTTTCATGTGAATCTCAAATGCTTCCAAAGCCCAATCAAAGTCTTTACCTTGTATGTGTTATTTATACAAGAATACGCAAGCGACGAGTTCGTGTAATGGTCAAGCAATCATAAATATCAGAAACCATACTACAATCTAGTGTACATGAAAGGGATTTTCTAAGTTATTTCCGATGTTTGTTTGTGGATCTCCATATCTTTTTTCTCTCATTTCTAATGCATGAACTGTGAATCCTAAGGTCTAGGTCTATAACTTGCATCCTATTGTGGATCCAGCCTAACGAGGGCTATAGTCAAATCACATTTGGCCAAGAATCTGTAGGAAAGGCAATAGGAAGGGTTCATGATCAGAAAGTGGCAGAGTTGATTGGAAAAAACATTTTCAAAGGAGATACTCCATTAAATTCTACATAGAATCCAGTCAGTGTCGCAAAGCTAAGGGAGATGAGTGTAAGTGATATATTTGTAGATGAAAATCCAGTAAATCGAGATTGTCTTGGAGGAATCAGGAAACCCCCGAGAGGAGAGAGCAGCATTGCTCTGGTGTAAATAAATATTTAACCAAGGATATACCAGGATTGATTAACCTTTTGAATGACCATTGTTTAGTCAATTTAGTGTCCTAAATTATCGACCAGGGCTAGTAAACTGATGAAGTGTGATGAACTATATGTGCCTAAGTATCCATTTTTCTTACTTCGTTGTTTTTAGTGTTTTATTGATGTTTTGGGGTTTTTATGTTTGATGCTTAGTATGCTACTCTATGCTAAAAATATGAAGTTAGATCTATGTCAAAAGGGAGAGAAGGAAATGTTAATAAATGAATTAAAACAGAGTTTATTTGCAAATTCTTTTCCTAACTAGAAAATGATGAAAACAGAGAGTCCCAATCCATGGATATTACAACTTCTAAATGAACATTCATGAAATGAAAAGTCATTCAAAACACTACAACTTAATCTGATTCATTTAGTTAGAGATTTGTTGGAAGAGCTTGTGAAAAAGATTAAATCTAATGCAATGAGGATCTCCTAAAACATAAAAGGAAATGTTGAAACAAATAGTAACTTAAAACATTATAGTGAAATCTCATTCATTTGATAGAAGTTTATTGGAAGATCTTGAGAAAAATATTACTATAATGTAGTAAGGATCTCCTATGAAATGCTGAAACAACTTATAACATTACAACTAAATCTCATTCATGAGTTAGAGGTTTATTGGAAGAGATTTTGAAAGAGATTAATCATAATGTGATAAGGAAAAACAATCAATTACTCACAATATTACAACTAAGTCTCATTCATAAATTAGAGGTTTATTGGAAGAGCTTTTGAAAGAGACTAACTGCAGTATAATGAGGATCTTCCTTTTAACTAAGTAACAGAAAGTGAAATGCTAATAACTCAAAATATTACAATTGAATCACATTCATTTAATAGAGATGTATTGGAAGAGCTTGAGAAAGAGACTAACTGCAATATCATGAGGATCATTTATCCAAGCAAATGACATGAAACATAATGCTAAAAGCTATGATTTCAGAAAGCAATCTAAGTAAGGAAATATGACAAAACAGAATTGAAAATGACTTATCTAGAAAACATGTAAAACCTCCTCAAATAGCAGGGGCCCTCTGCTACCAATTTGTTTAAATTCTTTAGCTTCTTAAAGTTGTAATCAAAACAGCATCACTGAACTGAACTTCTTTATTGATAAACTCACAAATCTTCATCCCATTCCATCTTAAGCTTTGTTACAAAACACTCTCTAATCCTTTCTCTTCTTCTCCTATTTTTCACTACTCTTGATAGGAAAAAGCTTCCCCTATTTATACAAAAATATGAGAAGTTATCTCATTAATGAGAGTCCATGAATCTCTCCCTCTATCTCTAGAGTTACAATAAAAATAGGAAATAATAAGAGACATGTCTTTTTAGAGTTTCAATACAAATAAGAAATGAGACACATATCTTCTTAGAGTTTCAATACAAAAATAAAATGAGACACATGTCCTCATGATCCCATGATCTTCTCCACTCAAATTCAAATTTGGTTTTGGGAGGCCACATAAAGGTCTTTTAGAAGCTTCCTTTTGACCTACACATGTCACAAAACTCATAACACATATACAGATATATGAAACTATGTTAATTTTCTAGTTTCTAATCATAAATTCACTTTAAACACATAAAATAAATAACTTTGGAAGACAAGGATCCTAACCCATATATTTATGAAAATGGTTATTTGATGTAGGGTTTTAGGTCAGATAGTTATGAAATAAGAGCTAAATGGTAATGACATAATGGAAATATGTATGAATATGGAAAACACTTTTGAGACTCAACAACCATCATGCATAGGATGATGAAGATAGCTGTTTGTTGTTAAGTTTTTTTGTGTTGTTTTGGGTTTACAGATTTGATTTGGGTTAGGTAGTTTGCATGGCAATTTCAATAACATACAAGTGATCTGGTGGGTGGATCCTTCTATAGGCCACTTCCAAGAGCTTCAACTACTATTTAAAAAAAATTTATTTAGATAGATCTCGCATGGATAACCCTGGTTCATTTAAAGCTGTAAAATTGAATATAGGTCCCTTGTCTGAAGTTTCATGTGACTCTCAAATTCTTCCAAAGCCCAATCAAAGTCTTCCCTCTATGCAACTTAGGAAAATTTTCACCTATCGTGAACAACCTAAGCAATGTTATTAATTTTCTCTCACTCATCAAACTTGTCCCAATATCTTAATGCAATGGCACTTATGGGAAAGCATATGTAACACAAGTTCAGGTTACATAATATTAATAACCATCACATCAAAAAAATTACACCGGAATCATTAATTATCACCACTCTATCTGACACAACATTCTATAAAAACATCCACCAAGGAAGTCATTCAAAATGGCAACATATGTTGTTCCCAGTAATATGTATATTGGTTAATTCTTCAATCTCATTATATACTAGGCTTTTTAGAAGATAGGGAATGGATGGAAATCAACAACTTGTGGTTGAGTATCTTTACCTAGGACAATAGCAACCAATCACTTGTACTCAAATATTCTCAACATATGTTGCTTCCATGTATTGTAGTTCTTACCAAGAAATCTTTGGGTAAATTCCAACATGATGTTAAGTCAATAGGTGATCCTTACACAAAAGAATATAAAACAAAGAACAAATCTGTAACAACCCTCTATCAATTTTTATTTTTATTTTTATTTTTTGTATTCTTTCGGTAGGGAATCAGATATGTACATGTATGCAGAAGCAAGAAAATCTCAGGTCTTGGTAATTTGAGAGAGACTAGAGGAGCCATAAAAGATAAGCTCTTTGGCAGCCATTTTAAATAGTGATTGTATAAGACAATAAAGAGTCTTATTATATGCTAGTAGAGCTTTGAGAGGAGTTCTTAGGGTCATATTTTAATATTAGAATCCATCTAGCCCTAATTCAACTTTCAACCTACTGAAGGCTTGAAATTGATAGCCAGCAGGACATTCATAACAAAGGATTATGTGCCTTAAGAAAGGAAACAGGGCAAGGCAGTACTTTTTATAGTATTTCATTTTTTGAAAAGCCCGAAGTCTCTGATTGGTTGCCAACGATTATAGTTGGGTGTTCTTATCTTTTTAATTTGGATGCAAGGGTACTTGAGTATGGCCCACAGTTTCTTCCTTACTCTGAGGCTTAAAAGGTAGGTTATATGACTTGCTATCACGATTCACTGATAGCAGTTCCAAGGCCATGAGTCACCTATCTATGAGGATCATTTTTCCCAACTCAAAGGTGTAAGGCATCCAACCAGGTTTTCTATGTAGCATTTACAAATAATAACAACCTTCTTCATCGGTAAGGCATAAAAATGTTGTCTTTAATTGACATTATTAAGCACCTGGTGGCATTCAGTACTTTTGTAACTCACCCAATAGCATATTCCTCTGAAATTTAATTGATTAATTACAAATATTCTTGCTACTGGATACCATAATTTAGGATGCACAGTACCACATATAAAATCATCAATTCTATCTGATGGATTTTAAATAGCTCGGATAATTGTGAGAATTTTCAGTCATCCTGAAGGAAATGTGGTTAGTATTACATAGGCCCCTCAACAAGTTTAACCTGGATTTTGATAAGGAGTCTTATCCTAAAGTCTACGCCAAAAGGCTCAAAATAAAGGGAGCAATAGAAGACTAATATCTTGCACCTCAACCATTCCTTCAGTTAGTTAATGACTAGGGATGGATGGATCATGGTGAGGTAATCTCTTTCATTGTGGGAGCCCATCTAGAGCTAGTGATGAGCTAAATGAGCACACACATATCACTATCTCACTCATTGAAGACAATTATCAGAAAAACAAGTTCATCCCTGATTTTCTTACAACCAGAATTGATTCCACTACTATGAATAATATTCAGGAGGTTACGGGGAAACTTTATTGTCTATTTCATTACATAATTTAATTTAATTTAATACAAGTTGCATGGAGAAACTAGGTCTCGAGCCACCCAGAAGGCCAGCACAATTTAAAAGTATACTATCTCTTGTTATATTACTATTCACAAATGTTAGTCATTTGTTTCCTCTCTTCTCTTTCTCAAAGATGAGTTAAGCACTTCCTTCTCCGATGTAATTTGCATGCTAATTTGGTTTTCCATCCCAAAAACAATTTTCTGTCCATTTGAATTCATTACTAAAATTTCAATTTTAATTTCAACTTCAAAGTTCAAGTACAAGGACCAAAAAGTAGAAAAAGTGGTAGCCATGTAGAATATATTATTCAGTACATATTTGACATTCAAGGACCAAAAACTTAAAAAGGAAAATTTTGCAGGTTACATTCTTAAAAAAAATGCTAGTAAGTACAATGACCAAAATGGATATTCATGATTAATATCTTGGAGTTGGAAACACTGCAAAGAAAGGACAGGAAGCAATATAATTTTGCAGTATATGGTCAGTCTAGTAACCGAGGAACAAGGTATAAAATCACTAAAAAATAATCTAATACCTGAAAATTCTAGCTACTAGTATAAAACTCTGACAAAGGATCCTTCTGCATACTATTATCATTCTAGAAATATTTTGCATACTATTATCATTCTATAAATATCCAAGTATAACCTAGAAAGTCCTTTTAGAAAATGACTGAATTCTAAAATTCATCTACTCCTCATCTTTAGAGTTATGTATCAAGACTGATTATGCCTTTGATAAGCTCCAAGTCAATTCATGATCCTCTGTCAAGGCATGCTACAAGCTGGATAAACCTGAAGAAATTTATTTTACCATCTATGGCATGTTGCAAACTCTGCAATGGAAACAGGGGAAGCCATTAAGGGTCCGGGATCCCCAACTAGTCATTTGGATTTTAGGAATCAAGTGTGGGATTCCAATTCTTCTCAGACTACCCCCACTCTGTCACTCAGCATCCCGAGCCCAACTGGGGAATGCAATACATAGGTGAATAGATCAGGTGAACAATGCCCAAATCCTTCTCCCAGGGACAGAGTCATGGCACTGGCTACAGCTTGTAAAGTTAAAGATGTTGCTAACATGTCTAATTGGATGACAAGCCACCATGATTAGTGGATTGTTGTGAGATCTTCACGAATTGAATCTCCAACATCAGATAAACCTCTATTGAAATCAGACATCAGATAAACCTCTATTGAAATGAGACATTAGTAATGGCTCTTCCATCAAAAATATTAATTACAAGGCTAATGCCACACACTTGGTTTACAAAAATAAAAACTTAAATTCAGTAGTGCATCTCCTCTTCACATCCTTGCTTCGCTCCATCTACACCCATTGATTATAGAGCCATGAGATTCACACACAATAACTATTTCTTTCACTCAAGAAATTTATTGAAATAAAATCCATTATAATTTCGATGAACTATTGTGACTTAACCATTTACAAATTCCAATGAAGGCAAGTGAGGGACTAGCGGGTCAATGTTTTGACTGGTCGCCACTTGGTAAGTCCTACACTCAATAGTCTTGGCCAACAGGGAAGCTCCTACCGCATGAAAATAACACATGAGTGGAAGCACAACCTATATCAACAAGTATATGGATCAATGGTACAATGGGGATGAGGTTTTTATATTCTCGCCTGGTTAACCAAAAAAAATGTCAATTAAGTGGTTATGTTATGTCTCTTGCACTCAGCCATGCACAACAACTTCAGTTTTCATTCACAGAACTAAAGGATTCACGATATGGATACTTCTTCTTCTCACATCTTCATTTACTATGCTTACAGGTTTACCCTTAAGAATTATGAAAGAACTCAATTGAAATATTGTACGCTGATACCAGTCATGAAATCAATGAATATAACTTCTACTTGTGGTTTTTCTGCATTGTTGATGCATCCTAGGACAAAATATATGTTCTTAAGCTCAAGTTTAGAGTATTTCATGAAAGTTCAAGTAATTCCACCAAATCACAGTTAGTTTTAACTGGAAATGGCTAGAAATAAGAGATGGGAAATTCAAATCCCTTTAGTAGTACAAGAAAAGCAAGTTTTCTTCTGAAATAAAGTTTGGTCGGGCATGACTTCATTGATTGAGAGCATTTTACACAAATAGTTTGAACATTATTTTTTATGTAGGGTTATCAGTTTGACAGAAAGGGTTGATGAGTTTAGGATCTCTTTGTGTTACCTCATGAATTCCAAAGAGATCACTTCTCAGTGAGTGTATTTCAATGGAATTTCCTTCAATAATGCTTATTAATTATGATTGTGATGTAAAAGTAAATTGGCCAAAACAAAATCCCTGCTCTGGGCTGACTGCGTCATACATAGCGTAATTATCATCTGTTTATATTTATTATCAATAATTTCTCATTTGAGCTGAAAGGATGACAAAGAACCAAAATAGACCAATGATCCATGAACTGAGAGTTTTTTTCTTCAGAAACTCTTCTAAGTCCTTCCCATCAAGCTTTGAAGAAATCTTAAGGCTTACCTTGAATCATTAGTAATTGGATAGCAGGGAGAGCATTGGATAGAAGAACATAATTCTCTTGAACTAATTTTCATTTCAAATGCCTAGCCACCTCCTTGGATGGTTGTGGAGAAATCTCCACGTCATAGTGGAAGATATGTTGTGAAGGCTCGAATTGAACAAGGAAATGATTAGAAAGAAGCTGGATCAAAGCCCCTTCTTTTCCTCCAGAATCAGGCCTCCCTACAGCCACGAGAGGCACGAGATTTCTAGAAAATCCTTGTCTACTTCTTCACTTGGTACAAGTTTTCGAAGGACAGGAATAACCATAAAATAATTCAAGGAAGAAGTATCGGGTCCTGGTACCAACTCCATGTTCTCCATTAGGGAAACCAGACACTCTAGAGCTGAAAATACATCAAAACCCAAAAGGCCATTGGAGAAAATTCCAAAAAACAAAAAACATCAAAACCCTATGGGTAAACTAAAACACATTGAAACCAAATATCCATTGCTACAGACGCAAAATAAAATTTCTTGCAAATATAAGGGAAAATTAACCAAATGAGCATATCAGCTAACGTAAACACATTGAAACCAGATACACGTTTTTGCACGATGCAAACCAAAACTTCTCAGTTACATGTGAAAGACTAACCAAATGGGCATATCAGCAAACTAAAAAAAAGAGAAACGAAACAACCATTGTCGCGGATGCAAACAAGAAATTCTTAGAATAACATAGACAAAATAACCAAATGGGCATATCAGCAAACCAAAACATATAGAAACCAAATAGCCATTGCCGCAGAAGCCAACCAAAAATTCTCATAGCTAATAAAATGCACCATAACCAAATGGCCAGAAGTAGAAAGTAACAAAACCAAATGGGAAAACAAATAACGAAAGAAACCTAAAGGGCATTGCATTATCATTGGATAAACACATAAACTTAACGAAAAGCACTGCATGTTTAGGGAAATCCATTACAACAATAAATATTTTAGTGGGACTATTGAATGAATACATGGATTACCTTGTCTGGGGCATTTGACGACATGCTATTCAGAGTTCACCACTTTTCCTTGACTTTTAATTCTCGAAATCCCATTGCTCTGGGGCTGAATGAAGGGCCTTTGAATCCGCGGGACAGGTATTGATGTCCGAATACAAGGCACAAGACTATTATGATAATTTTTGTTGATCATCGGACCAAAGGCAATCGGGATCCAATGTATCAGAGCAGATTCTTTCTGTAGAAGGAAATAAATCACCAGACTTCAACCAAATGTGTCAGAGAAAGCATACAATAGGCACTCAAGATCAATTTCTTTACTTACCGCATCCTTCCTCCAAACCTGCGATAGTATGGCCGCATCCTTCCTCCAAACCTACAATATTATGGTTGCATCCTTCCTCAAAACCGGCGACAGTATGGCCACATCCTCCCTCCTTCCCTGGACAAACCATGCAACCGAAGGGAAATGAACGAGGGAAATTAAAACTTTTGATATTTGAAATTTTTTGACATTTTGAAATGAAATATTTGTGTTTTTTAAGGCCACTAAAATTCCATTAAGTAAAATGTGTGAGACTTTTCTTGGGGTTAATAAGGGGTTTGGGTAAATAAGTGGTATTGTTGATTATAAATAATTATTAATGAGGTTAGATCTAAGACATTTATTTAAATTATTAATTATATTAAATTGTTGAATTTTGATTTCATAAACTAGGGATTTTGGTTTATTTTTCAATATAATTATGTGATATTAAAGATGAATTATGGTAACTTAAAAATAATTTTTATGTGGTTAAAAGGTTAGTAATGTTATGGTATGAATGATTACTTTCAATGAAATTTTTGTTTTAGTAAGGATAACTCATCTATGGACATTTTCCATGATTTTTAAGACGGAGTCAATATAGGAAAGGTGATACTTAAAGGGCTCCCACATGCTTTAGAAATTTTATATCTATTGGTTTATAAACATTAGAGGTGGAAAAATATCCTAAACTCTAGAGCTAAGTTTGTTCCAACTTAGCTATATCTTGAACAACAAATTGTTACGTCAAGGATATGATATAAATTTGGTGGGTTGTAGGGTAGTCTTGTCATGAAATAAATGTAATGTAGTTACTAGGTAGGTAGGGGGAACCATTTTGGTGGAACTTGGCCATAAATGGGACATCTATCCATGCATAGTTTTCTAAGAACAAATACACCTAGTGGATTATCATTGTACCGGAATCACTTTTGGATCTAGGCTACTGTGCACACACTAACTAAAGGGATATTAGTAAAACCCACAAAAGTATTATAGGTGCTTTTATATAAATAGGTGTTCTTGTGTTCTCATTGGTTAGTTATGGGAAAATGACAATAAATTAAGAGAAGTTATAGGTGCTTTTATAGAAATAGGTGATATTGTGCTCTCATTGGTTAGGTATGGGCAAATGACAATAAAGTAAGAGAAGGATTTTACTACTGGACAATTAGAGGAATGATTCCACAAAAAACCAAGCATGGTGTTGTAGCACTTTCTAGGCTAAGGGCTTTTGAAGGGGTTCCCGCACCATATGACCGGAAGAAGAGAATGGTCATTCCAGATGCTCTGAAAGTGTTGAGGCTTTAGCCAGGTCACAAGTATTGTCTACTAGGAAGGCTTTCCAAAGAAGTTGGTCGACATCACTATGACACTATGGAATTAGAAGGGAAGTGAAAATCAAAGTCTCGGGTATCATATGAGAGAAGGAAGCAATTGGAAAAATTGAGATCAAAAGCAGTGGAGTTAGCCGAAAAGTAGCTTTCCCCAGAGATGGATAAGATAAAACTTGACAACATATTGGTCAATTTCCTTGACCCTTTATTGGTTATTCAGAAGGAGTATGAATACACCATCGTTAATATCAAGGTAACCCCTAGAAAATAAATGGCTACAAGTTTTAGTTTTTGTCTGAACATCAACATACCACAACCATGCTTACAACCAGGATATGTTTTTTGAGGAGGAGAAATCTCGTCGAGATCAACATCAAGAATCCATTGCAAAAAAAAAAGTAAAACTTGTGGTGATTCCAGATGAGAATAGACGAATAGCTACAATAGATGTCGAATGTGGAAATTATGGAGGAAAAATATGAAATTTATATTCCTTTTGCATTCAAGTGAGAGGAAAATCAATCATCAATGAAAATTCAAAATTTTCAAGTTGAGCAAGATCAACCAAATTGGGGGCATAGTTTGGGGAACCTTCGTAAGTGAATGGGGCCTATGTGATATGGCTATGAGTTATCTACCCCCACACAATCCGATATGAAAATAGTAAAAATTGTAGGCATAGGGTTAATTAACCCCACACATAGGGATTACATAGGTTTT
The DNA here is from genome assembly GCA_034641835.2 of Pinus albicaulis. NCBI lineage: Eukaryota > Viridiplantae > Streptophyta > Pinopsida > Pinales > Pinaceae > Pinus > Pinus albicaulis. The sequence goes on along the minus strand of MU968359.1, from coordinate 22,221,227 downwards.
GTTCCCACGCTACATGCTCATGAACTAAAATCTCTCTTTACTGTCAATATGTGCATATACAGCAACAAGACATCAATTAAATTTTACTAGTTGGGTGGCTCTAAGAACCATGCCAGACATGTAATATTTTCAGATAATGAGGATCACAACATTGTCTTAATCTCCATGCATTAGGGATTACATAGGTTTTGTTCACACACCTCCACCCTTCTAGATTCAGCTTGCAGACATATTCTGGGATTCCAGAGGAGATCTTCCTCCACCCAATCGCCATGAGGGATTCCAGAGGTTTTGGTTCCACACCTCCACCCTTATAATTAATTAGGAAGATAACCAAGAAATATCCATATTTCTTAATGAAAGGCAAAAGGCTCCAAGTCTTGTAGCTCTATCCCACGCCCGAACGAAGGTACAACTAGGGAGAAACCGGAAAACGGGCCGCACGAATGTGCACAGGGCACCTGTGTGGTCACAACTTAGCAAATTTGATACGACCACCCTCAAACGAAACGACTCGACCCGAACGCGCTTGGGCGGGCGCCCTCACACGGCACGCATGACCGAACAAAGGCACAAGGGAGAATATGACAAACGGGCTGCACGAATGTGCAAAATACACCCGTGCGGTCACAACTTAGAAATTTTGATACGTCCGCCCTCAAACGAAACAACCTAACCCAACCCAAACGCGTTTGGGGGGGCACCCTCACACGGCGTGCCCGACCGAATGAAGGAACAAGGGGGAAAATAGCAAACGAGCCACACAAACGTGCACAAGGTAGCCCTGCAATCACAACTTAGCAAATTTGATACGACCACCCTCAAACAAAATGACCCGACCCGAACGCGTTTGAGTGGGTGCCCTCACACAGTGCAACATGGCGCGCATGACCGAACAAAGGCACAAGGGAGAAACTAGAAAATGGGCTGCACGAACGTGCATAGGATGGCACTCGTATGGTCACAACTTAGAAAATTTGATATGGGCGCCCTCAACCGAAACAACCCGACCCAAACACATTTGGGTAGGCGCCCTCAACCAAAACGACTCGGCCCGAACGCGTTTGGGCAGGTGCCCTCAATCGAAATGACCTGACCCAAACAAGTTTGGGCAGGCGCCCTTAAACGAAATGATACGATGCACCTGACCGATTGAAGGCACAAGGGAGCAAATGGAAAACGAGTCGCACAAATGTGCACAAGGCACCCATGCGGTCACAACTTAGCAAATTTGATACGGCCGCCCTCAAACGAAATGACCCAACCTGAATGCATTTGGGCGGGCTCCCTCACACGACGTGCACGACTGAATGAAGGCACAAGGGATAAAATGGAAAACGAGTCGCACGAACATGCAAAAAGCACCCGTGCAGTCAGAACTTAGCAAATTTTATATGGCCGCCCTCAAACGAAACAACCTAACTAGACCCGAACGCGTTTGGGCGGGCGCCCTCAGACAGTGCACCTGACCGAACGAAGGCACAAGGGAGAAAATGGAAAATAAGCCACACGAACATGCACAAGGCACCCCTGCGATCACAACTTAGCTAATTTTATACAACCGCCCTCAAACAAAATAACCGAACCTGAATGCGTTTGGGTGGGCTCCCTCACACAGCATGACATGGCCCAAATGCGTTTGGGCGGGTGCCCTTAACCGAAACGACTTGACCCGAATGCGTTTGGGCGGGCGCCCTCAACCGAAACAACCCGACCCAAACAGGTTTAGGCGGGCGCCTTCAAAAGAAACAACACGGCGCACCCAACCGAATGAAGGCAAAAGGGAGCAAATGGAAAACGGGTCGCACGAACATGCATAAGGCACCCATGCGGTCACAACTTTGAAAATTTGATACGACATCCCTCAAACGAAAGGACCTGACTCGAACGCGTTTGGGCGGGCACCCTCACACAGAGTGCACAACCGAACGAAGGCACAAGGGATAAAATGGAAAATGGACCACATGAATGTACAAAAGGCACCCGTGAGGTCACAACTTAGAAAATTTGATACAGCTGCCCTCAAACGAAACAAACTGACCTGACCCGAACGCATTTGGGCGGGCACCCTCACACGGCGCACCCGATCGAATGAAGGCATAAGGGGGAAGATGGAAAACAAGCCACACGAACGTGCACAAGGCACCCCTGTGGTCACAACTTAGAAAATTTTATACGACCTCCCTCAAACGAATCGACCCGACTTGAATGTGTTTGGGCGATCGCCCTCACATGGCGCGTTTGGGCGAGCACAGCTGAATGAAGGCACAAATGAGAAAATGGTAAACGGGCCGCACGAATGTGCAAAAGGCACCTGTGCAGTCACAAATTAGCAAATTTGATACGACCGCCCTCAAACGAAACAACCTGACCCAACCTAAACACGTTTGGGTGGGCACCCTCACACGACGCACCCGACTGAACAAAGGCACAAGGTGGAAAATGGAAAATGAGCCACATGAACGTGCACAAGGCACCCCTACAGTCACAACTTAGCAAATTTGATACGACCACCCTCAAACGAAATGACCTGAATTGAACGTGTTTGGGCGGGCTCCCTCACACAACGCGACACGACGTGCATGAACGAATGAAGGCACAAGGGAGAAACCAGAAAACGGGCCACAAGAACGTGCACAGGGCACCCGTGCAGCCACAATACTCTTGAATTTATATGTATTAGGGACTACATTGATGTGACAGATTTGGTGGATGCATACGTGAAGCCTTAGTTAATGTTCATCCTAGTGAAGTAGAGTTATATAATGTTGGCCTTGGAAAGGGTATGTAAGCTACAACTATAGTTTTTGCATATTGTTTTTATTATGTCGAGTATAATTTATTTTAGACATTTTTCTTACCTATGCCATTTTGATGTGGACAAGAGGTACTTAAGGAGTGTTTGAAAGTAATAACGAAATTTAATATTAGATTATGATTGAAAATTTATGCATTAATATTGGTCTAAATGGAAATAATGGGGCTGTGGACATAAAATTGTACTGTCTTGTGCAACTTGAAGAAAAATAATAATAGTCTTTTTTCCCCATAAGGGACAGAAATCAAGTGTTGGAACACAAAATTAGATACAAAGTGTGATTTTATACCACAAATAAGGAGTCAAAAGAGCTTGGAAATAGAGGGGGAGAGGTTTGAGCTAGGGGAGCTACCTACACAAGGAGAAGACCCAAAATTTATCAAAACATGGAAAGAGACAAGATGGAAGAAAGGGAGGGAGTTGTCCAACTAAGGGTACCAAATAAGTTAGTATTTATGCAGGGGAAATTGTGCGTATGAAAATTATGCAAGACTTGGGATGCATCCACGAAATTCATTAACTCTCCCCACCCTATATCCATTAATGAACTTGGTATGAAGGCAAAGGAGGGAATTAAGGGTTGTCCAACTTCATAAGACTCCACATGTGAGGGGTAAATGGGCGTGTGGCCAACACCCCCACAAACCACCACCTCAACCTTAATGACGAGATCCTGACACCAAATGTTATGCGTGATGCGAATATGTGCATATGTAGGAGGAGACAGGGGGGGCATACAAGAAAGGAGGGCTTTGGAAATATTTAAAAAATAATTCTCATGGTGCATATATCCAACTAGAAAAACAAGAGAGAGGGGCAATTATATTGAGTGGAATTATTCATGGAATATCTTTCCAACCTGACATGTCATTGATCTCATACTAACCTACTTCCTTCAAGAAGGAAGGCTTGATTCATTTGTGCATCCGCCTCTTTGTTTTGGCTTCTTAAAATGTGGTAATAAGTCTTTTGAGAGAATGATTTTAGGGTACTATTGATTTTTCTAAGGAGGAGGGATAACTTTTTGTTCTTCAGGAGAAAACCTTTTTGAAGGTGTTGAATAGTGATAAGGGAATCGCCCAAGATCACTAACTTATAGACATCTCGATCATTAGCCAATTGGAGACCTGGAAGAAGCACATACATTTATGTGAGATTTTTCATTCTTTGGACTAGCCCCCATAAGTACTTTATTTTTCATATTCCATCGGGATTTAGGAGAATCCCTCCCCCTCCCCCTCCCGCCACCCCAACTATTTAACTTTTATATTTTATTGAACTATTATGCTTCTATTATAACTCTTTATAAATGTATAAATTTATATAATTTAAATGTATGTGGTATAAAAAAAAATTAACATATTAGAATCGTGAAGATAAAGATAAAAAAATAGAAACTAAAAATATTATACAAGAAAAAGGTGGTGTTCTATGTAAATTAACAACATAACTTCCAACATGATCCTCATAAAACTAACTAAACCCATATTGGTCTACTGTCAAGTTTGATATTTCAATAAGTTTTTAGATGATTTCCATGAAATTATTAGAGTTTTTGTTTAGCTGGTTTAAATTTGACTTGAGATTTGTGAACCTCATGAAATTAATTTACCAAAAAACAAATTAGAAAAAATTCAAATGTAATTAATTTTATTCACCAATCTATTAACTTATTTCAAAACTATATAAAAAATATATATTTAAAATTGTTAATATATTTGAAATGCAGTGTGAATTCTATAATAATTTTAGATATTTATTTTTCAAAATTTTTATTCTATTTTATATTTATATATAAAAGTAAGTTAAAAATCTATTTAAAAAATATATTTTAATGTGATGTTTATTTTGAAACTATATTATAACATTATATGTAAAAATAAATTTATATTTATATATTAATGAGAAAAAATATATTTAAATGTGAAATTATATTAATATAATTTTCATTTTAAATTAAAATTTGAGCTAATTATATGTTTGTGTTTGAATTATAGTTTAAGCAATAGAAATAATTTTATATATATTTTTTTACATAGAAATAATTTAAAACTATATACAAAAATGTTTGAATGAAATATTAATGCATTAACGACATTTGCTCCAAACCATCGCAAGACCGATGCATATTTTAGAAACATCGATATTGTGACGTTTCTAAAATATGTGTCGGTCTTGCGACACTTTGGAGAAAAATGTCACAAGACCGACACATATTTTAGAAATGTCGCAATACCAACGTTTTCTCCAAACCATCGCAATACCAACGCATATGTTAGAAATGTCGCATTTCTGACGTTTTGTCCCAAAAAAGTCATAATACCGACGCATAGTTTAGAATGTCGCATTTCTGACGACATTCATAAACATCACAAAAGCAACGATGTCCCTAAACGTCGATATAGTGATGGTTGTTGGCGGGATTTGAAAAATTGATTAAAATTGGGGAAATTTCTGACAATATTACAAAAGTGTGGGAACTAAAGTGTCAGAATTTTGACCAAATGTACTAATGTATGGACTCTTATAGGAGGAGAGTATACCGTCAAATCGAGATATGGATTTCTTCAAGAACAATAAGGGTAGCAAGATTGGCACCTCTGGAAACTTGTGTGGAAGTTGAAAGATTCCATTTAAAAATTAAAATATTGATCTGGACACTTCTAAATAGCAAAATTGTTACCGCAAAGAACTTGAAAAAAAAGTGGATTTTTTGTGCCCTCTCAGTGCCCATTGTGTCTGCAGGAGGAGGAAAGCATTCAACACTTGTTCATAGAATGTAACTTCACCAAATAATGTTGGAAGGGTGTGACCTCTCCATTAGAAGCGAGTCTAAATTACACCAACTGACTCAATGAGTTTCTAGCTAACTACAAAAATAATTGCCCTTACTCTCTCAAAAATAAAATCGTTGTGCAAGGATATTCGACCAGCATTCCCTCATTTTTGTGCTAGTAGATCTGGTTAGCCAGAAACAACAATATCTTCAAGAATAAAAAGCCAACAGTAGAAAGGGTAGTATCCAAAACATGGGGGGAAGTCTCTGATTTATATTCTGCTAAAGGGACAAAATGAATTGATTGGGTGCAGCTTCAAGCAGAAGAAAGAGAGTGGGCAAGGTTTGCCATTATCAGGCCCAATTTTGCAACAATTCCCATGTCCAGAAAGGAAAAACCAAAATGGAAAATAAGGCTCTCAGAAGAAGACTTCCAGAATTGAATTAACTCTATCAACATGCCCTACCTCTTCTTTGATGGGGCTTCGAAAATGAATCCTAGAAAAGAAGGGGTTGAATGAATTATACTCACCAGTGATAAGATAAACACCATACCATATGATTGGGGCTTAGGAACTATGTCTAACAATAGAGCAGAAGCCTATGGGATTCTCCTTGGGGTCAAAATATTAAAAGAAAGAAGTATAATGAATCCAATAATATTTCAAGATTCATCGATCATTATATAGGCAATGGTCAATGGTAATATTTTAAAAGATGCATCCATGTGCCATATACTTGAAAGGATAAATCAATATGAAAAGCAAATTGGTAAAATTACCTATTACCATATGTTAAGGGATAATAATAAAAGTGCAGACAATCACGCAAATAAGGCAGTTGATAGAACAATGGGACAGGCCAGCATTGACAGAGATCTTGTCAAAATACATATCCCATGATTAATAAGATCTACCAAAAATAAAGCATGCAGGAAGGAATCTCTCTCAAAATTAGTGTTTCCCTTATCAAGCCTAGAAACAGAATATATCCTTGTACCAATAAGATCCAAATCAATCAAACTTGGATCTTACTCACAAATATCATCTTTCCCATGACTCTCCAGTCGATGGGCTCCCTATATTTATATATTAATCAATGTATTTTTCTCCTCAATTCACCTGAAATCCCCGATTGCATTTGTGCTCAGAGACTCCTTAGTTTTTTCCTTTGTCTTCATGTCCCTCGGCCTTGTTTTCTTGTGAACAACAAGCACTACACTTCCTCCATTCCACTACACCGACCCTGTCCCTCAAACATCTCTTCCTCCTCATGCCTTACTGCCTAGAAGCTCTCCTCCAATCCAACCTCTTATCCCCTGCTCCTCTTCAGCCATCTCTCTTTTGTGCTATTTGATCAGTCCTATGACGCTCTTTGTGTTTCAGTAGTTCCTCTCCAAATATCAGATCAAAGCACTTCGTATCAATCCAGACACTTCTCATTAGCACTTCACACTTATGTGGACTCAAATAATTCTTGGAATTCAACAGAGTACAACAACATTCAGCAACACTCCTTCAATTCCAGATCAGATAAATCAAAGCTATATCAGAAGCACTCCTTCAGCAGAGAAAGAAATGGTCTCCAGTGGAGCAAAGGCGTGGTCATGTTTGTACTGTCAAGAACATTAGGTAGTAATAGATCAAATAAAGGAGCAGATGAATTACAAAAAAAGCCACACAAGATCGGATATAGCAGTCCTCCGGCAGCAATGGGCATCAACCACAAAGGAATTGTTGGAAGTTAAGAATAGATGTAACCATTTTTGAAATACAGTCAAATTCCTCAGAGAAATTACAGCGAAAAAATATGAGCATGGATCCAACTCTCTCGAACAGGTAATTGGTCATACAAACAGTGACAACATTGTGAACAAATAGATGAAATCTCAACACTTTGATCTCCAATGATAGAAAACCGTCTTAGCCAGTTCTCAGTATTTAGGGCCTAGTACATTATCAGAATGAAAGTGAAACTTATTTTTTTAATCCAAAAGTTTTTTAAAGTTTATAGTTTGAATGCAGTAGACAGTATAATCAATAGGAATACTAGAAGAAGTAGTGCTTGCCATGTAACAAGAATGCTACTCACCCTACAAACAACTTTTTTTGTGTTATTATCAGGGATGAATCTATAATGAGGAATTAATCTTCCTCCTTTTCTGATATATAATATCATAACCGAACCTGTTAAAAAAAATAATCTTTATTTAAAAAATATAAAAACAATCTTTTAAGTTTATTTATAAAAGTCAATCTATTATTAAATTAAAAAAAAATAAGTAAGATGTTTTATAATTAATTCAGATTTTATATACCTTTTAAAAAATATATGTTAGTAATATTTAATTTATCACTAAATTTATGAGAGTTTCAAAAAATTTGAATTTAATATTTATAGCAACACTTACCAAGTTAAATCTAAATTTAATAGCTTACCAAATTAAACTTAATATCTTACCAATTATATAAAATGCCAACAAGATGAATAGAAATATATATAATTAGCATGGGATCTATTAGCATGAGATATTGTTAGATGTGATCACGATGACAATTCCTTGTTAAATTATTAGATTTGTGTGCTAGCTAATGGCATTTATATGTGTTAGAGGTGTATATAATTAGATTGTGTTAGTGAATTTGAATGTCTATTTTAGATGATGTTTGTGTTTGTTATATGGTTATCATCGTGATGTTTATTTTTATGAAATAATATATATTTATAATAGATTATATATTGGTGAACTTATATCAAAATTTTATATATGAAATTACATGCAAAAAGACTTACTTTAAATAAAAAATGCAAAGATATTTTTATAAATTACAGAGTTTAATATGATTGAAAATATAATTGAAAAATTACCATAAATATCTTTATATTGTAAAGATAGTTCATTCATATTCATTCTAACTAAATTATTTTTCAAAAAACAATTACATATGAATAAATGTTATTTTCCATTGTATTATTTACTCTTTTTTAATAGACTATTTTGCCTTAAATATTATTATTATAAAAAAGTTATGATCTCCAACCATAATCATTCAATTGGCCCTAAAATTTTATGGATGCAAATCTTCCTATATTTGTTGCTTTTCTCATTATTTCAAAAGTTGGTTGCTATCAAAATTTTAAATTACTTCATTAATTGTGTTTTTAGTCAACATTGGGGGCATAATTTAAATATTTCCAAAATAAATGATAACAGAATGTAAACTAACAAACAACTAAGTTGAAAACCAAATTATCACAAAATCCAAACTAAAATTATCAAAAACTTATAATTAAACAAATATGTTAAAATTTTAATTCTAAAATTATAAATTACACAATTGGAAATACTCAATTTAAGTGTAAAAATGTTTTCACTATAAAAAAAAAATTGTATAAAAACATTTGTGAATCTTACCAATTATACAAATTGCCAACAAGACAAATAAAAAATAATATAATTACTAAAACAAAGAAAACAGAAAGATACAATAATAGTATAAAGGATGAAATAACACAAGTACATATTACTCGTCGTTGTCATCACCCTGATTATCTTCCTCGCTTGGCATGATAATATTGTTGTTATCGAAATTGTGTTTTGATCTAGGGTCATGTCTTAATACGATCCACCAATCCCTATCTAACACATATGGGTAAAAAAAACCTTGGTTGCAATGTTTTGGGATAACACAAGGCTCCCTAGTTTCATGCCACATCTTTCTAGAGTTGATACATATCGTATCATTATCATGATATTCCTTTACATTATTTGGATCAAAAGTGTCCCACCCCTTGCATCTAAAAATAACACATTGGAAAGAAGATAAATCCACTTCAATGATCTATTGTATCTTTCTGACGTAACCTAACGTCCCTTGTATTAGTTTTTCATCGCGGTGGTTAGCACGACTAGATTGGTTGAACTTGATTTCCACTCTACACTGTTGTGCCATGTGTCCATCATCATCATCCTTTGTGCGAAAAATTATGTCCATATTCCCACATATATGGGAACAAATGCACCTACAAAAAAGAGAAAAAATAATAGTGTTATGTCTAATAACCTGAACATAATTAAAATATAAAATAAAGATGTTACAATTCAAAGGTGCATTATGAAATTTAAAATGTATAGAAATATATTATTACTTATTTTTTGTACCAAATCCCTATGTTTAGCACATCCTCTTCATCACACGGGTAATGACCAAATGCACCATATTTCTCTCTAACTTGGTCAAAAACCCCACTATTGGGGCATATCATTGGCATATTGTCTTTTAAATTATGATGATAAGGAACGCTTCTACCTTTCAACCATATGAATTTTTCCCTGACATTGTCCCATTTCCTCCTCTTATGTTTGTACAATGCGACCCATGATTGTTTCGCTCCCAAATTGTTAATGGCTTCAATTTATGAATTCTCTAATGAAATAAAACTGACATATATAGTACGTAGGAGATAAAAATATGCATTATGAAGTTCAGTGTGAAAATTTACTATGTAGAAATTTTAAAAATGATAATTCACTTACTCTTTATCACGTGCCTTTTTCCCTTCATTTCAAGAATCTCCCTTTCTGTTTTTTCTTCATCCCTTTCATCATCCCAAATCACCACACCTTGTGTGTTGTCTGTTGTGCCCTCTTTTTCTATTCTCTTAAGCTTCATATAACTAAGGGGTTGAGGTGAAAATAATAGAAAGGTTTGGATCCATTCTCATAGGATTATATGAGCTCAAATACCATATTGGATGCACTCAATCAAAAAGTGCTCTGGAAAATCTTTCCAACGATATAACTAAGCCTAAAATTGGGCTCTTGGATCAAAATATAGGGATAGTCAAAGTTGTGCCCATAAAATTAAAAATCTCGTAGATCCCGTGAGTCATGACCCAAAAAATTTGTGACTTTTCATACAATATTTTTCAAAAAGCTCCGAGGACCAGGAACCATGGATCTGTCAATCGTCGGAGCTGGGGGCGTCTACTAATGGAACCCGTAACAGAAATTGGAGGCATAGACGTTGCAACTTCGGAACCTTGTAACCTTTTTCTAGATAAATTCTCGAAGTCATCGGGATTGAACCATTTAGAAAGGAATTTCCCACGCAAAAGATGACCAAGGTATATTTTGACTGGAAAAGTGAAAACATATCGTTGGGAAAATTTGATGTCAACAAACACCCACTGGGAGGTGAACACGTGACAAGAAGCTTTGAATTATTTAGGTACCCCAAGGGGACCATATACGAATGACACATGGATTAATAATAGGTTGAAATGTGGCTTGGTTGACATCATCATGATTCCATCTTGGTGGTATACCTCAAAAGGCTAGAACCCCATAACAATTTCAAATTATTTTCAAAAGGAGTCAGGTTTCCAAGAACCAGGGGACCAGACCACCAGGGAATATGGGTTCTAGCCCAGCACTATGCGGCACCATTTTCGGAATGGAGTTTCCAAGCGGAAATGAGATATCCCTCATTTCTCAAATGCAAATGATTAAAAAGCATCCACCTATGGAGTGGATCCTTGTCCATCTTAATGTTACCTCACCATAGAGAAGCTTTGATGGGTAAACAAGTGTTGTTGTTAATCCAATGATTGTGATTCAATAAAGTAACATTCATAGATCAATGGTTGTGATCAATTCCATGGTGTATATACTTGCCTCCAACTTCTCCTAGGAACCCCATCATAGAAGATAAGATAGACCCAACACCTATCATTTCAACGCGGTAACTACGTCAGATCTTGGGACCGTTATCAGGCGAGCATGGAAAGAAAGTGTGAGACCATTTGACACATTACCATCCTCCATTTTCCTCTACCAAATCTATTTCCTCCATGTGACCCCCCATCCCCACCCCCCCACCCCCTTCCCCTAACACTATCTCCTCCCTTTCCTGTCTAAAATCCCTACGAACTGACCATTTCACCTTGCATGTTGACCATTGCAATTTAAATTTGTCTATTTAATTTTTTATTATTATCTATAATCACTCCATTGGTTTGCACTTTCATTCACCTAATAGTCAACCTGTCTAAGGACCTTATCACACCCTCAGCATCTAGTCTCCTCCACTTACTAGTTAATTCATAGTTCTATGTCCTTTCACAATTGTCACCATGATCAAATTGAAAAAGGCTTTGTCAAAGTCCCTGAAAAAGAAAAAACCAAAACCCTCGAGTCACACCAAACCCCTCTTGGACACCGAGGGGGTAATTCACAATTCCTTATGCCCTCTAAACGTGTTATACCTTCGTTTTAAATTTTATGGTTGCTACCTAGATAAGGAAGACCCCTTCCAATTATTCAAGTGAATATTGTACCACTTAGTCACCTTGACAATGTAGCATTTCCAAAAATTTATATCCTGGCTCATGGCCATGTTCGTAAAATAGAAGAATTTTTGTATTTCTTCCACTCAGGAGAAAATTATAGAGGTTACCCCTAAATTAATACAAAACACATTCCTATATCCAAAATCCCCAAATCTAGAGAATTTTACAGAGACCACACTCTTGTATTATCAGATCAGGATTTCATCTAGAGAGAAACAAGGCTTTCTCCAACTAATCCTAGCCCCAAATGCACAATTTCCTACCAACTCAGAAAACCTCTCCATTTCCTTGTTTTCAGAGTTTGTGCATCCCATCATGTATGTTATCATATGGTTTTTTTGTGAATACGAGATAGAAAATGTCTCAAAAGAGACCTCGGGTATTTTACATAAAATGATGATGCCAGAAAGTATCCTTGACAACCCCTCTTTCCATGCCTAAGCCAACAAGTTCCAATGTGAACAATTCTATTTGGCTTCCTCCTTCGGCTATCGATTCCATTCTTATTTATTTTTTCCTTTACGCTCGAATAATTTGAGTACCTAGGCCTGAGCATTTTATATTCCCATAAGAAAAGGAATTATGCGATTGACTAGTACAATTGTTTAAATAAGAAGTCCAACACTGAGGGGATTTCACATTTTATCTCTACTTTCATGACCACTGCTTATAATATTATCAACAAAGTCTCCCCTCTGAGATTATTTACCCAACAGAGGATGATTCTTCAACTCAGTGAGGATACTAGGGTGGTTGACTAGTATTTGTTTGAAGATTACACAGAAATCGAAGTGTATGGGTCTAGATTTCCTCCTTACTAGTTTCTTGCATTTATGCCCATGAGAGTTTTTTTCTTGGTGTTCATTAGAAAATTCCTAAACATAGACCAAATTCATTTTTTCCCTATCAAAAAGGGATATATGTTTAAGATTCCTATGATTGTAGCCCCCTTCGTTGTGAACTCTAAACAAGATTTTCAACAGGTGGAACTTATGTTAAAGGAGTTGAACTTTGAAATAGGATAAATGTGGCATTATGATCCTTCATGATATTATTTATGGTAGAAGAAAAAACATCAATTCCTCTTCTTATGAACATAAATCTATGCCAGAGCTAGAATGGAAGACTAATCTTGATTTGTGGCCCATCAATACAAATATGGAGATTGAGACACCAAGCACAAAGGAGAAGTCTCAGAAAAGGAACATTGATGAGACGGGGGACACCAAGATAGAGGATGAATCCTTGACCAAGAAAACGAAGGTTAAAGAGTAGAAAAAAGAGGAGATTGAGGTAAAATTGACTAAAAATAACCTTGATCATCCCATCTTACAAGTACAACTAGAGAATCCCCAATAAGTTTCTACCCCCAGTTTGACTGAGGTGGTAAGCTTGGGATTAGTTGGAAGTGCATCGACAACAAGCCCTAAATGGGAGGAAGGGAAGCTAACAGATGAAAGAAACAAGAAATTCAGGAATGAAATGTTTTTGCAACTAGCATCACACTCAGTTCCATTTTAGACCAGGCTCTTAGCTACCATGGAACTGGAAATAAATCAGACGAATTTATCCCTGTATCATCCCTCATTACAGTCCCTCCCCTCTGGACCATAGTTAATAACAGTAGACTTATATCTAGACATCACTAGTGTCACCTTCCAAGATAAAATTAATTTACATAGACAGGCGGGGGAGATTATATATAGTGAGTTGAGAAAGGGAGCCTTGACCATTAACTAAGCCGAGAAGTTGTTGGAGAAAGAAACTACTAAGGTAAAATAGAATAAGGCCAGCTCAAGAGCTCTCCATCTCAAAAATGAAGGCTACAATGAACTGATTATCAAGATGGGCGTGGATCGTAATGATAAGGCCACCATAGATTCCATTACCAAAGGCTCACAATAAAAAATACAGTCACCAAGGCAGTAGCTTAAAATGTCTATTGTGGAGCATGTATAGACCAAGAAGCTAAATCAAGTAGAAAATGAGAAGGAAATTTTTAATAAGTAGTTAATTGAGAGGAATAATGAGGCAGTATCCCTCAAGATATAGGTAGCAAAGTTGCAAAATAATATAGATTCCCATATATGTGTTGTGGTTGTGCCATACAACTGACAAAATATCACTGAGTTGTTAACTAAGGCTCTCATAGAGTTGCAACTATCAGAGAGTGAGTTAAACAAGGTCCAAATCGACTTGGAAAACACCAAGTACATGCTAGAAAATAAGGATAAACAACTCCAGCTCACCAAGGAAAGTGTGGATGAAATTAATAATAGCTATCAAGTGGCACAGGATGAGATCATAACGCTACAAAAAAAATTGAAGGGAAATATGGCCCTTGTTGAATCCAGGCAGATAATATGGGAGGAAACTATATAAAAAATAAAGAAACTATGGGAACACTTGAAATTGGTTTCAGAAGAGAATGTTGGAGTAAAGGCCATGGAATCATCTATCCTATGAGCCAAATAGGAGAATGCTAAGAATGTTAGCGTTGCTAAGATATTCATCAATCTCCTTAATGAATAATCAGCTGATGAATTTAAGGTGATAGACATCATTGACAGGACAGGTGTGATCATGGAAATTTCCAAAGTGATTCAAAATAAGGAACTGAGGGATAAGGCTGAAATATGTGTGTGTGTGAGATAGCAAGGTTTATTGCAACCTTCAATTCTAATTTTGACCAGAGAACCAGACCAGGCTTACCCAATTGTTGGGATTTCCAAGGATAGCTACTACCCTGGGAGAAATATGAACAATTATTAGTTGAGGCCAAGATCAAGGTGGACTCATCACACAAGAAGATCGTCACTCTCAAAGGGAGGAACATAGTGAACTATCTACAAAAATACTTCCAACTATTGTGTCTTGTGAAGACCTTGTTCATCGCTAGTCCAAACTACACTGAGATCAAAAATATAAGGATGGCTTACAATACCCTTATTCACAATCTAATACCAGACCTATACCTATGGAAAAGGTGTGACCATTTGATCAACCTTCCTTGAATCCGGGTAGTGGAGAATGGGTCCACTTCACAGGATCAAGTGAGCCACCATTGAAGAGATATATCATGAATCATGATATATCTCTTCCATTTTGGAAATTTTGTAAATATTTTATTTTCAATAAAGAATAAAGTTGTTATGTAATGATTAGAATAACTAGGCCTTGGTCATGCTCGTATAATTGATTAGTTAGACAATTGTTGCACTAGGAGATATTTTGTAATTGTTTTTGTTAAGTCTCTCCCTATAAAAGGTAATATGAACTCATTTTTAGGGTTTCGATTTTCTATTATGGAGATTTCAACTTTCTACAACTTTTGCAAGTTCTAAGGCTTAATATCATGTATGATGTTTTTCTACTCAACTTAGTGTTCCTAAATTGATGTCATAAATTGTCAACCAGGGCTAGTAAACTGTTGAAGTGAAGTGCACTATATGTGCCTTGGTATCTTCTTCCTACTTTGTTGTGTTTAGTGTTTTTCTAATGTTTTTGGTTTTTTTTTTGTGCTAAGAGGAAAATAACTAAATTGTTTGCAAAGAGAAGTTATTGGTCACACTAAAACAGAGCAAAATATACTCTAAACTATGTATGGCACCTCAGAACAGAAAATTATGATTCACCAATTGCAAAGCTTGACAAGGAAAGTAACTCATAACATTAACTCAGTCCAATTCATTTCATTAGAGGTATGTTGGAACAACTTGAGAAAAGGATAAGTTTGTTGCAATGAGGTTCTTTTAAGTAAACAAAAACTTACAATATCACAGAGAAAATATCATCCATAGTTAGAAATTTTTTGGAACACGTTGAGAAAAGATTATCTGCAACATAGTAAGGAACTCTATGTTATTTTAACTTATGACACTAAAATCAACCCATTCTACAACTCAAAATATTACTATTAAGCCTCATTCAAGGGTTAGAGATCTCTTGGAATAGCTTTAGAAAAAGGTTGTTTGTAAAATTATGAGAAATTGCAAAACAGTCAAGACCTCAAAATTATATTACTAATTCTTGTCCATATGATAATAATGTGTTAGAAGAGACTAAGAACAAGAGCAGTTTGTAAATAATGAAGGCCTTTAAGTTTAATTTAACAGAACTAGAATACAACTAGCTAATAAAACTTGAAATGCAATGAACAGAAATGAACTAATACGCAATTAGCCTTCGAAATACTACAGCTCTATCTCATTCAATGTTAGTGATATTTTGGAACAATTCATGAGAACAAGATTGACTGCACTATTCGATGTAAGTAAGCATAAAACATGAAGTTCAGAAAACTGCCTAAATTAAGAATGAAACAGAGCTAAAGTTACTTATCTAAAAAATATGCACAAAGCCTTTCGGATAGTAGGGGCCCTCTACCATCGGATTGGCACACAAATCTCCTCAAGATTGCTTCAGATCATGCATTAAAATTTTATTTCTTTCATTAAAGGAAAACGCTTCAAAAACAGAGTATCACAGTCTTGGACAACTTAACGACAAAACATCAACTAGCTAACTGTCTCTCGGTTCACCAAGTTATTTTTATAAAAAAAATACATAACTGTCATTGAGAATAAATAGGGATAGGTGTATTTTTCAATCAAAATTGAATTAGAACTCCTATTTAGGCCTCATACTTTGCTAAAGACACCTGCAGAGTCCTTGGCCTGGTAGAAGTCTACTTCTTAGTTTTGGTTTCCTCTACGTGCATAACCACTTGCAGATTTTTGCTCAAACTTCGTAGAGGGAAAGGAATGATGTAGGTGAGTTCTGGAATTCAAACATATGTGTTTTTCCTTTAAGTGACACCTATAACCTGTGTAAACATAAATATAGCTGCGGAATATGCGACTAGCTACAAAATGGTTGCATTCTGTAACTAAGTCTAGTAAAAAATCACTACAAAAACAAGACCACAAAAGTTTAGTAATTCAGTTATTGTATGCATTCTTAAAGTGACTTTAATGAATCCTATTGATCTTTTAAGCCTATAATTGATAAAGGAAAAAGGAAATGAAGTAAAATTTGGTGAAAGAAAAGGACATCTTTGGGGCTCAACATACCCCCACTGCAAAGCTTTTGCATGTCCTCATGCAATTAATCCATGTATTTTGAAACTTCTGCTAGGACATCTAACTTCCTTTTTCTATTTTTCTTGATGTTCAGTGGCATACTAGGCTTCCTTATGACCAATTTGAACCTCAGGTTTATAATTTCCCTACTCAACTTTTTATTTTTCTTCTTCAGCTTCTCACTAGCCTTGTACAATTTTTCCATTTGCAGAGAGAAAGTTGTATTCATGTTACTCTTCAGCTTGACTTGTTCCCTTAAGATTTAATTTTCATTTTTTATGTGCCTATTAAGTACTTCCAGTTCATATTTATCCCTTCTCATCACTTCAATGGAATACTCTTGTGGGCTAGGAGTTCTTCCTCTGTTTTCTGAGGCTCTCTTTTCCAATGACTCAGCATAATTATAGATTTTTTGTTGTTCTGGGTCTACCTCTGGAGTTCCTCTATCAAGATCCTCTTCATACTGGTACTCAGAAGATATATCAGTTGGTGTCTCTTCATCCTCAATATCTATGATTCCCATTTGTTTAACTCATGTTTTCTTTAATATGCCTATAAGCCTATGGCTTCGTCTTAGTTTAGATGGTCCCTCACCTCTTTCCTTGGCATACATTCTTATTATCTTCTCCTTTTTAAGCTGTTTCTTAATTTCAGCCAATTTTTCAAAGATAATATCCTCACTGTCTTCTTGTATGGATTTACCAGTTTTAATTTCAACAGATTTGGAAATTTTTCCTCTCCTACTTTTTCTTGCAAGTTTGCTTTCAGATGGAGTTTCTTTAGGTTCTTCAAATTGATTCCTCAAGAGGAACTCATCTCAATTGTCTCCCACCTTTCTCAAATAATGCTTAATTAGGATTTTAACTAGGCCATCGTGATACAAGGTGGTTTCTAAGAATTGAACCCTTTTTTTGTACATTAGAAGCCATCCTTTTTAGGCTATGGAGTAAGAAAAAGGGTAAATTGATTTCTTCCTCTAGGAAATGTATCATAAGCCGAATATGATAAACATATAGGGTGCCAAACCTTCCTTCACAAGTTATAAATTTTTGCAGAATTAACAACATATTTCGCCACTTATTCTTTAAGGCTGAACTAGGAATGCCTTTCTTGAAAAATGAGATATCCATACCTGGTGTTTTGAGCATCTGCCTCCATGCCTCATTGTGAAATTCCTTGTCTTTGAACCATCGTTCACCTTGCCTTGGTAATTCTGCTACTTCTGCAATGAAGGATTCTATGATAGTGAATTTGACATCACCTATTTCAACTTCTGACCTGTTGAAGGACTTGGCAAATGTCTTGGTAACCTCCTTATGGAATCCATTGAACTTTTCCAAAAACTGTAGCCACCCCACCTGCTGTAACATCTCTCTAATCTTTGGGTAACCCTCTAGGTATTTTTTTCCGACTGGTTCGGATCTTACAATGAGTCCCATGGTTCCTTTTCTCAATATTCAATTTACTGCTCCGTAACTGCTCTCCTATTCACGGTAAAAATGGTTGTAGAAGGTTGTTTTCACCCCAAAGATGACTTCTATGTTTTGCAGACAGGAATTGGCTACGGAAAAATGACATGAAGTGGTTATGGAATGAGTGAAATACGGTGAGGGTAAATTATACGAAAAATGAGTTTGAGAGCTGTCATGGAGTGAAATACGGCGGAAAAATCTCGTGAGAATTTCAAAATCATCACTGAATACTTCGGGTTAGTGACGTGATCTAATAGGTCACTTCAAGTACTAATAATTAATTTCTAATAAATGATGATTTGATATGGCGGAATGGAAGGTATTTGTCCATGAATTTTATGATAGGCTTGATAGACTTGATCAATATGAATAATCAAAATAAATTTATGAAACATACATATAACTTAACCATACTATAACTTTCATAATCTGTTATCATAATAATTTCACAAGTTACCTTAGCCCTTCTTTTGATTTTTGTGGTTTTTAATATTCTTTGTCTTCCTTTGAAAATCATTGATCTTTCAGTCTTCATAATCCCTTTTATTTTGCTTGTTGACATAGGTGTGCAGGATCAATTTACTGCTGAACAAGTGGTTGCTAGATAGTCTCCTGCAGGATATCTGGCTGCAGAATGTCTGGCTGGCTGCAAAATGTCTGGCTGCAGAATATACCTGTAAAAGCTTTGAAACATGAAATGAAATTATTTGAAACATGGATGGAGTGTAGTATGAAATGAAATAAACTGGATCATGAAATATGGTGGAATGGAGCATGAGTGAAGTGAAATATAATGGAATGAAATGGATCATAGATGTAAAGTGAAATGAAATATGAAAAGTGGCCTGCAACTTATTATTTGTAATACTCAATTGCAGAAAGAGATCAAATTTAAAAATCTGAAATGAAAATGTGGTGGACCATGGAATGGATTGAATGAAGTATGGATGAATGGAGTGAATGAAATATGAATGAAGTGAGACATGATCGAGTGAAATGGATCATAAGTGGAATGGGCCTGCACTTATGATTTTATGATAGTTTCTTGCAGGAAAAGAACAGATTTGAAAAGCTAAAGTGTCAGAAGGATTATGATTTTCACTTTATCTTTTCTGTGTAAACATGCTAATCAGTGATTAGTTTTCATGTTTATACTTTTTTTTTCATGCATCTAAATTCAGAAAATTCAATTAAGTTGATGAAGAAGAAGGATTTTTCTTCATTAACTTCACATCACTGTTCACCTAGAATCTCTTGACAAATTCTTCTCTTGAAAGTGGCTTATGATACAACTTCAATCTATGACCATTTACAAGAAAAGTGACCTTCTCTTCATCTATTGTCCTGATTTTTATTGCTCCATTGTCAAAAAAATTCACAATTTCATATGGCCCAAGCCAATGTGTTTGGAAGTTACCTTGAAAATCTTTGAACTTTGAATCAAACAAGAGGACCCAGTCACCTTCTTTGAATTTATTTTCCTTAATGTACTTATCATGCCATCTAGTCCTTTGCTCTTGGACTATGTTTGTTCTCTGGACTGCATCCTATCTGATCTCATACAATTCATTAATCTGCTCCAACCTATGCTTTTGTGCTTCTGTTAGATCAAGTCCTAGCTGGACTGCCATTTTAAAAGTTTGAATCTGAAACTCTATGAGAAACAAGACTTGTTTTCCATAAACAAGTTCATAAGGAGTATGACCTGTTGTGCTTCTCCTTGGTAAGTAGTTTGAAAAGTGGAGATGCTATCTTGGTGAAGTTTTCTATAAACCTTCGATAATATCCTGTAAATCCTAGAAAACTCCTAACATAGTTTTCACAACTTGGAACAGATAAGTTAGAGATGACTTCAACTTTTGACTCATCAACTCTAATCCCAACCCCTGAAATGTGATGCCCCAAAACAATTCCTTTAGTAAACATCATAAAACATTTCTCATGACTTAGTGAAAGATTTGCTTCTTTACATATTTTTAAAACTT
The DNA here is from genome assembly GCA_034641835.2 of Pinus albicaulis. Lineage (NCBI taxonomy): Eukaryota > Viridiplantae > Streptophyta > Pinopsida > Pinales > Pinaceae > Pinus > Pinus albicaulis. Next base: position 22,200,744 of record MU968359.1, on the reverse strand, counting down.
TTTCCAAGTTTGCTAAGGCTTCTTCAAATGTGTTTCGATAGACTGTGAAATCATCCATTTATACCTCTACAAAATCATGTATTAGATCTGAAAATATTCCTAGTACTGCCCTTTGAAATGTTACAGGTGCATTGCATAGTCCAAATGGCAATACTCGGTAAGCATAGGTACCCCAAGGACAGGTAAATGTGGTTTTGTCTTGATCTTCAAGTGCTACTTGAATTTGGTTATAACCACTAAACCCATCTAAAAATTAGAAGTACTTTTTTCCAGGTAATGTATCTAACACCTGATCTATGAAAGGTAGGGGAAAATGATCTTGAAGAGTAGCTTTGTTTAATTCCCAGTAGTCAATTGACACCCTCCATTTACCATTTTTGATTGGCACAATTACCAAAGGATAAACCCACTGACTATCTGAAATGGGATAGATAAAGTTAACATTTAACAATTTCTGCAATTCTTCTTTAACAATCTCCCTAAGATTTGGATTCATCCATCTCTGAGGTTGTCTGATTGGTTTACAATTTTCCTCTATATAGATGTGATGAGTGCAAGTCTTAGGAATTATCCATTTCATATCAGTGTACTCCCATTGATATGCAGAATAATGTCTCTGTAATATCTTGACTAGCTTTTCTTGTTGAGATTTCTCTAGGTTCTTGTTTATGTTTAAAGTTTTACCTGGAAATATCTCAATTGCAGAGCTGCCAAATTTATCCATGGAATAAAGAGACATCTGTCTTGATGATAAAAACTCAAAGTTAGATTCTTCTTGAAATTGTTCATGTTTGTATTCCGAAGAGGATTCAAAATTTTCTAAGGTATTCAGGATCCGGCTATCTTCACTAATTTCTGAAATTGTGAAGAGAGGTTGTATGTCTTCTTCATCCTCAATCCATTGAGTATCATATAATTCTGTAATTGTTTTTGCTGGAGGATACAAGGTAAATTTCTTGGTTGAACTACCATCAGAAATGTACATATCATCGGATCTACAGCTAATGAAGGCATCGGCTATAGCTAACCAAGGTCTTCCTAATATAATAGGATGTCCTACTAGATTATTCTTAGGAGTTAAGATCATAAAATCCACAGGATACTCCCAAGAATCTAGGGACACTGGAATGTCTTCTATTACCCCATCAGGTTTAATCACAAATTTGTCTGCTAATTGTAATAATGTGGGTGTAAAAAGAAGATTAGGAAGCTTTAGTTTATCCATGATTTTTCTACTCATGATATTGATTGCTGCTCCTAAATCAATAAGTGTGTTTTGGATCTCAGTTCCATTGATATGTATTTTAACAACTGGATTTCCTGGGTCTAAATACTTTGGAATGGCAATCTTGCCCATCATGATATCTGCTATTTTTCCTGCCAGTTGAATTTTCTTTATCTCTTTGATTCTTTTTCTTGTTTTTTTCATGCTCAAATCCTTTATTGTTTTTGCTAAGATTGGAATTTCCTTGATAGCTTGTAATAATGGGATCTTAATACAAACATTCCTTAGCTCATCTAGGAAATCATAATTAGGCACCATAATTTGTTTTTCTACACCCCTATCAATTTGTAATTTTTCTGGAAAGGGAGGTGTAGAGGTGGATGTTGATGGCTGCTCTAATATAGGAGTTGAAATTATTGGTTCTTTTTGTTTTGATTTTTCAATGTTTGGGGCTTGAAAAGATGTGTTCTCTTCAAGACTTTTATTTACCCGTAGAGAATATTCCTCAGAATTTTTTTCTCTTGTATGATTACAGAAGGTTTCCTCTTTTCAAGTATTCTTCCAGACCTAAGTTGAACATCATTAAAGTATAAATGAGTAATCAAATAGGTTGGAAATTGTTGACCTTCTATCATGTATGTGTTCTGAGGATTTTTATTGTTGGGGTTTGGTATGGGTTGGGCAGGTAATTGATTTTTTTTTTGAGGAAATGGTAATGGAAGTGGTGGATTTTGATGTTGTGGATGTTGAGGATTTTGTTGAGGAGGGAAATGTGGATATGGTGGATAGGATGGTGGATATTGATAGTACTAAGAGTATCTTCCATAGGGATTTTGTGCTCCTTGTGCCCAATTTTGAGATTGATTTTGAAATTGGGGCCAAGGTTGCTGCCAATAATTCCAATTTGATGGGGGTTGATTATACAATTGATCATGGAATCCTTGTGTTTGAGGTCCTTGCCAAGGCCTCCTAGAGACAAAATTGAGAGATTCTATGGAATTTGTAGGGGTTTCTTCTTGAAAGACAGCTTTAAGACCAGGAAGTGAAGGACAACTCTTGGTCTCATGTTTTTCTGAACAAATTACACAAGTCTCTACTACTTTTGCATCCAAAGGGCACTCTCTCAAGGCATGCTTCTTTCTACATTTGGGACAAAAGATTGCTAAGGCATCAGATTCAGCTTTTTTCTTGTTTTGTAACTTGAGGGTGTCTATTTTCTCACTAAGACTCCCTAAAATGTCATATTTGAATTCATCAAGCATATGTCCTATTTCTGCCCTACTTACTGTCCCAGAAGCAAACTTACTTGCCCTTGCAAGAGTAGGGTCTCTTGGTCCTTTTACAGTTTTAGATTTCCCTCTTGAAAGGTTGATACATAATTCAACTATTTCAGGTAATGTGAGCTGAGATATATCCCCTTTTCCCATCATATTAAGGATATCTAACCATTCATCCCTAATTGTCTTCAACAAGAGAGCTTTCAAAGTATCTTGGACTAAGTTTTCCATTTTTTCCCTCTTGATGTTATAGTTAAACCTCTCCAACAAATCTTCCAAATTTTCATCCTCTTTTTGTAGCATTTTAAACACTTCCTCCTTATGGTTGACTGGCAGACAGTAATCCAAATACCTCTCTAGAAATGCATGTTTCGTGTCTTCCCATGTCCTAATAGAACTTTTGATCAAACTCATAAACCATTTTAATGCTTCTCCTTTTAATGTTGAAGGGAATAGTTTAAGTTTTTGGGCATCTTGTAAGTAATCATAGGTTCTACATAGGACTTCAAATTCAAATAGGAAGGTTTCAGGATCTTCACTTTTGAGTCCATAAAAGTTTGGAAGGACAGAGGGTGAAATTTTTTTCATAGTTGCATTGGTTTCTTCATCTACTATAGGAAACCCAAAAGACCTTCCCATTTCCCTTCTACCTCCTCCTCTGCCTCCTTATTCACCTCTACCTCCTTCTCCTTCTGCACCTCTACCTCTACCCCCTCCAAATAGTGTATGTTCTCCATTAAAGACTCCTCCTCCCCCTTCTTCTGCCATGGTTGATTCTCTTGTGGAAGTGGAAAAGTTTATGTCTCTAGTAGGGATTCTTGAATCTTCTTCTAGGACAGATTCAGTGGATGAAGTGGAAGGTCTCTCTGATGGAATATCTGATCTTAAGCCTTCTAGAAGTCTGTGATCAGTATAGGATGGGATGTGGGTTTGAGTTGGAGGTGTGCTACCTCTTGGTCTTGGTGGAAAAAGTGGTGTTCTAGGAATCAAGCTTCTGCTTCTTATGAATCTACCCCTTGAGTCTCTTTCTCTACGCATATCATTGTTTTTGGGAGGTAATAAATAATGCTACCTAATTACACTTCCCCGGAAATGGCGCTAAAATGTCTGCTCAACTTAGTGTTCCTAAATTGATGTCATAAATTGTCAACTAGGGCTAGTAAACAGTTGAAGTGAAGTGCACTAGGTATCTTATTCCTACTTCGTTGTGTTTAGTGTTTTTCTAATGTTTTTGGTTTTGTGTTTTTGTGCTAAGAGGAAATTAACTAAATTTTTGGCAAAGAGAAGTTATTGGTCACACTAAAACATAGAAAAATCTACTCTAAACTATGTATGGCACCTAAGAACAGAAAATGTTGATTCACCAATTGCAAAGCTTGACAAGGAAAGTAACTCATAATATTAACTCAGTCCAATTCATTTCATTAGAGGTATGTTGGAACAACTTGAGAAAAGGATAAGTTTGATGCAATGAGGTTCTTTTAAGTAAACAACAACTTACAATATCACAGAGAAAATCTCATCCATAGTTAGAAATTTTTTGGAACACGTTGAGAAAATATTATCTGCAACATAGTAAGGAACTCTATGTTATTTTAACTTATGACACTAAAATCAACCCATTATACAACTCAAAATATTACTATTAAGCCTCATTAAAGGGTTAGAGATCTCTTGGAATAGCTTTGGAAAAAGGTTGTTTGTAAAATTATGAGAAATTGAAAAACAGTCAAGACCTCAAAATCATATTACTAATTCTTGTCCATATGATAATAATGTGTTAGAAGAGACTAAGAACAAGAGAAATTTGTAAATAATGAAGGCCTTTAAGTTGAATTTAACAGAACTAGAATACAACTAGCTAATAAAACTTGAAATGCAATGAACAAAACTGAACTAATACGCAATTATCCTTCGAAATACTACAGCTCTATCTCATTCAATGTTAGTGATATTTTGGAAAAATTCATGAGAACAATATTGACTGCACTATTCGATATAAGTAAGAATAAAACATGAAGTTGAGAAAACTGCCTAAATTAAGAACGAAACAGAGCTAAATTTACTTATCTAAAAAATATGCACAAAGCCTTTCGGACAGTAGGGGCCCTCTACCATCGGATTGGCACACAAATCTCCTCAAGATTGCTTCATATCATGCATTAAATCTGTATTTATTTCATTAAAGGAAAATGCTTCAAAAACAGATTATTACAGTCTTGGACAACTTAACGACAAAACATCAACTAGCTAACTGTCTCTCGGTTCACCCAGTTATTTTTATAAAAAAATACATAACTGTCATTGAGAAGAAATAGGGATAGGTGTATTTTTCAATCGAAATCAAATTATAACTCTTGTTGAGGCCTCGTACTTTGCTGAAGACACCTGCAGAGTCCTTGTCCTGGTAGAAGTCTACTTCTTAGTTTTGGTTTCCTCCACGTGCATAACCACTTGCAGATTTTTGCTCAGACTTCATAGAGGGCAAGGAATGATGTAGGTGAGTTCTGGAATTCAACCATATGTGTTTTTCCTTTAAGTGACACTTGTAACTTGTGTGAACATAAAGATAGCTGCGGAATATGCGACTAGCTACAGAATGGCTACATTCTGTAGCTAAGTCTAGTCAAAAATCACTACAACAACAAGACCACAAAATTTTAGTAAGTTAGTTATTGTATGCATTCTTAAAGTGTCTTTAATCAATTATATTGATCTTTTAAACCTATAATTGATAAAGGACAAAGGAAATGAAGTAAAATTTGGTGAAAGAAAAGGACATCTTTGGGGCTCAACAATGTTCCGAAAGATTAATGATGAAACTTTTGATGATTCCAATCATTGATATATGGAGTATGTGTTCATGTATTTGTTTATCATTTCCATGTGTGTTTCTTTCCTCTTAAAAATCGTGTAATTGTAGTTGTTGGAACTAAATCTTGTATGTAATATTTTTCTATGTAATGTTATGAAAGATGGTACCTGTAGATGTAAGATTGAAAGCCTTAAAAATTTCTCCATGGTTTCTAATTTCATTTCCTTTGTCTATACATTATTTCTCTAAATTTTAGTCCACAAAATTCTATTTCTAGTCCTCTACACCAGATTTATTTCTTCATCTCTTCCCTCACCTATACTAAAAAAACTAAAGAAGCTTCACTATCTGTGTGTAGGCCACCATGGATAAAATTTAATTATTTGGAACAAAATGTTGTCAATGTGTGTAATGTGGTTGGTCTTTGATTACGATTATTGAATCAAATTTAAATCATTTTATATTTCAACTCTTGAGAGATAATAATTCATATATAGGAGACCCTAATATGTCCTAGGAACTGACCCCTCTCCTCAACCCGTGGGTTGTATCTAGGAGCGATGGCACCTTTTGGCATCGTTGCTAAGGAAAAAACTATAATATATTTCCATGGGTTTGATTTTTCAACATTTATTTTGTAGAGTGAGAAAAGGAAGTGTGGGTTGATATTTCTCACCTAGCAAGGTCCTCATATTATAATCATGTCTTTAAGGAGGCCTCATACTCGTTCAAATACCTCTTAGTAGAAAACTCCTCCTGTCTTTTACCCATAAAGAATTGTCTCTGAGATAATTTAGAGAGAAATAACCCCAAAAAATCTAGATCCTGACACTTTTTCCTGAAATGCCTCAAATTAACTCTCAAAAAGTTGAGATAAAATATCTTGAAACTTCATCAAGAGTTTTAGAGTTTTGAGAAAAACATTTTCCTACACCTATATTTTACTTCTCGGGACCTACTTCTGAAGAAACATCTATAATTTTTTATCCTTTTCCATATCATACCTTCCTACAAGTTGAAGAAGTCAAACATATTCTCATTACTAGTCCATCTCAAACCCCCACTGTTATTTCACACCAAATTTTGTCTAGTGTGGTTCACCCAACCTCTCAGTCAGGCCCTACAATAAATCTTTTCCAACATCCTTTGAAAAATATGCTTTTGCCTCATATTTTACTTAACATATATGCCCCACTTAATCTATTGCATCCTTTGAATGGAATGCCCCATGACTACCTTAAGCTCCTGCCCAGATTCATTAGGGAAGATGATGTCACAACCCAAAAACACATCTAGATATTATATGCATTCATTGAAAACTTGAATGCAGAGCACTTGGTTGTAGTCCTGAGACTATTTGTTCATTCCTTAGATGGAGACACTATAAAATGGTTTATGACCTTACTAAATAACTCAATCAACACTTGGGAGGAATCAGAGAACACTTTTAAGAATAAATGGGGAGAGAAGAAATACCATGGGTATTTCTTGACTAAGTTTAATGAAATAAATTAAATACACAATGACTATGTCGCATAGTTCATAAAAATATTTAATAAGTCATATAAATGCTTTTATGTTGTGATTAAATCTCCACAAGTATCATGTTTTTTGGACCCTTTGATTCGAATTTTGGGTTTAACCTCATAGGGAGGAAATTATGCACACTAGACCAGGTCCAGATTGATGCTCTCGAAGTTGAAGAAAACTTTGCATCTATAGGGAATTTGAATGGAAAGGGAGAACATGGTGATAGGAGAAGAGGAAAATAAGAATCCAACTCCTTTGGCCAAGTAAGGGATTCCCAAGAGCATAAGTTGGATGAGATGAATAAGTTTATTAAGAACCTTTCAAATAAACTAGTGAAGCTAGAGTTGGAAAACAAAAATTATCCTCAAAAGAACCAACAAGGTCCCAATAGAAACTTCAAACCCCAATATAGGATAACTCCTTTACATCTATTGCAAATAAAATAAAGGAAAATCAAGAGAAAATAAAACCTCCCTTGTATTTAGAAGATGATCCCGAAGAAAATATTGAAGATGTTATTGAGGTTTAGGAGAACCAATACTCCACTCTCTCAAAAGAATAAAATGAAATAGAAGCACATGGAGGAGAGGGGGATGATTAGAATATATCTTTGGATGAAGAAGATATATATTATTATTGTAAGAAGTTTTTTTTATTTCAGGCAAGCTCAATTGCGTGGAAATATGATTTAAGATCCAGAAAAATATCTCGACGATACACAATAATTTGTTACCATGTTTACTTCCTATCCTTGGTCCTAAATTACCCTGTGAAAAATCTTGTTATAGTATCCCAAAATGGAAAAGACAGGAATATAGAACATTTGCAACATTCCAAATAAAGTAAAATAGGAATTTAGCACTAGAATCTGGAAAATGCCACAAATATGCTACAACTGGAAATTACACTAAGACATCATAACCATGAGCAGAAACAATTGGGTCATATCATTATAATCAACAACAAAAATATAGTACACAGTGCTCCAAAGAAGATGCAATCAAGCCAACAATAAGTGGCTAAAATATCTCTAAATTCTAGCACTGGAAATGTGGTTGTTGCTAGTGCTACTGGAAACTGCTGCTATTGGGAAGAAGAACCATGTGCGAGAGGTTGCTGGACTGCTCAGAAAGATCTAGGATTTTAACCACGGACTCTAATCGGAGAACCCAGAAATGGTTTGGCCTTGTTTTGACATTGGAAATTTGGCCCTCTAGGGTTCCAAAGCACACTCCTGTTGGCTGACTTATGCATTGTTGCTGGGTAATTTCTGGGAGATGGATGAAATAATGATAAAACTGTTGCAACTACTCCCAATCAGCTCTACGGATGAAGGGATGATCTCCTCACTAGATTCCAATATAGGAAACTTGGATCCTTCCTCCTCCTTTGAAGCTGCCACTTCTAGATTGCGCAATTTCTGAAGGAGACTGCACTGCTAGGAGGGGAAGTAGTATGGCCTGATGCTGGATGATGAGATATTTCTCTGGAATACTAAAATACACTCAATGGGGTGAAGGGTTGATCCCCTCACCTGATTCCAAGCTAGAATTCTTGGAACTCACTTCCACCTCTAAAGCTTCCACTGTTAGATTGCAAAATGCTGAAGATGACTACGCTACCAAAGAGGGGAAAAATCTTGGCTTGATGCTAGATAATAAAATACTACTCTCAAGATGTTTAAATATACTCACAAGTGAAGGGTTGATCCCCGCATAGGATTCCAAGCGGAGATGCTTTGATCTTCCTTCCTTCCCTCAAACTCTACTGCTGGAATGCGTAATTATTGTAGGTAACTGCTACTGCATGGAGGGACAGAATGATGGTCTGATGCCATATGTTGAAATTCTACTCATAAATTACCTTTATTGAGTGGGCACTCGATGTCCCCCGAGGATAAGGGTGGGATTTCTGCTCGGAAACACTCTTGTGCTAAACAACACAACAGACTTAGCTAAACATTTGAAGCATGTAGAAAGTCATAAACGAAAATACAATATCAATATTCAGAATGCCCTCTATGGATGTCATCCCTTTCCTTTTATGCTTGTGAGCCCTCAAACCCTTGGCCCCACACAATAATGACATTGCACACTTGGCCACTAACCTCCATAATGATTGTGTTTTCCTCCACTATATCCACTACCTCCATGACTGTGTTGTTGATTGGATCATCTTGACCCCATCCACATGCACTAACCCACATTCACACTAAGAAGTGTTTTATTCATCTTGACCCCATCCATATGCACTGATCCACATTCACACTAGAAAGTGGTTGATTCCTACTAAAGGGATTTATGGGTCCCTCTACCTTCTTATTCATCTATCTTATTAACAAAAACAAAAATTAATATTTCAATTAGCTAAAATCTAATTATGAATATTACAGTCCTCCTCGCCAAAAATTGCTTGTCTTAAAGCAATGCCTGAACAAGAATCATTTTTACTAGCACTCCCCCATGGTCACTTAAAAAATTTCCAGGGTCCCATATGCGCCATTGTATCATCCCTGGTCTCAACATCAACCTGATCTAAAGAGATATATCAATACCAGTATCCCAAGCCATCCTAATCAATGTGAGGCACACCTTGCTCCACTTTCCATCCATTTGGATACAAGTACTAGAGGTGCTATGTGTACCACCAGTAGATAGAGCATCATAATCATATAAATTACTATCTCTCTCTACGTACAATTTCTCTACTAATTCATTCATCTCATATACTCCAAGGGTGGGAGCCTGAAGATAAAATCTAATTCTTACGGGAATAAATCCTTCCCTGCACGAGATCCTCTTGAACTCCCCCTGTTGATTATCACTCCATGCTGGTGTAGTTCCCCACACCAAAAAAGAATCACTAAATCCCACTAGAAGATCTAAATGATACTCCCCTGTAAGGACCCGATCACCCCTAGGGGTAGATGGACCCTGAAATCCAATGATGCCCGGATCCCATGCCAGTCATATGAGAGTGACACCATGCTTACGCTGCACCACTCTGATTATGAAATAACACTCCTCTGCGTAGATCTAGACTCTGTGGCACAACTCTATGCACCACTTGATCCCAATGCCATCAAGTACCATAGGGCAGCCCACATGTACCCATGTATCCACCACTCTGCTAGTTCATCCACCACAATGTGATCTACACATCCTCATCTTCCAAGGTACACCTAAGTGGTTGAAATCCTCACATGCAATCAGGATTAATGCTGCTATGTCAAACCTTAGTAGCTGTAAGGCCCAATGCATCAATGAGAGAGCATTGCCTCCATATAATTCTCTGTCCATAAGTATCCTTGGAGGCAACGCCCCAATTTCTTGTTGCACTACATCATGGGACATTTCACACCACCAAGTGTCTCTATACTCCTCAACATGCCACTGTATGCTTCAACATGCCCCTTCACACCATTGGATACCTCCTACTACTTGTTGAGATTCAACAAGATGATGAGCTTAGTGAAAATATTCGCCTTCACTAAGTGGGCCCGTAGGCTATTTTTGGTGCAAGTTTATTTTTAGACATGGTGATCATATTTTAGAAGTTGCAGGATGTTATTTGTGGATGGTTGATCAAGTTGGAAAAATAGATGAAATTATATTTTTATAATATTGGGTGAAGTCTATTTATAGATCGACAATCTAAAAATAGATGCATGTCGATTATTATTAGCTCTTAATAATAATCCAGGCAATAAACAGCAACTTATTCTCTTGGAGCACTTAGTTTCAGTGCACAGATTTGGAAAATCAGTGGACTGAAGGAATTACACAATTCCTAGGGTTTACTGGTGGTTCATGCATGGAGGACTCAGTTATAACTGAAGTGGAAAAGTTATGACAGAGTTGGAAGAGTAGTTCATGGAGTTGTATTCAGTTTAACTCAGTTAGACTCGTTTGAGCTAATTGTATCTAGTATAACTGAATGATATACTAGTGAGAGTGGAGTGAATTAATTAGTTGATTAATTCACAAATAATAACTCATTAATCAACTGAACAATACAACAGTTAACTACAGTGCATGTCAGTTCCAGTGGAGACCAAGTGGAGAGATAGGTGAACGGGAAAGATGGACTATCTATTGTGACTATAGTGATGCATTGATTGGACCACACACACATTGGAGTTTCCAATGAGGATTGCGCAGTCAAGGAAAGGGTAATTCAAATTCATTCAAAGCTATTCTTCAGCAGGGATTGTGCAGTGGAGGCAGGCTAGCAGGAGGGCAGAGATCGATGCATGGATTTGCGGATTTCTTCATGTTAGTGTGTGACGATTGATTGTATTGAGAGCTTGATGTAATAAGATTTGTATGAGATTGTTACATGATCTCCATGATACATACTATATGATATTTGGGGTTTTTAGCTTCAGGCTTTCCCGTTAAACAACTGTGTTATGTGCAGTTGTTTTTATTTATGCTTCACATGTGTTTGCAATTAGTTCTCCGCAAAATATTAACAGTGGAATGATTATGTATTTTACAAGAAGTTAAATATTATGAGATCAGGGGAATATGGATGTATGCATGCTTAGTGTATACCAATTTCTACATGGTATCAGATCAGTGTTAATTCTTGTATATTGCAATTGTGAATAATTGTTGAGTTTGTGCTGGTGGACAATTCGAATTTTCTACAGAAGATTCTTGGTGCAGAAGTTGAGTATACATTGAAATGTCTTTCAATGGGTTGCAATTGGAGTATTCCCTTGATGGGAGCTTGAATTATATGGCACGGAAGGATAGGATGGAGGTGGTCTTCGGAGGATAATGGGTGAAGGAGTTCATCGATAGAAATGTTCCTAGCCGAGATCTAGCGATCTTGCATTGCTTATTGTGGCAAAAGAAGATAGCAAAGACAAGAAGAATTAATTGGAAGGTGTGAAGGACCATATTGTGTCTAGCCTTCATGGGAAAGCCACTCCATTATTAATGTGGAAGGCTTTGACAGATTTGTTCCAAAGCAGAAGCGACCACAGGAAGTTGGCGCTTAAAGACAAGCTCAGAAAAATAAAAATGGAGAAGGGTGACAGTATTCCAAAATACCTCACGAAGTTTGTCCACTGCAAGGATGAACTGGGAAGTGTGGGGGTTACTGTTGATGAAGAAGACTTGGTGAGCTTGGCTCTCCTTAGGCTTCCGAAGAGTTTTCATAGCTATGAAGACTCTGTCAATGGACGGGAGAAGCTGCCGGGATGGGAGCGGCTTTGGTCAAATATTGTGCAGGAGGAGATAAGGTGGGGTACCAGGGATGGATCTTCATCAAAGAATGAAGATGAAGTGAATTGTGCTTTGGTTTCCAAAGAAAGGAAAGGGAAGGGGAATAAAAATCCTTCTAAATCTGGTGTGAAAGGCAAGAAGCAAGATTTGTCCAAAGTGAAGTGTTTTCACTGTCACGAGCATGGAAATTTCGCCACTAACTGTCCATAGAAGAAGAATAATAAGCAGGATGCTGGATCTGCAGTTGGAGAGGCGTTAGCCTCGCAATTTGAGCTATATTTTTCCTTGATCACATGTTTGGTTTCAAGCAACATGGGATCGATGTGGTATCTTGACAGTGGTGCATCTTTCCATATGACGGGAGACAAAGAGTTGTTTAGTGACTTGGAGGAGAAGGACCTCCAGATGCATATAGAGATGGGCGACGATGGTCGGTACAGTGCGACTGGCATTGGGACCATTACCTTTGAGAGGGAGTCCGGTAATCCATTCTTGTTGAAGAATGTCATGAATGTTCTGGGTCTGAAGAAGAACTTGGTCTCGGTCACAATGCTAGAAGACAGCGGCTATGATGTTGTTTTCAGTGAGGGAAAATCTTTCCTTTGACATAAAAAAGCGGGTCAAACCAAGAAGATAGGGGTTCAAATTAAGAATCTCTACAAGCTAGAGGTAGATGGTTGCGCTGCAATGGTGGGCAAAGCAGAAGAAGTGGTGAGCCGAGATGAGGGTGAATTATGGCACAGGAGATTGGGCCATCTTCACCATGGCGCTTTGAAGATTTTGCAGCAGATTTCTATTGGACTTCCCAAGGGTACTCTTGTGCAGTCAGATCAGTGCAAGGGATGTACTATGGGTAAGTTTGTGAATACCACCTTTCATGAGAAGGAGAACCATGCTTCAGTGATCTTAGAGAGAATTCACACAGACGTGTGTGGACCTTTATCGGTTGCTTCAACAAAAAAATATAGGTATTATGTTATATTTATTGATGACTATTCTCGTAGATGTTGGATCTTCTTCATGCAGAAGAAGAGCGAAACGTTCTCAAATTTCTATGAGTTCAAAGCATTGGTGGAGAAGGAGTTAGGGAAGAAAGTGAAAGCTCTACGGAGCAATAATGGTGGTGAATACATCTCGGGCGAATTCAAAGACTTCTGTAGCAAAGAAGGAATTCAAAGAGAACTCATAGTGCCTCATAACCCACAACTGAATGGGGTTGCAGAGAGGAAGAACAGAATGATCGTGGGTGCTGCACGAGTTATGCTTGAGAGGGAGCTAGACTTGCATGTAGTGAAGGAACTTCTTGTTCCGAAAGATGAGCCTTCGAATGTGGATCAACCACAAGAGGAGATTCATGGAGTGGAGGAGTCCACTCATACAGAACCAAACATCAGACAAGGAAGCAAGCATACCACAGAAGCTGAGACACTGAAGCTTGATGCGGCACATAATGTAGTGTTGGAAAAATGCGAAGAGAGGGGGGTAGATACGTATATAGAGTGTTGAAAAATTTTCACTTTTTTTTTCTCTTAAACCCATATGTTACTTTACTGAACCCAACTTGCATATAAATGTGGATATCCTTAAGAAAACTTGCATATGTCCAGAGATCTTATTATACATTTAATTCTTTACTTAGATCATTGCATCATTCATTCATCAAATGTTTAGTAAGCAGTAAGCATGTGCAGTAATAGCAGAATAAACCATCACACATAAGCAACACACATGAACACCAGTATTTAAGGTGGAAACCCAATTCGGGAGAAAACCACCGATGTTGTCGTCTCTGTCTTCAATATTTATTATAAAGAAAACTTTTTACAATTTATGCTGGTGCAGACTTATACTAGCACGCAGGCACCCACCTGCAGAAAGGCTACAACCTTTTCTCGTTCTCCAGCCACTACTGGAAGGGAGCTCCAACCCCCTGATTTTAACACCAGCTTCTACTGGCAGGATACTTCCACTTTCATACAGAAGGCTTCAACCCTCAGATCCACCAGATTTCTTCAATTTCTTCATCAGACTTCCGTCAGGTCTTCATCATTTCTTTTGTCGATCATCGTAGAGATTCATCATTTCTAGATCATATCCATAGGTGCATCATATATGCAGATATCTCTTAAAGAGATTTATTAATTAACAACCCTTCTATATCCGCTCCCTGTAGTGTAATCCTCTTCTCCTTATATAGTTTAGCCTTTATCAATACCATGAGTAGAAAACCACTCAACCGCTAATGGTATTCATATTAAAGATCAAACCAATCCAAATTGAAATCCCAATCTTCATTCTTCCATGCACGAATCATCCCAAAGGTAATCTTTATCTCCGCCAAAAAATACTATAGCCAAGGTTAAGTAACATTAACGTGCCGCTGATGGTTTTCTTTCTTTTATTGGAATTTTATTTATCAAATTCGTGGAATTTGATAAATAAATATTATTCACAACCTTTGGAAATTAAATATATAATAGAACTTTATATTAATAACCAGTGCTTTTATCAAATGGCTTTTAAATAGACCTTTATAAGTCGACCCCATGTTTATTCATTTCACCAACTTTGGAATAAAGTTAAAAGATGATGGTCCAATCACTTTTTGTCATAAAAAACCTTGGTTAAGCCCGAAAAACATTAATTTGGAAAATCCAAATCAATATAATTTAAAACTGGGGCCCATCGCTAACGATCATTTCCATCCGACGGCGGAGAGCACATCTCTCGGCTTCAGATGATCCGACGGATATCGTTCATTGATGATGCACGGATGATAACGCGTGATGGCGCGCCGTACCTTGGGTAACTTTCACGCATCTATAGCAAATGAACACTGTCCGATGACCCCTTCCCAGATCAACGACGCACTTTGATAGCAGTTTTTGTGGGTCCACCTTTTCTACGTGTCAACGTTTCTATGGAATCACTCCCCAACTAGGAAATACCGCCTATCACCGAAAGGTGGTATGATGAAACCTGGAAACCACCTTCACTATTCACTCGGTCATGGTTCCGCTCTTCCACGAAGGGTTCCGTCGCGCTTCCTTTTGTTACGTTCTACCTCTTTCCTTCCAGGTTTCGTTCATGATTCCAAAGGGTTAGTCTGTGTTCCATCGAGAGTTCAATGCCAAATACTCTATTTTAGTTCTTCCGCGTTATAACTGATTTTCCCTCGCTCCTTGTTCCTTTCTCCATGAAAGCCAGTCAGCTCCTTACTAATAGTGTAGACCCTTCCATGTGGAGCTTAAAACCATATCTTTGTTCATAATGAATATATAACTCCACTGTCTACCAGTTTGGATACACTGTCGACCGTATTAACATCGGTTCCTCGAACAACATACAGAGCACCATTAATTATCATGGATTCCATCAGGATGCATACATATATTCACACATGAATTACCATTTACTAGAACATTCACTTATTCTTTTCTATTCTATGGACTCTGTCTCTGGACAATTCTGCTTGTTTCAGATGCTCCTTCTTTGCCAATTCCTTTGCCATCAATGACAACATTTCCAACATGTAGGAGTCCCTACATCACAACGCAGACAGAGACAGTCACCTGATCGATTTACTGGATACATGGCTCTTATGAGCAAGTGTATTGTGAAAAATCCATCTTATTTTGAAGAAGCAGTGCAGGAGCCCACATGGGTAGATGCCATGGTGGAGGAGTATGACTCCATTGTCAGAAACAGGCTTGGGAGATTGTTCCAAGGCTAGTGGGAAAATCAATTGTAGGATCAAGATGGATCTACAAGGTAAAGAAAGTTGTTGATGGGAGCATTGAGAAGTATAAGGCAAGATTTGTTTCTCGGGGCTTCTCACAGATTGTGGGGATTGATTATGAAGAAACCTTTGCACCTGTTGCACGATATTCTTCCATAAGTACCATCCTTTCTCTTTCCGCACAGATGGGTTGGCACACTCATCAGATGGATGTGAAGACTGTGTTCCTTAATGGGATCATTGAGGAAGAGGTGTACATTGAGAAACCTAAAGGATTTGAGATATACAGCAGTGATTCGCATGTGTGCAGGCTCAAAAGAGCATTGTATGGGATGAAACAAGCACCTCGTGCTTGGTACACTCGGATCGAAATCGATTTCACTGGACTTGGCTTCACCAAGAGTGAGGCGGATGCAAACCTGTACCAAATTGTGGTGGAGGGTAAGCTTTTAATCATTGTTCTTTATGTTGATGATTTAATACTAATGGGTGATGATCAATTGATACACTCATGCAAGCCAGATCTTGCAAAGGAGTTTGAAATGAAGGATTTGGGCCTCCTTCATTATTTCCTTGGATTGGAAATATGGCAGCAGGAAGGTGAACTGTTTGTGTCTCAAGGCAAGTATGTCTGGGAGATACTAGAGAAGTTTCACATGCAAGGCTGCAAGCCTATCGACACTCCTCTTCCAGGAAATTGGAGGAAAGAGGATGATTTATCGATAGAGGTAGTGGATGCCATTGTTTATCGACAGTTGGTGGGTTCACTCATGTATTTAGTCAATACAAGACCGGACATATGCTATGCAATGAATCAGCTTTCACAAGTGATGGTTAAGCCTACCAAGCTCTTTTGGAAGGTAGACAAGCATGTCCTGAGGTATCTCAGGGGCACATCTGAGTATGCTTTATGGTATAGAAAAATGGATGAGGTGAATTTGCATGGCTTCACGGATGCATATAGGGCAGGTAGCCCAACAGACAAAAAGAGCACATCATGAGGGATTTTCAGTATCGGAATGACAGTTTCTTGGTACAGAAGGAAACAAAGATCTGTGGCACTCAGTTCAATGGAAGAAAAATACATGGCAGTAAGTCAAGCTACATGTGAGGCTATCTGGATGAGGAAGATCCTGATCGGTTTGTTCGATTTTCATTTAGATCCTACAGTGATACATTGTGATAATCAGAGTTGCATTAAACTCTCAGTTAATCCTATGTTTCATGATAGATATAAACATATTTATATCCGGTATCATCATATCAGAGATTTTGTGTAGAGGAAGATCATGTTGCTTCAGTACATTCCTACAGAGGATCAGGATGCAGATATTCTGATGAAGGTGCTCATTAGGAGCAAATTCGAATACCATAAAGGCAGGATCAGGGTGAAAGATAATCCCTATCTTGTTGAGATGGAGTGTTGAGATTCAATAAGATGATGAACTTAGTGAAAAGAGTCGCCTTCACTAAGTGGGCCCGCAAGCTATTTTTTGCGCAAGTCTATTTTTAGACATGGTGATTATATTTCAGAAGTTGCAATATGCTATTTGTGGATGGTTGATCAAGTCGTAAAAATAGATGAAATTCTATTTTTAGAATATTGGGTGAAGTCTATTTATAGATCATCAATCTAAAAATAGAAGTGTCGATTATTATTAGCTCTTAATAATAATCCGACAATAAACAACAACTTATTCTCTTGGAGCACCTAATTTCTATACACAGATTTGGAAAATTAGTGGGCTGGAGGAATTACATAATTCCTAGGGTTTACTGGTGGTTCATGCATGGAGAACTCAGTTAGAAATGAAGTGGAAAAGTTATGACAGAGTTGGAAGAGTAGTTCATGGAGTTGTATTCAGTTTAACTCAGTTAGACTGAGTTGAGCTACTAGTATCTAGTCTAGCTGAATGATACACTAATGAGAGTGGAGTGAATTAATTAGTTAATTAATTCACAAATAATAACTCATTAATCAACTGAACAATACAACAGTTAACTACAGTGCATGTCAGTTCCAGTGGAGACCCAGTGGAGAGATAGGTGAAAGGGCAAGATGGACTATCTGTTATGACCATAGTGATGCATTGATTGCATCTACATATAAATTTTAGTTGCCAATTATAATTACACAGTCAAGGAAAGGGTAATTTGAATTCATTTAGATCTATTCTTCAGCAGGGATTGCGCATTGGAGGCAGGCTAGCAGGAGGGTAGAGATCGGTGCATGGATTTGCAGATTTCTTCTATGTTAGTGTGTGACGATTGATTGTACTGGGAGATTGATATACTAATATTTGTATGATATTGTTACATGATCTCCATGATACATAATATATGATAGTTGGGGTTTTCAGCTTCAGGCTTTCCCGTTAAACAATTGTGTTATGTTTGATTGTTTTTATTTATGCTTCACATGTGTTTGTAATTAATTTTTCACAAAATATTAATAGTGGAATGATTCTATATTTTGAAAGAAGTTAAATATTATGAGATCAGGGGAATCTGGATGTATGCATGCTTAGTGTATACTAATTTCTACACTAATACTATACCATTTTTTACCATCCCATCCCTTGTTTGTGTCAAGGCATTTTCTGCTGGCTTGCCAATGTCACCTCCTCCAATCAGCTCCTGCCAAAGTAGGCTAATAACCCTATGACACCACACACAATCAATATGCTGAGATAGCTCCTGAAAAGGGTGTACCCCCATGCTGAAGCATCCTATCACTAGGGATATTGGGGATTCTGATAGAGGTTTGAAAATGTGTGTGCACCCAAACATATAACCCATCACGCAACTACTACCATCACCTACTGACTCTATGATGTGATGAGAAATTGTCAACAGTTGCAGATTGAAGACATGAAGTTTGGAAAACAACACAGGAGCTCACAGGTGCAGATCACCAGGAGCTCCTACAAGAAAATGCACCCGCTTGAGGTTTCTCATTAAAATCCAATGATTAAATAGATACATTAGGTAGAATAGATTCCTAAATGATAGGAACTTAATATCTAATAAATAAACAAATCACAACTACTTAACCAAATCCTAATCTCCATTAATTTCTAACACTCCCCCTTAATGGAGAAAGGGATTTTTAAACACACCTAATGTATCCCTAAACAAATCAAACTTCAGTCTTCCTAGTGGCTTAGTGAATATATCAGCCATATTATCACAAGAATTACAATACTCTATAGAAATATCTTTGGACTGTACTTTCTCCCTGACAAAATGAAATTGAGGTCTATGTGCTTAGTTTTTGTATGGAACACGAGATTGTAATCCAGTTTGATGGAACTTTGATTGTCACAATTGATGATCGTAGCTTCTGTCTGTTCTTCCCCTGCATCTTGGAGAAGTCTACACAACCAAACTGCCTCACATGTTGATGCACACATGGCTTGATATTATGCTTCTGCTGAGGACAAAGTAATAGTATGATGCTTCTTGCTGCACCAAGAGATGACCCCAGAACCAATGTTCAAGGTGTAACCTGTAATTGATCTTCTGTCATCTAGATTTCCCGCCCAATGTGAGTCTGTATAACCTGTCAACTTAACATCAAATCAGTCAGAATACCAAATACCAAAGTCTGATGTTCCTTACAGATAACTTAACACTCCTCTTGCTACACTCTAATGACTGTCATGGGGTTGAGTCATAAACTGACTCAAAACACTCACTGCATAAGCTAAATCTGGTCTTGTTGTAGTCAAATAAATAATACTACCAACCAATTGTTTGTACAATGTTGCATCTGCATATTTCGAACCATCATTCATTTGAAGTTTGTTGTTTTGCTGTAAAGGTACAACTGCAGCCTTACACTCATTCATCTTAAACCTAGACAACAGACTCTTTGCATACTTGCCCTGGGACAAGAAATTTTGGCTTGAATCTCTCCAAACTTCTAGACCCAAACAGTATTGCATTTCTCCAAGGTCCTTCATCTCAAATTTCTGTGATAATTGTTGTTTGATTTCTTCAATGAGATTATCTGCACTTCCTGTTATTATCAGATCATCTACATATAAATAAATCACCACTATCTATCCTTCATTATTAAACATGGTATATAATCTCCTTTCATAACCATGCATGAGGAAAAAAGAATCAATTTTTTTGTACCAGGATCTAGGTGCCTACTTTAAACCATATAAAGCTTTCTTTAATCTACATACTAGGTGTTCTTCTCCCTTCTTAACAAACCCTTCAGGTTGTACTAAATATAATTCTTCTTTTGAATCACCATTTAAGAAAGCATATTTAACATATATTTGATGTATTTTCCAATGATGATTAGTGGCTAAAGCAATAATCATTTTGATGGTATTTAATTTTGCAACAGGGGAAAATGTTTCTTCAAAATCAATACCTTCTATCTGGGAATATCCCTTTGCCACCAACCTTGCTTTATGCTTATCAATAGACCCATCTGCTCTAAATTTCAACTTAAATAACCATCTGCAACCGATGGGTTGTTTATCATTGGGAATTTTTACTAGATCCAAACTATTGTTCTTAATAATTGATTCATATTCCTCATTCATTTCTTTCTTCCATTCAATACTTTTACTAGCTTCATAAAAATTAGAAGGTTCTGCAATGTTTAACATGCCAGTCATAAGCGCACAATCCCTATATCGAGTTGGTAACTATTTTGGCCTGCTTGATCTTCTGAGTGGTGGGGGTTCAATTATTTTTCTTCTTTCTTCTCTTTGTGGACTAAACTCCACATTATCTTGCTGTTGTTGTACTTGCTATTGTTCCTGTTGCTGTTCCTTCTTCTGTTCCTGCTGCTGACTAATTCCTGTTTCACTATCCTCTTCTGAAAGTAAGGGTATATGCCATTCTTCATTGTTTTGGACAGGATTTCCATCATCAATCTGTTCATGGAATAATACATCTCTACTACCAAACACCTTGTGATTAGCAGGGTCAAACAATTTATAAGCCTTATACTCACTGTAGTATCCAATGAAAGTGCATTTAATGGCCTTTTAATCTAACTTCCTCCTGTTCTCTTTGAGAACATGTGCAAAAGCTTTACAGCCAAATACTATAAGATAACTTACTGCAGGCTTGAAGCCAAACAATGCTTCAAAAGGAGTTTTATACTCAAGACTTTTAGTAAGAGTCCTATTCTTTAAATACACTGCAGTATTAACAGCTTCTGCCCAAAAACCATTGGTTAGATTCTTACCTTTCAACATACTGTGAGAACACTCCACTAGTGTTCTGTTTTTCCTCTCAGCAACTCCATTCTGCTGAGGAGTGTAAGGTGTTGTAAATTCTTGTTGTATCCATGCTCATTGCAGTATTTGATGAAGACTCCTTTCTTGAATTCTCCCCCTTGATCTGATCGAAGAATCCTGATGAACTTTCCTGTTTGCTTCTCAATCATGTTTCTAAATTGCTTGAAATATTCAAAAGCATGACTTTTCTGTTTAAGAAAATATAACCATGTGAATCTTGTACACTCATCAACAAAGATTAAAAAATAATAGGCCCCACCTAACGATCTTGTTTGCATCCAGCCACATAAGTCAGTGTGTACAAGTTCGAGTATATCCCTCTATTTTCTATCTTTAATGGCAGGAAATTCATCTCTATGTTGTTTACTGAACGCACATGCTTCACAATCAATATGAAAAATTTTCAAAATAGGAATTCCATCTACTATACCTTTGTTCTGCAACAGAAGTAGATCACTAAAATTGATATGCCCAAGTCGCTGATGCCACAAATTTTCAGCAGACTTATCTGATGAAATCAAGGCTTGCTGTGGCGTACTCTTCACATCCAGTTTGTAGAGTCCTCCTATGTGAATACCTGTAGCAATGGGCTTCATCTGATCCAACAAATCTTTAATAATGCAATGAGATTTAAAAAATTCTACTTTGAGGTCCTGATCTGTAATCTTTGACACAGAAATCAGGTTCTTCTTAATTCCAGGAACATACCACACATCAGATATATTATTGATCTTACCATTAGGCAGAGTAACAAGGACATCTCCATGTCCCTTGTTCTCATACCCTCTATTATCTCCAAGGTATACTTTTACTCCAGTGTTGGATTCTCTAAAATTTCTGAACCATTTCTTTTTACCTGACATATGCGAGGAAGCTCCAGAATCCACAAACCAAATGTCTGATTCATCCTCCTCAGTAGCTAAGGTAGTGTCAGTCTCAGCCATAAACATTCTAACATCCAAATTTTGATCTCTGTCAACATCTGCATCTGCATCCGCCAAATGACCTGCATGTCTTCTCTGCTTGTACCTCTCCTAATTTTCCTTCTTCTTACGAAAAAATTTAGCAATACGGCCTATCTTACCACAATAAAAGCATTTAGGAGCAGAGTCATTTTTGTGCGAGGTCATACCTTGTGGTGTCCTTTTTTATGTGTTGCCCCTCCTCTAATCAGACATTTCTCTCCCTTTTGGCTTGAACTTTGTTATCAATGCAAGATCTGGATCTTAAGGTTTGAGAGACAACCTCCTTTCCTCTTCTTGTATCAAAATCCTAGTAAGCTCTTAAAAAAATGGAGGCTTTTCTCTTGCATTCAATCCAGTTATAAAAATCTGATAGTCATCCATCATGCCGTTCATGGTAATTGTCACCAGATCATCATTTGCCACAGTTTGACCGATATCACATAGTTTATCTTTAACTTCTTTTATCTGGGATAAGAATGATGACACAAACTCATTCTCCTCCATCTTGATTGAGAGGATCTTATTCCTGAGGAACAAGGTTCGACTAGTGTTCTTGATTTCATACATATCTTTGAGAGTTTTCCAGATGTCATTCGTTGTCTTGCAATCCCGAATATGAGGGATGATGCAATCTTTAACTAACAATTTGAGTAGCACCTTTGCCTTCATCTCCCTTTTCTCCCACTCTTTAATTGTTGCATTCATTCCACCATTTGCAACAGTCAGCTTAACTTCATCGCCAATGACAATGCTATAAGAATTTTGTCCCTCAAGAAAAGTCTAAAGCTTAAATTTTCAATTTGTGTAATTGGAACCATCCAACTTGCTGCTTTCATTTAAGTAATCTGCCATCTAAGCATTCATCTTGGGAAAAAAAAATAGACTACCCCTGCAACTTAAAAGGAACAACCCCCGATTCTCACAAAAAATTGAATATAGTTGTGAATTAAAGCAGTTGTGAAATACAAATTATGAATTACAATTGAGAATAAAAATTAAATCAAGTAGCAGTATGTTTTTATAGCAACAAAATTATACGTTGACTTAATGGCAGGATGGGATTCTCAAATTCATGATGCTAAGAAAGTGAGGCTTCACTCTAGCAATTTGATGACGAAGGAAGAAACAAAGCAGGATTTTTTCTCTAATGAGGGCTTGCTGGATCAATATATAATACAATTGACAATGTATAATAGAAATATATGTGATCAAATCAACTCACAGATCCTAAAAAAAAAAACTGTATATAAATACACATTCAGGTTCTGCACTTGCACAACACCTCAGTGCACCACATCATAGATCCACAACCATTTAATAAATGAACAGATTGTTGCTTCAAGTTTCTAACACAAAAAAAAATGATCCACAGATCTGCTCTCACGTTATAGTAGATCGGCAGCAGCTCAAATCCACGCAGGTTCAAATCTCAACAACGCCATTAACACGCTGGAGGAGTGCAGCAATTAATCAATTAACGCATCTTGCAGCAACGCAGGATTATTAATTGATGCACATTCTTGCAGCAACGCATAACTGCTCCACGTAATCGATTCACTGCAAATCTCTGAAATAAATGACTGTTAGCCAGGCAATCCACAATGAGTTCATTCACAATGTAGGTGAGAACCCTCTTCCTTGTAACAGCTTCTTGTTATGGCATCCCCTTGCCTACACACTTGCTCTCTATGGTCGATCAGCTTATCAACCTTCACCAGCCACTCACCGCAGTACAATTGAAGATTCAATTAGTGACCCAGCTCTCCACGTTTGCACGCGTTATGGATGCTCACAATCTCCATCTCTGCACTCGCAGCAGTTTAATTTTGGACAAGTGAGAACGTATCAACGAGAAACAAAGCTATGTTCTGTTCCATTGTAAATGAGTCTCTTGTAGTCCGATGTTGGAGGAACACGTGAATTCAAATTACAAATCTAAGAGTGCGTCCCTCGAAGCTACCCACACATACAAGCAATGGCCTCCACACAGGCTTTTCTCATAGATCCTCACAGCAAGGCTGAGAGATCAATCTCCATGCACTTCTCTTCAACGAGCAACCACAAGATCTTCACAGCTCCCTTGAGCTCTAATATGCCTTCACGGCCTCCACTTGGGCTCTTGGCCTGCCTCATGCTCTCAACTTTTGACATGGTATCGGAGCTCTGGTAGCATATTGACATGGTATTAGAGCTACGATTCTCCCAACTCTCCTGAGCTCTGATACCATGTCAACAGTTTCAGATTGAAGACACGAAGTTTGGAAAACAACACAGGAGTGCACAGGTGCAGATCACCAGGAGCTCCTACAAGAAAATGCACCTGCTTGAGGTTTCTCATTAAACTCCAATGATTAAATAGATACATTAGGTAGACCAGATTCCTAAATGAGAGGAACTGAATATCTAATAAATAAAAAATCACAACTATGTAACCAAATCCTAATCTCCATTAATTTCTAACAGAAATCCCACCTGGATCCCAACAGTAATTTAGCCCTCGTGTCCCTCTGGTAATCCATGGACTCTGCTGAAATGTGGCCATGTATGTATCCAGCTTCCTAGCATGTTCCACGGGGTAATGTTGAAGCCTCGGAATTCGGTTGCAATAACATGGGGAAAACCACCCGGTTTGAACCTTAGAGAAAGTCTTTCCGTTTGGCGTAGTGGCTCCAACTGGGGATAAAGGGACCAGTTTCCAAATCAGGATAATGAGGGTGTGTTTGTTTATAACATGCAAATGGAAAAATGATTTAATCTATCATATGCAGTGACTAAATATATACTATATACCCGGGAGTATTCATTCTTCAATGCAATATAGAAGGATATCTTTCAACAATTGGTAATGAAGATTATTAAATAGTTGAAAGAGATGAAAATTATGTAAAAATAATTATTTTGAAAAAATAGTTTAATCAAAACAATTGTGAGATATATATCACATTCATAAGTTTGATCATATATGAGATAAGTAACCATAGATAAACATCAGTACAAAAGTGCATTTAACATTTATTTATGATAATAGCTTTCATATATAATACAGATAAAAGATGACTGTCAATTCAAGAAGTATAACTTACAATAATATGTAGAAATACAATATATGCGAGGTTCTACTCATTCAAACCGATAGTAGTATTCTTCTCCTCTTCACGTCAAAGAAATTCAATGAGTACAAAAGTGAAACTTCAATTAAACAACTTCAATATCAAAAGAAAATAGAATTTGTTCCATTAATTCATCAAGGCATTCACAAACATACATAAGTGCATTCCTTTCCAAATGTTTTTTGACAAATTTCTGGACCCTTCTCTAAATGCATGAGAAGGGTTTAAATGATAAACCGAATAAGTCAAAACTAGATTATTACATGGAAATTTGAGGAAGTTTCAAAAAACCTTCCTCATAATAACTAAACTACAATCTAGAAATAAAGATAACAATATTTCTTAAGTGGGTTGATCTTATTTTGTCATTTGATCTCTGAGGTGGCAAATATCTACCATCGGCTTCAACTGAGTTGGTTGTGTGATCTTGGATCTGACCTGGTCTTTAAACACGACATTTGAAAGTGTTGGTAACGATTTATTAGTGGACTCAGTTAATGATTATAGAGTCATGGACTGATGATATGGTTTGATCATAAATTTCCAGTGATTTTATTCATCTAACTTGGTTATTGTCTTGATAGCTTTTGCCTGTGTCTCTAGGCTTTCCTTCCGCTATGTTGCCAATAGTTTGAGCTCAGGGATCACTTCGGTTGTATATTCTTTGATGAGTTCAGAATTTATAATTTTTCCATTAACAGACTCGATGATATCATTTGTTAGGATGCCTTTGATGTTTCCTTCTCTGCTTGTCTCAACTGCATTTCCTAGTCTTTAAATAAAATATCTTTGTGAAACTTATCAATTTTAGGTAGATTGGCTGATAGGATGAATTCAGAAATATTCTTTTCTACCTTTTCACCTTCCAATCTTCTGTTTTCCCCTTGTTGAATCAAAATTTTACTAGTTTCACAATATGAATTAGTAGCTGAGATTTTCTGAAAAAAAAAGTCTCCTAATGCTTCTTCAATTTTGCATTCCATTCAAGTGCCTATTTTATAAACTTTCCTTTTTGAGGCTGGATTTTAAGTTTATCCATTGCTACCTCTTTCTGTGTATCCTTCGAAGAAATATGTTCTTGATTATGCAACTTTAATATTTCAAAGTCTTTTTGGAACTGTGAAATTTTCATCTCAATTTTCTTATTGGCATTAAGCTTTTCTTGTTCCAGTTGTCTTTCCAATTCTTCAAATTTATCTTCTTTTTTTTTAGTAGAAGTTGCACTTCTGTTGTTTTATCAATTGTGGCAGTTGCATATGCACCTACAAACTGTGATAGTTTGGTAAGATGTTCTGTAGGATTGGCAAAAGAGTCTTTCCAAACAACATCTACTGATTCATTATTGAGAGTTGTCATTTTTTCATCAACTCTTCTTATTTTCATCCTCTTTACTACAATTTTGTGATTTGGGCTGTAGAAAAAATATAGTGGAGGAATTTCCTCAATATTTAAAATGATTTCTGCTGTTGGGTAGGTCGAGATGATCACTTGTTCCTGAACCTATGGTACCTGCTGAAGTGCCATTGCAGTTTCTACTAGATTCTGAGTTTTCTTAGGAGTTTGAAAATTTGTTGATCCTTCTAGATTAGGATTTGGTGGTCTCTCCAATGCTTTAGTAAACTTTGTCCATTCTGTCTTTAAATTATGTACTTGATATTTCACTATCTTCTTAGGTGTAGTTTGAACATGCTGAACTTGTTTTCAATGTGCTTTTAATAGTTTAGCTTCACCAGTTTCTTCCTCAGTTTGCATATCAATTCCTTTAATTACATTTTTTATTATCTTCTCAGGCCTTTCATTTTTTCTTTCAGATTCATTATCAGAATGATCTGAACTTTGATATTTGTGTTGTGAATGCTCTGAATCTTGCATTGGTTTTTCCTGTAATTCACCTTCTAACATATCTTTTACTTCATAATCTAAATTGATGTTGGGAGTTGGCCTTCTGACATCTTCCATTACTAACAATTCCAATGGGACTATTTCCAACCTCCTTTTTCTGTATTCATGAAAAGATTTAAGGTCTGCTACACTGAGCTTATTGGATGTCATTTTTAACACATCTGCAAATTTCTCTACTCTGTCAAACAAATCATCAAACATATCATTTTCATTCATGAAAGGTCTGAGTTTAAGACTAGTGGTAAAATTTTGGACCACGTCATTAGCATCATGTTGTCTCCCTAGAATTTAATCCAGATTCAATGAAGTAAGGTTTGGAATTTCTTTCACTGCATGACCTATTTCAAAAGGGGTGAAGGTACCACACTGTAGTGGGAATGTAGGCCAGATGGCTTTCTTAGAATCTTTGAGCTTCTTGGTTATAACATTTACAAGAGTTTGATATGAAATTTCTCTAGGCAAGAGTTTATCTAGAACATAGTAGGGTAGAACATGAGGGGAAGAAATACTCCCAAAAACTCTGACATAATTAAATTTTTCCTCTCCAAACCATTTGGCCACAGGTCAAATATTTGCATTGGCTTCTTTATAAATTCTAGGAGATTTCTCATTAAAAATGACTTGATGAATGGACAACATAACTCCATGAAAAATCTTGTAGAAATGTAAATGAAATTCAGACTCCCACATGGCTTTACAGTAAATATGAATAGGGTTAGGGTCTTGGCTTGTCCATTTCCAACCCATAATAGGAAATTTTGAGCAAAAACATATATCATTCATGATATATGCGCTCATGTAAAAAGGAGGAATTGTCCTAGTCGAAAAGACTCTATTTTTTCTGTAATCCATAATGGTTTTGGAAAAATTATCAAACAAATTATTTTCCCAATTCATTATAGTAGAATTTACAACTGCGTCAATTAAAGGATCCCATTCAATGGAGAATTTAGAGGTATCAAGTCTAGAAAATAATCTACACAACATTCCTGCTACAAAACAGTAAGGTGATGGAAATTGTGCTATTGGGGACATACCGAGTTTGTCCCACTTTAACTTGCCTTGATCTTCCTTCCATCCTTTTACCACCTTCATTAGGCCTTGAATATTTCTTGTAAAAATTTCCAGGAAATCTTTATCATAAGTTTTTTTGTGGCGTAGGCAAATGATACATTGTTTGCAAATCCTCGACGGTGAACCCATGTTCTCCGATTTGGAATTCTTGAATGTCTTGTCTGCAATATTGAGATTTTCTATGGCCCATTTTATCATATCAGTGTATGGTAAGATCTTTGGCATTACAACTATCTTATGTAGAAATGAAGAGCAACTTCGAAGTAAGAAGTTTCTGATGAAACAACTTTATCCGTCGTTGCTATTTTCTTTAGTTCTCTTGGATGTTATTCTTCAAACAGATTATACATGGCTTCCCATGAAGAAACTCCACTATCCTTATTTCACGTAGTGTCTGAAAATAGTGGAGGCATGTCTGAAACTTTAGAAGTATATTCTTGGGAAACTAATTTGCCTTTCTTTGTCATTCCTTTTGATGTCGCTTCCTTAGGTAGTTTCCTGAATTCAAGCAAGACAAGTAAATTCAGATTTGAGATGAGGAGAGAAAAGGACAGAGAATATATTTAAATCAACATAAATAAAAATCCGGCGCTTTAATTTAAAACACACATTAAGAAATATATTGATCTTTTTGAACCATGTACCCATTGAATGTCGTTAATAACCCTTTAATATTTTATCAAATCTCTTACATTCCTTACACAATATGTCCAATCCAACAATCTAAATCATCAAATATTATAACAGATCAATTGATTAAGGATCACTTCAAGCGCTTTAGTAATAAATGTTATAGTGCAAATCGAAACTTTTACAGATATCAATACCATATGTTTTCACTGCGGGCGTATGCGAAATGCGATGTGCACAAATCGTACATCGCACTTTATCATGGCAGATATAACTCTCCATTTGGTTTAATGCTGCGGAATATGATATGCATTGGAAACTCAAATTATTGCGCTTTATCAAATTTTATGGATACATTTCATTGTTTGTTTATTGTCTTATCAAGTCTAACACATCGCAATTCCTTTTGAAATAATATAAGTTTGTCTTTTAAGGAAGCGCGACATGATTTATAACTTTAAGGGGTTTCTAATTTTTCAACAAGGAATTTCATATAATTCAAAAAGGTTGAAATGCTTATCGCAATTAGCAATTTTTATATGTGTTTTAACATTTTTCAACTTGTGAGCTTTGTGATTTGTGCTAAACGCAATGAAATCAAAGCGAAAGAAAAAATCCTTTTATTCCTAAATTTTAAAACTTAACGCTAAATGAAATAATATTTCTTAAACTCTATTTATTTTTTAAAGGGTCCCCATTTATTTTAATAATAAATGGGGGGTGTTGTATAGTACAAAAATTGGCTATTCACTTGGGAGAACCAGTTATCTCTTATCAGTTTTTTGAAATTTCTAGAACTTTTTAAAATAAAAATAGTTGCAAGAATGAATTTCAATACAAATAATATTTCACTAAGTACTAAAATCTCACTTGATTATAATTCATAAGATCTCCTCTTTAAAATTAAAATATGAGTGTCTATATCAGTCTTTACTAAGTTCAAAAAGATAAATCAGGTGGCTCATTCATATTAGTTATATATATATATATATATATATATATATATATATATATATATATATACTCATTTATCACGGGTAGAGCCTCTGATACTAGCAGGCATGTATAGCCTTGGCAGGGTTACCTTTTTACCCAACAAAGATTCATTGTCCCGTCCAGCTACTATTACAATCTTCCAAAATAAGTTCAATATTATATACTTTTTTTCTTTTTTGTAAATATTTTATATTTATTGTTTTATCACTTAAAAGCCATTGCCATGGCTTGGTAACCAAATATTGACAATTCCATTCACTGGTTGTAACTAAACTGATCAAGTTTTCTCTTGATGAGACCCCTTATCTTTTGATATAATCTCAAGTCATTACCTTGTTTTGGTAGGCAGTATTGGTAATGTCAATTTCACTATTTTCCTATGAATATAGTCAAGAAGCTCGTGATGAGACTTATTATCTTCTAAGATTGAGCATATTTTTTTAATTACATTCTGAAAAATTGAAAATTTTTCCGAATGGGGTGAATCATTGGCCCTTTTGAGGATTCTGGATGATAATTTTAGATTTTAAGTTTGCTTATCTATAAAGAGTCTTTACTATGTTAAATATTATTTTCTTGACTGATAGTAGAGTAACCATACTTTATAAAAGTGAGAGTTTATCAAAGAATAAATAACTTCAGTGAAATTAATTTTTTCAGTGAAATAAAATCTATGTGGGATTTGAATTTTTCAATTATTTCCTTAACAATTCTTATATATAGAAGTGATAAATCAAAAAGATTCTCTGCGATCTTTATTTTAAAAGCCAATAATAAAAACCAGTCAACTTTTATTTTCCTAAGAAAAGAAAAGACAATAATATACAGGGAATAGAAGGGGTTACCTTCTATGAAAAAAATTTCTTTAAAATTTTCCCATGAATAGGAAAATAATCTCTTTTTCCTGATATATATTGAAATAAAAAATTTGATGGGCCTATCTCTTCTATGATTTGAAATGGTCCAAGCCACAATATTTGGAATTTGGTATGTTTACCTTTTTCCTCGTGTGCCTCATCCCATTTTAGTAATATATAACCAATTTGAAATGTTTTTAGAGTGACAAAAGTTGTATCAAATGAAGCTTTAACTAACTGTTGATGATGTGTGTCTCTAGGAGTTACAACAATGTGCATGAGTAACTTTAGGTTTTTCTCTTTCCTCTTCAAGTTTAAGAATTTGGAATTTTCTTACTTGCAAAGAAGAAGAGGGTGATTCATCAATAAATTGTACTAGCGCAAGAGAAGGAATAACTACATTAGTAGGAAGGACAACTTCTTCCCCATAAACAAGATTAAATGGAGAAGTGCCAATGGAGGCCTTCTGAGTTATTCGATCTACCCAGAGAGCAGATGTTAATTATTTGTACCAATTTCTTTGATTCTGGTCAACGGTTCATTTAATGATTCTAATAAGGCTTTTATTTGTTGATTCTGCTAAACCATTTCCTTGAGGATAATAGTTAAAAGAATATTTGAGTTTAAAACCTCTTTTAATGGAAAATTCTATCATAGCATATCTTGATAAATAAGATGCATTGTCAAACATCCAATTAGTGGGTAAACCAAATCTATTTATGATAAATTAATCAATGAATTCAATAATATTCTCAGAGTTGGCTACTTTTAGTGGAATTGCTTCCACCCATTTAGTAAAATAATCGGTAGTTGTGAGGATGTATTTATGTTTTTTGGAAGATTTAGGAATGATATCATCAATTATATCTAATCCCCATTGCTCGAATGGTTGTTCGATATTAACTAGCTGTAATGGAAAACTTGGTTTCCTTTGTCCTCCAGATGCACTTTGGCAGACTTTGCATTTCCTCGCATAATCATGAGTGTCTTTGAAAATTGTTGGCCAATAGTAACCTGCATGTAGGCTTTTATGCGATGTTGTATTTCCTCCAAAATGTCATCCAATTGGTCCATCGTTGAGTTCCTTCAAAAATTTCTCTACTTGAGTTTTCTCTAAGCGTAATAATAACACGGAATCGAAGTTCCTTCTAAAAAATACGTCATTGATCATTTTCTATTTCTTAGCTTTGAATCTTAAAGCATGCTTTGTTTTATAACTGAACTGCATGGGGGCATATCCATTTTTCAAATAAAAATTAAGATCAGCATATTGGGACTGAATATTGTTGAGGCTTACCTCAACCACTTGTACATCATTACCTAAATCTGCTTCTGATGATAAATGGGATGCTCCTATTAGCATTCTGCAAAAAAATGGACCTCTAATAATTGTAGAAGGTCTAATTTCTACATCATATTCTTGTAAAGTAGTTACCCAGTTAGCCCTTTTCTCTCCTACTTCTCTTTGCATCAACAATTTCATTACTGCAGAGAATGGAACTATATCTTGGTGTGACTTTTGAGGAGAAATGGCCTAAAATGATTTATATATTTGAAGATAGAAAATTCTTGTTTCTCAACAGACGAATAGTTTAAGTCTGTACCTTGCAAATTAGAACTAAAAAATGATATTGGTGCTTCAATTTGTTGGTCATTGAGCTGTGTCAAAACAACAACATATGATGTATCTGATGAGAATGTATATAAAGTAAAAGGATTAAGAAAATTGGGATTGGTAAAAAATGGAGCATTAACAATAGATTATTTTGTTAAATCGAATGCCTCTCTTTCATTATGTCCCCACTTGAAGACTAAATTTTTCTTAATCATTGTTTGTAAAGGAAAAACTATCTGTGAAAATTCAGGGAAAAATCTCTTTACAAAATTTATCTGTCCAAGAAATGACTACATGATTTTCTTATTATGAGGGAAATGAACCCTTTTAATTTCTTCAATTATTTTAGGATCGATATAAATACCCTTTTTGGACACGAGGAATCCTAAAAATTTTCCTTCATCTAAAGCAAAGTATGAATTTTTCAGGTTAAGTGATATTCCATACTTTTTGCATCGCTCAAAGATTTGTTTTAGGTCATTCGCATGATTGGTTCTTTGTCTAGAAAAAACTTTGATGTCATCTAGATAAATAACCATTGATTTGTTAATGAGTCCTTTAAAAGCTATGTCCATGGCTCTTTGGAAAGTGGCACCTACATTGATTAACCTGAGTGGCATCTTCTAATAGGCATAAGTTCCCCACTTAGTCCTGAATCTAGTCTTTAATCTATCGTCTGGGTGTACCGGGATTTGGTTATATCCTGAAAACCCATCTAGAAAATACATAAGTTCATAACCAACTACTATTTTCATTATTTGTTCCATGGTTGGTAATGGAAAATTGTCCTTCTAACATGCTTTATTTAAATTTTTTAAATCAATGCAAATACTAATGTCACCATTTTTCTTCCTGACAGGAACCAAATTTGATACCCACTTTGAATGTCTAACGAGAAAGATAATTTTATCTTTAAGGAGCTTATTCAACTCTGATTTGATCTGACTTTCAAGATTAGGATGAATCTTCCTTAACTTCTCTTGCACAAGTTTCTCATTTGAAATCATATGGATATTATGTTGAATAACAGAAGTGTCATATGTTTTTATATCAGTACAATCCCAAGAAAAAACATTTTTTTAGGTCCTTAATAACTTGAAAAGCGATCCTCTTTCTTCAGAATACAGAGAAACACCTAAGTTGACATTTTGTGGTTTATCATTGGTTCCAAGATTTACTAGCTCAAATATTAAAGTCGAACTTTGAGTTTTAGAATTAGTAACTCTCTTGAATCTAACTTTTAAAACATAAAGGTCCTCAAGTTTGACAACTGACTTTGGTATTGGATTTTCATCCTGTTCTTCCTTTATCTGAATTTCATGTTCATGTTCATCTAGAATTTGATTATCATAATATCCTTCAGATGTAAGGAAATATATGATATCAAAATCATGATTAAAGAATCTCCAATTAATAATATTATCAGGAACAGATGGTGTAAAAATCAAATTAATAGAAAACCTATTGGGACTCAATTCTTGAGATGGAATTAATTTCGATGCTACATTGGCCAATAAATCTGCACTAGAATTTTGTATTCTGGGCACAGAGGAGATATTAAAAGCTAAGAAATGAGAAGTCAAATCGTGGACTAATGACTGATAATGTTTAAGATGTCCAGAATGACAATGGATAGTATTTCTTACTTGTTTTATAATTATTTCTAAATCTCCAAATACTTGTATATGTTTAATGACAAGGTCAATTTCTTTATACAAAATTTGAATTAGTGCTTGATATCTTGTTGTGTTGTTTGTGCAATCGAATTCAAGTCTGCAGGCTAGAATAGTATTTTCTCCTTCAAGACTTATCAAAATACAACCAGCTCCTGCACCATCTTCTGATTTAGAACCATAAAAATAAAGAATCCAAAATATAAAATTAAATATTGGTTTATTTACAAAATCTTTACATTTAGAAGTTTATGTTTGAAAATTTTTCAATTTGAGAGATAAACGCATTATTGAAGAAGGGTGATGGTTGGACATTAAATTTTACAAGAAATGATTATGTCGAGTAATTTCCAATAATATTATTGTTGAATGCTACTGGCTCTTTGATTCCTTCAAGATCAGTAACTGTATGTTTCATGAATTTCTCACGGTCTACTCGAATTTGGTTTGGATTTCCATTGTAGGTCAGCCACATGTGTGACTAGTCTATTGTGAAATATCCATAAAGTTTCTCAGACCAATCCCTGCTCAATACTAAACCATAAAATTCAGGAATATCAGCTACCAAAATATCAATTATTTGGGAAACCTTAGGGTTTGATGATAATCTAGTGGAAACAGAATTTATTTCTCCTACAACCTCTACTTTTGTCCTATCAAGTTTTACTATATGAACAGGATAAATTTGAGGACTTATGTTCAATTTAGCACATACTGATTTTGGCATGATATTAGAGGAAGCCCTTGAATCAATTAAGAAATTATGGACATTATTATTAAAGATCTCATATGTTAAGAGGAATGGAGGAGTATGAGAGATGGATCGATCACCTATCATAATAAGATCTGTGGCATCTATTTTAGTTGAAGGAGAAGGAGGTTTACCCATATGATTAACATCTTGAACTACTACTAGAGAAAGTAAGGATGAATCAGGAACTGCATTAAAATCTCTAAGTAAAATATTTTATTGTTGTTTCAATTTAGTAAGTTCATGGATTGAGATATTAGCCCTGATCTTTTTCATATCTTCCACTATATTATATTCAATGGCGTCATTGACTACCATTGTCTTTGATGTAGATGGAACATCTAAAAGAGAAGGGTTAGTATATGTAGCTTTAGATGTAGACTTCTTACTTACTATTTTTTCTTTAGCGGGAGTTGAATTCTTCTGTTTTTTATTAGGCTGCATTGCATTAGTGGTATTCTTGCTTCTTGTACTAACGAGTAAAGCTTCATGTTGTTCATCATTTGGTAGGATGAAATCCCACGTGTCATTTAGTTATACTTATTCTTCGACTTCAATTTCTTCTTCCTCTGTTTGATCCTCGGTTGTGTCTTGATCAGACTCAGCATTAGATATAATGGTGGGTGGTTGAGAATAGAAGGTTGATTTTTCTTGAAGGGTTTGAAAGTCTTCTTTGTGCTAGAAGTTTCAACAACTTGTTTTTTCATGTTTGTCATTCCATTTGTCATGGTTTTTAGTACTTTTTGGAGACCTTCTACATCAAAAGTATATTTTGGTGGCTTTTTCTTTGAATTATCTTTGAAGGAGACTTTATTGGATTTCTTGTCTTCTTGAGAACTCTTCTTTTCAAGGGCTATAATACGTTTCTCCACAGACAAAGCTTCCTTCATATTTTTTTCCAATGTAGCTAACTTCGCTCTATCAACAAAAATGGCTATGTTAGATGGGAGAGAAGAAATATACCACTCAATTTGAACTTCAGAACCAGGAACTAATGTAGTAGGGATTTTATTGAGTAATTTATTAAATCTAGAATTGAAGAATTTTATTTTCTCTAATGTTTTAGCCTTGAGATTTGATAGGTCATTGATGAGTGATGCAGTGGTTTGGTCATATCCAAACTTAGCTAAGAATTATTATTCAAACATATTCCAGCTAGTTATAGAGCGAGAAGGTAATGAAAAATACCAGGATCCTACAGATCCTGTAAGATTATATGAAAATAATATGACTACACAGTCTTCTTCAGTTACCTCTTTCAAATTGACGGCTAACATATAATTATGGATATGTTCTTCAACAGGGAGACCATCATCTGGACTGAATTTAGGTAACCATCTTTTAGGGTATTTAGGAAGAGTATGAAGAGGAGCAGGCATGTGTACAACACCTGGATTGTTCCATGGTTGTAAATTTGGTGGAGGTTGTTGGCCTGCCATTGGACCTTGGGTGGAGATGATGAGTGAAGTCTGAGTTGAAGAAGAGGTGGGTTGAGTGCTTGAACTAGTTGAAAGTGTAATAGTTTGGGTACTGGAACTAGTCAAACTAACACTAATGGTTGGAATAGAAGTTGTTGAAATGAATGGAGGTAATGGAGGTAAATGAGGTGGATTATTGGATAAGACCTCGCTGGTGGTTGACTCTGAATCGGTCTTCTTTATTTTCCTTCGATAAGTATCAATAGGAAATTCAAAAAGGATGGATTCATGTCTTCTTAGTTTCTAATAGAGTTAATATTTGTCTTGGTTTTAAATAAGATGAAACACTAGTTTGAGATTTTTTAGGATTTTCAGCAGAAATTGATACTCTCTCTAACTTTTCAATCAAAGACTGAACTTCTGTGGACTTATGGTGATAATCTGAAGATATTATTAGTTTAGTTTCACTAGGAGACTTAGGAGAAGGATGTTCAACTTCGGATCTTAAGGATTTAGATCTAGATAATGATCTAGAAGTTGAAGGGGATCTAGAGGGAGTGAGACTCTTATATTGGCTTTTAGATTGATCGAAACTTGTTTCCATTCATGATGACCCTCCTTCTAGCACCAAAATGTTGAAGCCTCGGAATTTTGTTGCAACAACATGGGGGGGAACCTCCTCGTCTAGACCTTAGAGCAAGTTCGTTTCCATTTGGTGTAGTGGCTCCGAATGGGGATAAAAGGACCAGTTTCCCAATAAGGCTAATGCTGGTGTGTTTGTTTATAACATGAAAATGGAAAAATGATTTAATCTATCATATGCAGTGACTAAATATCTACTATATACCCGGGAGTATTCATTCTTCAATGTGATCTAGAAGGATATCTTTCAACAATTAGTAATGAAGATTATTCAATATTTGAAAGAGATGAAAATTATGTAAAAATAATTATTTTGACAAAATAGTCTAATCAAAACAATTTTGAGATATATATCACATTCATAAGTTTGATCATATATGAGATAAGTAACATAGATAAAAATCAGTACAAAAGTGCATTTAACATTTATTTATGATAACAACTTTCATATATAATGTAGATAAAAGATGACTATCAATTCAAGAAGTAAAACTTAATATAATATATAGCAATACCATATATATGAGGTTATACTCATTCAAACCGACAGTAGTATTCTTCTCCTATTCACGTCAAAGCAATTCAATGAGTACAAAATTGAAACTTCAGATAAAAAGCTTCAATATCAAAAGAAAAAAGACTATGTTCCATTAATTCATCAAGGAATTCACAAACATACAAAAGTGCATTCCTTTGAAAAAACATTTTGACAAATTTCTAGACCCTTCTCTAAATGCATGAGAAGGGTTTAAATACTAAACCGAATAAGTCAAAAATAGGTTATTACATAGAAATTTGAGGAGGTTTCAAACAACCTTCCTCATAATAAGTAAAATAAATTACAATCTAGAAATAAAGATAACAATATTTCTTAAGTGACTTGTTCTTATTTTTCCATTTAATGTAATGTTCCGAAATGGAAATCAACAGCTTTTACACCACTGAAGAAATCCTTTTGTCGGAAATATGAACAAGGCTATTTCAGAGATGGACTGAGAGGGATTTTACCAGTTATTTCACCTCTAAAGAGAGGATGAGAACTGGAGGCTTCCTGACCCTTTCTCAGACTCTACCTATATCTATGCAAATATTTCTTCCTTCAAGAAGATCCCGCTCAAAGGATGAGCTACAGCAACATCTGATCTTTAATCAGTAGCAGCAATAATGAAATAATGCTCATGAAATGTGAGAAGAGTGTAAATTTGATTTATAATCTGCAGCAGCAAAAGATATACAAACTCCTGGAGGAAAAGGCTTCTCAAGGTGGACTCAAATCAGCCTCAAAGGAAAATGTGCATGCAATGGAGAAAACAAGCTGCTACATAACCCAACAACCCTATAACTGCGCAGTCTATAAGGGAAAATGACTACAAATAGATGTAAACACAAGGATATAACAATATCAGCTCAAGAAATGAGGGGGAGCAAGCTCTCAACCCCTGAAAATAACTAACTAACAATCCTTAGAAGGATTGGCTACAATAAATGTATAGAATGATAAAATAAAATATGTAACATGAGGAGGAAATAGGGCAGCAAGATGTGAAACAATATGTTGACCTCCTCCAATGATCTTCTTAGTGAAAGGATGCCCCTTTCACTGAATATTACACTCTCCAATCCCCATGGTGAATCCTCCTGCAAATGCCCTCTGAAAATAAAGCTTTAAGAGGGAGTGACTGCACTGGGGCTGAGATGAAACACTTAGCCCAATGCCAAAATTTGCAATGAAGCTCCAGAAATTTCCTTTGCTGATTTCTTAGAGAAAGAGGAACTACTCCTCTTCAAAACTAGCTCAGGAAATGGTGGGATGATGATCCCTCACTACTACCTCTAGAAACTCCAATGAATCTTCCCAACAGAAACATTGTAGCTGAAAGATATGGCTTTGGCATCAAGCCTGGATGTGAGGAATATGAAGAAAATCTCCTCCAAGGCTTCCCAATGAAGGAGGGAAAACTTCTAAATAGAAATCTCCCTTGTGCTAAGCAGCACAAGCTATCTCAGT
This sequence comes from Pinus albicaulis, assembly GCA_034641835.2. Classification (NCBI taxonomy): domain Eukaryota; kingdom Viridiplantae; phylum Streptophyta; class Pinopsida; order Pinales; family Pinaceae; genus Pinus; species Pinus albicaulis. Next base: position 22,162,013 of record MU968359.1, on the reverse strand, counting down.
TGAACAACTGAAGAGAGCTGCAATTTGAAATTCTCAAGCATAATGAACAATGGCTCTCCTTCACCTTTTTATGCAAGGAATTATTCCTTGCCATGGACCACACCCATTAGGGTTTCTCTCATCCTCTAATTTCCCTCCTTTCCAAACTGCGCAGTCTTCTTGAGCAAGCTTCTCCTCTTAGCCACGTTGTTGACTTGGTCAACCATGGTCTAGTTTACTTGCTTTTGGCCCTTTTCACACTAGGGACTGCCAAATTTCACCACGTAAGTGACTCTTTGCACCTTAGGAGAGTTCATTTTGCTGCTACATGGGCTCCCTTACCCATTTTATTTCTTTTATTAAAATAAAATAAAAATTAATTTTCCAATTAACATAGTGAAAAAATTGGAGCATTACAATCCTCCCCTCCCAAAGATTGCTTGTCCTCAAGCAAGTGCAAGGGTGGAGCTGAAGAAAATCCTCCACTCAAGGCATGGAGTCTGAAATATCCTCATGTAGATCCTTTATCCCCCAAGCAATCAACCAAGCAAAATGAGTTACTCTCCAACTGAGCAACTCCTGAAAATCATCCTCCACCTTGGGCTCCTGTAGAATAGGTGGGCTGAAATGCTGAACATGGTAAGCTTCATAGCCTACCCCATGCTATCCTCTTCTCCACTTATGATAAGTTTGGAGTGAAAGCTGAACTTGGGCTGAAATATTTTTGCCTTCAAGAGGCAAGATGAAGTCTAGATCCCCAAGGATCTCTCCTCCAACGCTACAAATCAAGCTAGCCCAAATCATCTCATATGTGAGGAGTTGGAATTCATCATCATATGGAATCCAAACCATTATATGGTTCACCTCATGGAAAAACAAATGGCTGAACATGGTGACCATATCATCTCCCATACTCCCCTTGGAGCATGTGTTGCAAAAATAATGGAGGTTTTCTCTCCCAAAGGGCACATCCACCCAATGAGTCTCTCCCTTCTCATGATACATATGGGGCTACTGCTGATATATGGTTGAAACATAATGGTCTTCAAGAGAGACCCAAGCCACCCCATCAAACATGTAAACCATGAAATGCCTTCTCCAAAAATTCAGACTCTCTAAATAGCTCCTCCCACATGAAGGAAAGAGGTGAAGCTTGGCAATCATGGGCTACCCATTGTTTCCCTTGAAACATAAAACATGTAAAATAGGGAGAATCATACTCCCAATGGGCATCTTCAATTCATGTCCCACTTCCCAAACAAAGCTCCCCATGTCAAAAGAAAAATCTACAATGCATGGAAGCAATAACAAATAGAAGCAAGCTGTCACATGACAATCAGAAAGTGGATCATTGTTCCACTCATGGAACCTACATAGGGCATCATTGACCTGCCTCAAAATAGAAAGTAACAAGTGATTTCCCAGCCACTTTTTTTCTGCCACAATCATCTCAAAATATGTATACATGAAAGTACAAAATGGTGTAATTGGTGTACACCGAAAATCATGTGGCTTTCTCCCACAATCCATTGCTAAAATAGCCATCATATTTGCTGCAATAGACCATGAGCATGACAAAACATAGTGTGCAAGAAGGAAATATCCTCCTTGATATAATATGTTGCTCATAAAAATAAGAGAGTGCCAAACATAAAGCAAATGATTACCTCCCTCATCATGTACTTGGGTCTTTGAGCTGAAATGGCTCAAGTGAAAACTCTCATTCACTGCAACAGAGTAGGGAAGTGGTTGTGCCAACCATCTCATCATCTCTTGGGCTATGCATCTAGGCATATGCTGATATACATCCATTAGGATGCCCTCCCAATTGGACTCCTCCATCAGTAGATAGTATGCATGAGAATTCATGGAAGAAGAATCCAAAGTTGCTACATGTAGGTGTGTTACACTGAAAATTTCCATCCTGACATTCTGCTATGTGTATGAGCTCATTATTACTCATACTTCTCCCTTTGCAAGTCTAACATATCAGTTCCTCATGTCAAGCCTTGAAAATCAGAGAAAAGTTCCTAAAAGTCTCCTAAACTTTGGTATCGCACTTTCTCGCTATCTTGCCTACGGTCCCGCACCCAATGTTCAGCTATCATGCGTACCCGAACGAAATTTCTCTTTGTTATAGGTGCGGACCCCTGTAAGATAAAAAAGGCGCAAGTAATTTCCAAAAAGCTCAATAAAAGTGAATTCTAGAAGCTTCCAGAAAATATCTTGCGGTGATAGAACCGCTCTTATGAGGTGCATGTATCCCTTACCTTATGGAGCTAACCCCTTGATGTGAGGAGTTTATCCCTTTGAAGGAGGATTCTATCCGTTCATAGTTGGAACATAAAACCTCCTCTATTCTACTATAAAAAGAGGCATTGGGTAGCCTCAAGGGGAGTTGAATCTTTAGAATATTTGAAGTTAACTGTTGTTGAGATTCAGACTCAGTTGATTAAGACTTTTTTGAGGAAAGATTACATACCTATATTTTTCTTGATTGGAGGAGTGCAGAGCTTATCAAAGTAAAGGAGATTCTTTCTTCGAACCCCAGAAGGTCCTGTGCAACATCAAGGCTTAGGTTGTAAGGATTTTCTTCTTTTGAAATTAATACAAATATACTCATTTTTCTCAATAAGCTTTCAATCAATGGTTTATTTCATAGATTCCTTGATCACTATGATAAGCATGGTTTATGATGATTTCTATACAGGTGCTATGTAATATTTTTCTTGTTTGTGACTGCAATTTTACGAGGAAAACTCCTTCAAGCGCGCGAGGGACAACAACGACTCCAAACAAGCATTGGAAAAATGGTAAGTCCTTAACACCTCTATGGAGCTTTTCATAGATCGTATATGCTTAGAGAAAGATTAGTCTATTTGGCTGTTTGTTGCTAGATAATTTTAGTACTAGGGAGATCAGTCTTGTCCGCAAGACGGATTAATCCTCCAACAAATTGGCGACTCCACCGGGGAAAGAACTTGTTGTTTTTGGTTCTCTTTTATTTTGATTTGAGGAAAAATTTTCCTAGTTTTTGATTGATAGACATCTGCCTAGGTAGCTTATGTTTTCTCTGTTTTTAAAAATTTTGAGATCTTTTATGTTTTTCTCTAATTTTTCCTGGGACCGCACTTTGCCTTCTTTGCACAGTGCAGGCAGTTTCACATTTTTTCTTTAGTAAACAATGCGGTACCGCACCTATTACTTCTGCAAGCCTACAGAACCTGTTAAAATTTTGAAAAACTTTGGATTTCTTTCTTTAGTTTATATTTATTGTAATTTAGAGTTTTTGGTTTCTGCCCAGATTGATGATTGTTTCTGTCAAAAGCTTTATGTGAATGAGTCTTAGCAGTATTGGTGTTTTGATGATTTTCTAGAAGTTTTGCGTTTTGGATTGTCTTTCACTTGGTCTTTGTAGTGATTCGAAGCATTGACTATTGAAAGTACCTAAGATTACATTGGTCTTTTGTCTTTTGCTGAATCTGGCCTGATTGTGAAATCATCCTTTATTAAGAAATAGATTTACCCTGTTTCTTTGCAAACCTTCAAAAAGAAACTTTGTTATTGGTTTTTGAATTTCATTTTTTATAAAAACATAATAGAGTGTTTTTTATCAGTTTGTTATTCTGAACGAATAGATCCTTAGTTTGTTGAATAGCTAAGTAAAACCTTCTTCAAAAAAAAAAATTCTTAAATCTTTAATTCAATTAGATTATTAAAATTTGTAGGTCTTAGAATTAGTTTGATAGTTTTGAGTGTTTTTCATAGAATTTTGTAGATCTCTTTTGAAGAAAACTTGTTTTGTGGCTTCGAGTTTTGAAAGTGAAAGGATTTTCTTATGAAATTTGATAGTTTGTTTCATTTTCGAGTTATTGTTGAAAAGACAAAAATATTTTCTTTCAATTGCTCTTAATGTTTAAAGAAGGAATTGTTCATTAAAATAATTGCATTCTCCAACTTTTCCTTAATTAGAACTTCATTGAAAGAAAACGATATGATTATCATTTTTTAGGTGTATTTTTAGTGTTTTTGGAAGTCGGGTTTTCACACCATCAGAGTTTCACTTCCGCACCCATTGACTTAAGAAACATCTCTTAAAAGTAAAGCTTAATTAAAATTCATCTAGCAATCTTTTTATATTCTAGGGCTCTTATCACCAACATAGCTTAGGCTAGTATCTTGGAGTAGGGAGTAATTAACTCTCCAAGGTAGTAAAACAAACTAGTAGACAAATCCTGCGGTAGGAAATAAACCCAATCGTAATTTGTATAATCTGGGAAGCTTCTCTTAAAGAATTCAATCACGCGATCATGTCCAAACCTTTGAGACAATCAATTCTGTTTCATTGGGGAAGATAGAATATTTTGCGCGTATTACAAACGGTAAACCTCGGATTAACCATTGTTGAGGAGCCCGGGGTCACTTTTCGGTAAACCTCGGATTAACCATGTCGAGGAGCCTTCAAGGGGATTGAGCTTTGTTACTCTGCCCTTTCGCGTGATATCGGATCGTAGACTGTTCCCCCAGTTATATTTGTTACTATTGGTAACCTTAGTGTCCACAAAATTAAGATTATTTCCTAAGGTGATGGTGAAGGAAAGATCTCACTGTACCTGGAGCAGACATTGACTAGACTCACTTGGACTCTCTGGGGGGTTCTCTTCACACGAGATGGTTTTGTGAAGAAACTTGTGCCAGTCTGTTTCATTAAGCAGGTTTTCGGGGTAACTGTTCCAACCACCCTTTCTGTATTAAATTTCTACCAAGTTGGATTTCATCACCAACTAGTGTTTTTAGTACGAAAAGTTACTATTTGTGTGTGGTTTGAACTCCTAGATTTTTAAGCGTGTGATTCAGCTGTTTTTTTTTAGAGACTTTAGGTGTTTTCATTAAAATTTCTTTGTTTGCGTGTGATTAGTAAAATATTTAATCGTGGCGGAATTTCCGAGACAATCCTGGAGACTACAAGGGAAACCCCCTGAATATTCACCAAGTCAGCTTGAAGGGCTTCGTGCTCTGGTATCATCTAGTAGCGGTAGGATTAAATCAACAGAAGTTGGAACTTCATCCATAGTAGTTCATCCTGATTATCAAACACCCATAACAGAACACATTCAAAAGCCGATTTCAGTTTCTGAAGTTACTGGTAGTATTTCTCCTGCCATTGAATGGGCTGACGAACCTGAAATCTCTGAACCTGAAACTGAACCTTCTGTTTTGGAAACATCTTCGGGATTTATTTCACCAACTTCTAGCGATCTTGGTTCACCTAGGGTAAGAAATATTGTCACTGACGATCTTCCATATGGACTAATTTCTATTGAAGAACTCACTAATCCAGATGAAGAGTTATCTCTTCCCAATTCCCCTCAGTCATTAAATCTTAGGGAGCGTGAATAAATTTTCTACAGCCCTATTTGAACTACTTCTTGGTACTTATCCTTAACAAATTTTTTAGAGAATCCGGGTCTTGCTTTTTCTCCACCTCGAGTTCCATTTCATCCAACACCCAGAGGTTATTATCCATCATCCATTATGGCAGGAGAGTCATCCATGTTTTCCCAGACACCGGAATCATTTTTACATGGTGGTCCTTCTGTTCCTTCGGGATATCAAGCTCTGTCTGGTACTTTCTCAGAGGAAGCTCCTCAACCGATTGAAAGCATGTTATCATCTAGTTTAAGTGGAATTAAAACTTAAATGTTGAACGAAGGGAAAATTTTTATGATGTCTGGTAATATTCCGAATCCGTAACCTCAAGGCAGTCAGGTACCGCCTGGAGGGCAATCTCAGGGAAACCGGTTACCGCCTGGGGGGCAACCTCAAGGTAGTCAATTACCGCCTGGGGGGCAACCTTCAGGAAGTCAGTTACCACCTGGGGGTCAACCTCAAGGTAGCTTTTTCCCAGGACAAACTGTGGAATCATATTATTTTGGGGGACAACCCCAAGGGCAGTACATACCTCAGGGTTATCAACCTGTAGGACAGTACGCACCCCAGGGTCAACCCCAAGCTCAATATGCTCCTCAGCGTCCTTATCAACCCCAACTTCAGTACGCGCCTTAGGGTTATCAACCTCAAGGTCAGTACCCAATTCAAGGTTACCAACAGCCTTCTGGTCAGTCATCTTTTCAAGGAGCTGGAAATTTACCACTTACTTATCAACCCTACGTTCAACCAGGTTATGGTCCTTATGTTCAACCTTCTGCAGGAAAATACCCCAGAATGAATATGGTGTGGGATCCGTCCCAATATCAAGAGCCTATGCAGCCTAATGTGTAGTTACCTTTTCAACCTAGACAGCCTTTGGTTTCTTGTCCGACCCAACAACCTGTCCAGCCTACTATTCAAACTCCTGCACCTAGTTATGTTCAGCAATCTGCACCTAGTACACCTCAAACTCCGCCTCAAACTGCTACAACTGCTGCTGCATCTATCCAACCTGTAACACCTATTTCTAGAGTATCTGTAACTCCGAGTTCGGCTATCCCTGCATCCGTGCAAATCCCTCAAGTGTCTGTACCCCAGTCAGGGCCTTCTGTTCAGACTTTGGTTCAGATGCCTGGAGGACAAGCTAGTACGAGTATAGTTGTCACAATTCAACCGCAATTCACGTATCAACCGTACCAGGGATATCCTAAATTCCGTCCTGGTTCACAAATCCCAAATTATCAGTATCAACCATACCTTGGCTACACTTATCAGCAGCCTCAATAACCCTAGTTTGGTCCGGTTAATCCTTGTTTTCCAGGAGGTTACACGATTCCTAACGCAAATCCAATTCCCAGTTATCCTGGGTATCCACCTCCTGGAACTGTTTTGGCTACTCAAGGTTTTTGTGACCCTAACCGTCAGTTACCATTTATTGCAACTTTGGATTTACCTAATTTGACGCGCCTTACGAATGATCCGATTTTCTATTATCCGTACTGGCCACCAATGCTGCATAAGTTGCCCAGTGATATACCCAAATTCAAAGGTAAGTCAGGAGAGGATCCATCAAGTCATGTCATGACTTATCACTTCTGGTGTGCGTCTAATTCAATTATTGATGATTCAATTCGCTTACATCTTTTCCAAAGAAATCTTATTGGTCTTGCAACCAAATGGTACATTGAGTTACCACGAGGCTCGTTTCATAATTTTAGTCAGTTAGCAACTGCCTTCTTGACTCATTTTCATTTGCCTGTCAGATACGACAATGGCATGGAATTATTAACTTCACTTAAGCAATCTATGTCTACGTATATTTCTGATCATATTCATGAATGGCGACGTAGAAGGCGTTTGGTGAAAGTTTATATTCTGGATCAAATTTTGGAAGAATGGTTTGTTAAATCATTGTTGCCCAAGATCACTGAAGATGTAGCTAAAGCCGGTGTTGTTACTGAAGAGCAAGTGATTGCTCAAGCTCAGTACCTTGACCTCGTTTACATGCAGTCAGGTACTTTACACGAAAAAATCCCCGACCTTCCAAAACAAGGTCAGATAGCTACTGCTCCTTCAGGGTCTCATGTTGTTGATGAAATGATTGGTACAGTCAATACGAAAAGTAAGAATAAATCTTCAAAGAATTCTTCTCCTATTATAACTTTACCAGATTCCCCGAAAGGAGAATCTTTCCCCAAAATTTATGCCGACATTCATGTCGTAGAGACATTTACGGCTAAATCTAAATCTGGTGGTAAAAAGAAAGGGAAGAGTAAAAACAAGAAAAATTCGAAAGAGAAAACTGATAAAAATGAATCCAATGACGAAAAGCGCAAACCTCGTTACCCTTGTTACATTTGTGATGCAGATCACTTCACTAAGGAATGCCCACATCGTGCAGAGGTTGCAAAATTCATTAAAAGTTCGCAACAACCTGCTATCTTGAAGGATCCTTTTCTGACTCAAGATAGAAATATGGTTGGTTCCACTTCGAAAGCTTCAGAAGAACCTATTTTGATGATGTCTCATGTAAGGATTGTGACGCGATCACAAGATTATGGTACAAAGAATCCTGTTGATGGGAAAGAAGCAGAATCTTCTATTGCAAATGCATCAACTACACCTCCTCCTGTTTCTGGTCCGCTATAGATCGAGAAACAAAATCCAGACTTAATAATCAAACCACCTGCTAAAGGTGTTCTTCGTAAATCAGCTTTCAATCCACATGTGAGAGCTGCTCAGAATTACAACATTGTTGAAGATTTAGCTATTTTCCCTTCAACAATGTCGGCTTTGGAAGTGCTGCAATCATGCCCAGCACAATGTAAATTTCTTTTGTCTGCTATAGGAGTTGTAGATGTTCAGGATTCTAATCTTATAATCTTCAATTTAGAAAATAGTACACCTCGCCTACCTCATCAAATGGCTTTCCAAATACTAGTGTTAGTAAAAAACAAACCAATCTATCGGACTCTGATTGATGAGGGAGCTTCAACGTGTATTATGTCGATTCAGTGTTGGAAATCGCTTAGTTCTCCTACACTTAACCAATCTCTGACGATTCTTAAGGCTTTTGATGGTCGAGGTTTCCACCCTTTTGGTATTTTGCAGGATTTACCCATAGGGGTCGAAGGTAAAACCGTAAATCTAGATGTGGAAGTGGTTGATGCCCCTCTAGATTACAACCTTCTTCTGGGTCGCAGTTGGTCCTATGCGATGACTTCTATTGTTTCTTCGGTCTTTCGACTCATAAAATTTCCATATCAAGGAAATATCGTCACAATAGATCAGTTAACTTATTTTTCTTCTGACCCAGCCTCTACAGAAACAATCCAGCACGTTGGTAAAGTGACTATCTCTTATAAGGATGTTGGAGTAGGATTAGTTAAAGATTCTGGTTTACTAGGAACTTTTGCCTTTCCTCCTCCTAATGTGTCGCCTGTTGTTGCAACTATTCACATGATTTCGTCAAATACTTTTATGTTTGATGATCCTTGGATCATACCTTCTGATTTCGAGTTAGATTCAATTGATGGCATGATGCCTTTGAGTCCATTTGAACTTGCATACCAGGCCGTACAGTCACTTTTTGACACCTCTTCAACCGGAATTTATCCAATGAATGGGATCCCTGAGGAATCGCTTTCTATATCCAGTTCAACCACAACGAAATTTTCGGATGTTGTTCATACTGAAGAGAATATTCGTGAATTTTTGTCTGTTGATGATTTACCATGGGAAGATCTGCATCATCGATCTTCATTTTTACCTGAACCAGATCATTTTGAAGATGATTTCGCTTCAATTTTTACCGCTGAATATGTCAAAGAACCCCAGAATCCATTGCAAAATCCCGATTCTGAGTTAAATTTGTAAAATATTTCTCGAACGGTTCCAATTGACATTTCAGTAAAACCAGGAATAATTGAAAACATTCATATAGGTGCTTGTTGTACTGAAGATGAAATTAAAGCTTATAAAGCCCTATTTCAAGAATTCTGTGATGTGTTTGCATGGTATTATGAAGAAATGCCAGGAATTGATCCGTGAATCATCATACATGAAATCAAGACTTACCCAGATGCCAAAACTATTCGTCAACGTTTACGTCAAATACATCCTAGAAAAGCTGTTGCTATCAAAGCAGAAGTTGAAAATTTACTGCGTGCAGGTTTTATTTATCCAATTCCCTTGACGGATTGGGTATCAAATATTGTTCCTGTGACTAAAAAACAAGGAACGATGCGAGTATGTATCGATTATAGGGATATTAATCGAGCTTGTCCCAAAGACAATTATCCAACTCTCTATATCGATTAGATAATCGATGATTGTGCCAATAGCGAAATGTTTTCCTTTATGGATGGTTTTTCTGAGTATAATCAAATAAACATACTCCCTGCTGATCAGCCAAAAACCGTTTTTATTTGTCCATGGGGGACATTTGCTTATCGCAAACTACCCTTTGGATTGAAGAACGCTGGAGCAACTTTTCAAAGGGCAATGTCTTATGCGTTTCATGACATTCAGCACATTGTGCAGCCGTATCTCGATGATTTACCTGCTCATTCATCACGCAGGACCGACCATCTCACACACTTACGAGCTATCTTTATGAGATGTCGGCATTATAATATTAGGCTGAATCCACACAAATGTGTTTTTTGTGTAGAGTCGGGTCGTTTACTAGGTTTTTTTGTCTCGAAATCAGGCATTCGCCTTGATCCGTCGAAGGTCGAGGCTATTATTAAATTACCTCCTCCTTAGACTTTACGCCAACTCCAAAGTTTGCAGGGGAAAGAAATTTTTTTACGTCGGTTCATTCCTAACTATGCCGACCTTACAAAGGGTTTCACCCGGTTGTTGAAACAGAACATTTCATTCTTTTGGGACGAGATTGCTGATCGATCTTTCGATGCACTTAAACACGCATTGACCCATGCACCATTATTGCATCCTCCAAACTACAACCAGGATTACATTTTGTATCTCGCTGCTTCTCATTCCACCATTGGGATGGTGTTAGTTCAGGAATATGAACCTCACATTGAACATGTGATTTACTATCTTAGTCGGAATCTGCATCCGACCGAGATCAAATACACACATGTGGAGAAATTGGCATTGGCAGTTGTTCATGCTGTCTAGAGATTTAGACACTACATCTTGTTACGTAAAACCACAGTAATTTCTGATTGCAACCCTATGATGTATATTTTTACCAAACAATTTCTAGGGGGCAAGTATTCCAAATGGATAGTCATCCTGCAGGAATTTGACCTGGAGTTTGAGAAATCCAAGGCAAAGAAATCATTGGTATTTGTGGAACTGATGTGTGATTTTCCCTCTACTGATACTGAAACTGTGGCAGAAGATCCCATTGCGGACGAATCTCTGTTTCTTATCAGTACGCTAGATCCATGGTATGGAGATATTATTGTTTATCTCCAAACCAAATATTTTCGGCCTGAAATCTCACAATCTCAGCGATGAAAAATACGCTTCCAATCCCAACAGTATAATATTATTGGTGAAACACTCTATCATCGTGGAGCGGATTCTATTTTCAGATGCTGTCTTGTTCATGAAGAAGCTGAAAAGGTGTTAAATGATTTCCATTCTGGAGCATGTGGCGGTCATATGTCTAGGTATGCCACAGCCCAAAAGATATTGTGCGCTGGTTATTTCTGGCCATCATTATTCAAAGATTTTATTTATGTAGTCCGGAAATGCCACAATTGTCAACTTTTTGATCGTAAGATGCACACGCCACCCGCTCCTCTTCATCCCATAATTGTTGTTGGTCCTTTCGCGAAATGGGGTATCGATTTTATTACATGTAACCCTCACTCGGCCGGGGGGCATGCATATATTATATTAACCGTAGATTATTTTACTAAGTGGGCCGAGGCGATGCCTACATTTTCGGTTGACAGCAAGACTGATGCAAATTTCGTATTTAATCACATAATTGCTAGGTTCGGTGTTCCTCAAGCCATTATTACAGATCATGGAAGTCATTTTCGCAATGTCATGATGACTGAACTGACAGATCAACTTGGCCTGCATCACAATAGTTCCAGTCTGTATTATCCACAAGCCAATGGTCTGGTCGAAGCCATAAATAAAGTTCTAGTCACCATGATTAGACAAATTATTGGTATTCACAAAACGAATTGGCATTCCATGTTATTTTCAATGCTTTGGGCATATCGAACCTCAGTAAAAACATCAACTAGTTTCACTCCCTTTCAACTCGTTTACGGTTTGGAAGCTGTGTTACTGATTGAATGCGAAATTCCGTCATTGAAATTAGCCATACAATTACTCCCAGCTACGTCTAAGGAGGAGAAACGTTTCCTGTACTTAGCTCAACTGGATGAGAATCAACGAAATGTCGTAATAGCAAACGAGGCTCATGTTAAACGAATAAAAGCTCAGTATCATAGAAATGTTACTCGGAATTTTTCAGAAGGAGACCTAGTCTTAGTTTATGATCAAGCCAACGATAAGCTAGGATCTGGGAAATCTGTGCCCATGTGGCATGGCCCTTTTATTTTCAAGCGAAAGCTAGCTAAAGGGGCCTATGAGCTGATAGATTTCGACGGTGTCCCTTTGGATAAACCCAAAAATGGACTTTATCTTAAGCGATACTATGCTTAACTTGGTATGGAAATATTTTTTATTAGATTAGATTTATTTACTGCTGGTGTGTTTTAGATTAGAAAAGCGTGTTTAGTTTAGAAGTGTGTTTTTATCACTATTCCTGCTTATCTGAGTTTTAATCTTGATATTGCAGATGTCGACGTCTCTTCAAACCTACATTGGTTTTGCTGATGGTGTTTGTCGTAGTACACGGAACATTTCTTCCACAGCTTGGGTTATTTTTTCACCCTTTGATGAGTTAGTATCCATGCATGGGGTAAGCCTTGGTCAAACAACGAATAACATTGCCGAGTATAGTGCAGTGATTGAGTTATTATCTGAATCCATATAATTTGGAATTTGGAGTTTGATTGTTAGGTTGGATTCTGAACTTGTTGTATTACAATTGAACCGAGTTTATGCCATTAGAAATCCAGTGTTATTACAGTTATTTTTAAGAGTTCGTCTCTTGGAATGTGACTTCGATTACATTGAATATCAACATATTCCAAGACATTTAAATACATTAGCAGACGTAGTTTCTTCTAGTATGATAAATCAACATTTGCAATGATCAAAGCAGTAAAAAAATTAACATCCATAATATGTATACAGATAGCCGGTAAATAGTGATATATCATAGCATAGAATGTTTTCAAAAAATATACATCGTCTTCGATCATAGGTTGGAAACACCTTATGATCGGCAAAATGGTAACACAAAAAGTCAAAAATATGAGTCTACAACACGATCATCCCATCACTAATGGTGATCACGATAAGAAACCACTGCCCGAGCCACCCTACACAGGAACCTTCTAAAAGGTCCTGGAACACCAATCACGTATCTCTACAATCTGAGTGGGATCTCATCTATGTCCGTCTCTGGAATATCTAGAGTCACACGCTCTAGATGATGCTCTAAATCAGACAAAATTTCCGTTGATTGGCCTACTGGGGTTGGTGCGGCTGCAACTAGTTGTCTTCTATCATAAGGCTAGAGATGGGCTGGTCGCCGTGGACCCACATCTACATTCATAAAAAAAAATTTGGTTATTAATTGATAAGAAGATTAAAAAATAAAAATTAGAATTTAGAATTCGTTGAAAATGTTTTTACCTGATTCATCCCACTGTTCCCCGGCTGGGAGAGTCATCTCCCGGTCACCGCGGAAGTCTATCCAGGCATACGGAAAGTCCTCAATGACAAAAATTTGGTAGTCCAGACAACGAAAATACGAAGAAGGAAATCGAACAATCTCAGTGCCCTCAATATCATGACGGGCCATCAATGCAACCCAACGAACCATCCTAGGTTCTCGGGGTCGACCAACATCAACATGAATACTTTGTGGAGCTAGCATGGGTACCCGCTCTAGAGAAAAAGTGACCACGATGGATCCATATCCAAAGTTATTTAGTTTTCCATTTTTCTCTCTAGTCAGTTGGCCTTTTACATTGGTCAACATGGCTTCGCACCAGTTGAAAATGGTGCCTCGGAAACAGTCTACAGCAATACACATATGGGAACTGGTAGCCACATGCAGTGCGGCACTCCCACACAGTCTGGTAATAGTAAATGCAATCAATTTCAGCTTAGGACAGATGATATTTTTTATATCAATCCGTTTGTCCCTGGGGTTTGCTTCATCATTACAGAACTGTTGTCAAAGGCTAGCGACAGTTTGGCCACCTGGCCTAGTCCCAAACAAGGAAAGTTGTTCGCCCCTCTTGGACAAACCAGTCAGAAAATAAATATCCTCTAGCTCAATTTCAAGCCAGTGGCCGCCAATAATGAAACATTTGTCCTGCACATTCCACCTGTCTACCATCCATGTCAAGAGGTCTACCTATGCCCTCATGCCCTGAATGGCCCAAAATTTATACAAACCGCATGTTTTTAAAGCCTACATTGTGGGAAAATGGAGCATCGCAGCGTCATCCACATCCTCATGCTCACGTTCTCTCCAAATCAACATCTTTCTAATCTTACAATGCATAAAAATATAAGTTAGAACAATCTAATTTGAAAATTTTTGGGCCGGAAATGGAAAATTTGATTTTGAAATTCAATTGCGCGGGGACCGCACTTTTCCTTCATACACAGTGCACAGGAACGCATGCGTTATATATTAAAAGTGAGGACCCACGACCTTTTTCTACATAGAAAAAGGCTGGGGTCCGCAGGTCATGTGTGTTGTGCCTGCGGACCCCCGCGGGTAATTCCTTAAACATATTTTTCCCTTAAAAAATGAAAACTAAAGCCTAAAAAGAATTGTAAATGGATGAAAAGCAAGATTAAGAGGTCATGGATTACCTGCGACTGACAGTTCTCGATTTTGTTGGACGGATCTTCTGGAATATTCACAGGAACTTTTTACCCAAAAGCTTCTACTTTTCACTCTAAACTTGAACGGTAAAAATGAAGTTGAAAATTTCCTTTTTATAATTTTTTTCGAATAGATGAATTTTTAATTTATTTATTTTTTACTTTAAAAAGGGTATTTTGAAACCATTTTTACTTATTTTAAACAGGTATGTGTAATGTTTCAAGTTTTTGTGCAGAAATTGGATTTATCAGGAGAATTGACCATTTCTCATCAAAGAGCATACTTTTATCACTTTTTCGGACTCATTCAAAAAATTTTACAAAAAAGAAAAACATTGGAGTTCTCTTTTAAGCCCTTTTCAGACTCTCTAAACATGAAAATATTGCCGAGTACTTGATTGTTCAAACTCATTAAAGTAAATGAATGATCGTCCCTTCAGTATAAGTTTACCCCTTTTACGAACTGAAATGGACTATTTACGAAAAAGGTATACGTTGACTAATTACGGTCAATAGAGTTCTCTCCCACATTATTTTATCCTTTTTCGGGCTCAAGAGACTAAATTTACGAAAAAGTACACCCATGGAGTTTTCTTAAGTTTTTTCTTCTGACTCCCTAAAATTGAAAAACACCGAGTTTCTCCTATACTGGACTCGTTAAAATTTAACAGTAAAGGACCTGTTCAATTTTAAACAAGAATGAACCACTCCTTCTTAGGGTTCGAATCTTAAACTAAGTTGGACTCATCCGAAGGATGAGCTTATAAACAAGCAAATGTTATCCTCCTCAAGCTTGTCAAAAATAAAGAGGTACTTGCCAGAAATGGTGGGGGAAAAGAGATAAAAATGAACTTGTTTGTTGTATTTTTATTTTTCGAAAATCTAGTTAACCACTCTTGAACACGACACTTTCAATCACCTGGGTTGGGAAATCCTTTGCCTAACAGTTAATCGAACCTCATTTGAAAGTCTTCATCCGGTTTCTGGGTATTAGCTTTGGGTCAACTGCTACCAAGCCATCTGCAGTGTCGTTATGTGTTCAAGAGGACAGTTCAAATAAACCATTCATCTACAAAATATCTGTCATCCATTTTTTACCATCCCTGAGTCAGTCCTTGCCGATATATTTTCAAAACTTGATCTATGATTTCGTGTTGTGGGCTTGCCTATGACAGATCACTTTCTATCGACGACAGCTCATTATCTAGGAAGTTGATCCAGAAATCGTCAGTACCTTGAAATCTGCATGCCTCAATGGCAGGTTTCTCGCCTTCGACGACAGGTTGCATCATTGACCTTCGACCGAATGATTCCGTGACATGTTTGACTTCAGCTCATTCATTCACATTTCATGGATTGTACTGAGTACTTTGAGAGCCATTGACATTACTGGTGGTTTCTCTCACACTTGTTAACAGTTCACATCATTGACTGGTAATCAAGTGGTTTCTACCATGTTCGACTTCGACACATTTATTCACATGGATAGAATCGTACTAGTTCGAGATGCGGAAATCAAGACCCTGGATCTAGTTTCTACCATCCAAGCTGCGAGGAATTTTTTTATCATTTATACAGTAGACTATTCACAAATAGATGGTTGCATCCATACCATGTCTACATGTGTCTATACTATGATGTACTCAAAATCATTCCTGTATCAGAACGATTTGAATTAGTTTTTGTTAGTTTTGATCTGAGTATGGGAATGCCTACCTCAACGATGATATATATATATATATATATTTCATTGAATTTTTTTACAGGTTCCGACTGGCATGTCCACAGGATGATCCTTGAAATGATAAAGTACTGCACTCTTCATATATGATAGACTTCAGCATCATCTATTCCAGACTTTGCACTTTAGGGGGAAATCTGTTACACTGAAAATTGTCATCCTAACATTCTGCTATGTGTATGAGCTCATTATTACTCATACTTCTCCCTTTGCAAGTCTAACATATCAGTTCCTCATGTCAAGCCTTGAAAATCAGAGAAAAGTTTCTAAAAGTCTCCTAAAATTTGGTATCACACTTTCTCGCTATCTTGCCTGCGGCCCCGCACCCAATGTTCAGTTATCCTGCGTACCTGAATACAATTTATCTTTGTTATAGGTGCGGACCCCTGTAAGATAAAAAAGGCGCAAGTAATTTCCAAAAAGCTCAATAAAAATGAATTCTAGAAGCTTCCAGAAAATATCTTGTAGTGATAAAACCGCTCTTATGAGTTGTATGTATCCCTTACCTTATGGAGCTAACCCCTTGATGTGAGGAGCTTATCCCTTTGAAGGAGGATTCTATCCCTTCATAGTTGGAATAGAAAACCTCCTCTATTCTACTATAAAAAGAGGCATTGGGTAGCCTCAAGGGGAGTTGAAGCTTTAGAATATTTGAAGTTAAGTGTTGTTGAGATTCAGACTCAGTTGATTAAGACTTTTGTGAGGAAAGATTACATACCTCTATTTGTCTTGATTGGAGGAGTGGAGATCTTATCAAAGTAAAGGAGATTCCTGCTTCGGACCCCGGAAAGTCCTGTGCAACATCAAGGCTCATGTTGTAAGGATTTTCTTCTTTTGAAATTAATACAAATATACTCATTTTTCTCAATAAGCTTTCAATCAATGGTTTATTTCATAGATTCCTTGATCACTATGATAAGCATGGTTTATGATGATTTCTATATAGGTGCTATGTAATATTTTTCTTGTTTTTGACTGCAGGTTTACGAGGAAAACTCCTTCAAGCGCGCGAGGGACAACAACGACTTCAAACAAGCACTGGACAAACGGTAAGTCCTTAACACCTCTATAGAGATTTTCATAGATCATATATGCTTAGAGAAAGATTAGTCTATTTGGTTGTTTGTTGCTAGATACTTTTAGTACTAGGGAGATCGGTCTTGTCTGCAAGACGGATTAGTCCTCCAACAAGGTGTCTCTTCCTGTGCTTGTGAGCCCAAGCGAAGAAGATCAAGGCATAGCAAGGGATGCTGCCATCCATTACTTCCTCATACTCATCTCCTACATGCCTCCAAAATACATCACTTGTGAAGTGGTTTGAAAGACACTCCAACAAGTAATCCAAGCTCTTAAGTGACAGTGATGCTGGCCTTTGGAGTAGGGCCATTGTCATCCCAAAGCTCCCCTATTTGACAAGGATCTTGTCAAAGATTCTCCCCATCATGTTGCTGCAAATATAGAGCCCCTCCCATGAAGAAGGTGTTCCATGGGTATCTAATGTCAAAGAGAGATCCCCTTGCACTATGCTAGTGCCTCCTCTTGCTCCTGCAACAACATACAACTTGAGCAACAAAATTGTTTGTTGCCCCCTCATACTTACACCTCTCCAAATATGAAATGGGAACATGATGAATGGTAAAAATAATGCCATCCAATCATAATTCACCAATGCTCCTTTCTACTTCATGGTTTAAGTATCCTGTCATCTCCTCTTCCCTTTCAAACCCCATTAAAAGGAATAGGTCACATGTTGGCCAAAATCCCTCAAGAGCAACCAACGCAGCATGGCTTCTTGCTTCCCTGTATCATAAATTTGCAAGAGGCTCACCATCCTCTTGCCTCCCATCCACATCCACTCAGCTCCTAGTGGATTCTTCTCATATTTCTACAACTTGGTACCTCTCCCACAAGAGCTACCAGCATCCCAAAACAGGTTTTCCCATTTTCATTTCATGGGAAATTGAAATGAAATCTCCTCCATGACAAAATTCCTAAACTCCAACCTCACATGTGATACATGGCTCATCAATGGTGCATGAGGATGATGAGGGTTTCTTTCCTCAAGGTGGCACAACAAAGTAAAAGTCTCCTACTCTAGATAACCAGCTTGCCATGGTATGCAATCCCTCATGGCATGTATTGAATCAACCAGAAATGAAAAATCATGCATAGCTTGGTAAAGTTTGGAAGAATCTTGTGTTGTTGCAAGAGTTTCTTCCTCGAGTGTGCTAGTTGCCTCCATAGCTAAAGATGAAGGGTGCCCCTCCATGTCTATAACAATGCAGGTATGTGCCTCTTCAGCTGGTGGTGAGGGATCCTCCCTCCTTTGGCCAAATGTTCTGATCAAGATCTGGGAAAAATCAGTAAGAGTAGAAACCCTTGCATGCCTCCCATGGCTGACCCACCAAATATTTGCTTCTCCCTCAAGATGCAGTGCTACAATTTCTATAGTCTCTCTGTTTACTACAGGATGTAGCAGGAAGAAATCCTCTAGCTTCTTCGCCCAAGCCTCTGCTGCACATGTGGGTGACCCATCAAAAGTAGACAATAGAAATCTATTTCCTTTCATCCTCCCAAGACTATAGGGTCTTCTTTCCTCTTTATGCTGAACAAAGTGTGAAAAATATGGATTCTCTTGGTAGAATCTAGGGTTTGCTCCATATTCAGCAAGATATTCATTTAGAATTTCAAATTCCAAGTGCTCTCCATGCTTCTGCTCTTCTTCTCTGTGAGAATAGGAAGTGCATGGTCCTTCCTCTTCTCATTTTTCTGTCTCCTCAACCTCCTTGGAGATGTTGTTGCTAGATCTGAAAATTGATGAGATTAATCTCATCCTATGCATCATTCTGGCCTCTTCTTCTCTAAAATTCGAACTTCACGGGCTGAGCCAAGTTCGAAGCTCCGATACCACTGTAATTTTCTGAAATGGAAATCAATGGCTTTTACACCACTGAAGAAATCCTTTTTGTCATAAATATGAACAAGGATATTTTAGAGATGGACTAAGAGGGCTTTTACCATTTATTTCACCTCTAAAGAGAGGATGAGAACTTGAGGCTTCCTAACGCTTTCTCAAACTCTGCCTATAGCTATGAAAATATTTCTTCCTTCAGGAAGATTCTGCTGAAATGATGAGCTACAGAAACATCTAAACTTTAATCAGTAGCAGCAACAATGAAATAATGCTCATGAAATGTGAGAAGAGTGTAAATTTGATTTATAATCTGCAGTAGCAAAAGATATACAAACTCCTTGAGGAAAAGGCTTCTCAAGGTGGACTCAAATCATCCTCAAAGGAAAATATGCATGCAATGGAGAAAACAAGCTGCTACATAACCTAGAAACTCTATAACTGCGCAGTCTATAAGTAAAAATGACTACAAATAGATGTAAACACAAGGATATAACAATATCAGCTCAAGAAATGAGGGGGATAAAGCTCTCAACCCCTGAAAATAACTAACTAACAATCCTTAGAAGGATTGGCTGCAATGCATGTACAAAATGATAAAATACAATATGTAAGATGAGGTGGAAAGAGGGCAGCAAGATGCGAAACAATATGTTGACCTCCTCCAATGATATTCTTAGTGAGAGGTTGCCCCTTTCACTGAAGATTACACTCTCCAATCCCTATGGTGAATCCTCCTGCAAATGCCCTCTAAAAATAACGCAGTAAGAGGGAGTGACTATGCTGGGGCTGAGATGAAACACTTGGCCCAATGCCAAAATATGTAATGAAGCTCCGGAAATGTCCTTTGCTGATTTCTTAGAGAAAGAGGAACTCCTTCTCTTCAAAACTAGCTCAAGAAATTGTGGGATGATGATCCCTCACTACTACCTCCAGCAACTCCAATGAATCTTCCCAAAAGAAACGCTGTAGCTGAAAGAGATGGCTTTGACCTCAAGCCTGGATGTGAGGAAGATGAAGAAAAAATCCTCCAAGGCTTCCCAATGAAGGAGGGAAGACTTCTAAATAGAAATCTCCCTTGTGCTAAGCAGCACAAGCTATCTCAGTTAAACAACTGAAGATATCTTCAATTCGAAATTCTCGATCATAATGAACAATGGCTCTCCTTCGCCTTTTTATGCAAGGAATACTTCCTTGCCATGGACCCCACCCATTAGGATTTCTCTCATCCTCTAATTTCCCTCCTTTCCAAACTGCGCAGTCTTATTGAGCAAGCTTCTCCTCTTAGCCACATTGTTGACTTGGTCAACCATGGTCTAGTTGACTTGCTTTTGGCCCTTTTCACACTAGGGACTGCCAAATTTAGCCACGTAAGTGACTCTTTGCACCTTAGGAGAGTTTATTTTGCTGCTACATGGGCTCCCTTACCCATTTTATTTATTTTATTAAAATAAAAGCAAAATTAATATTCCAATTAACATAGTGAAAGATTTGGAACATTACATTTAATCTCTGAGGTGGAAAATATATACCATTGGCTTCAACTAAGTTGGTTGTGTGATCCCGGATCGACCTGGCCTTTAAACATGGCATTTGAAAGTGCTAGCAACAATTTCTTATTGGAATCAGTTAAGGATTTTAGATTCATACACTGATGATGTGATTTGTGTTAAGATTCAACAATAAATTTTAGCACCCACGCCTAGTTGCATAAAGCACCCAGACTAGGGTGGGGCCCACAGTGATATTTTTGGGTGCATGTCTATTTTGGTTATCCCTTAATTAAGATGGACATTAAACTATAATCTATTCTCAATATTGACTTGAAACATTTAACTGAAGGTGATAAATAAAGTTAGCTAGTGGATTTCGAGTTATAGGTAGTTGGAGAGGTATGCAGATTAATTCTAGTTGTAACAAAGTTCAAAGTGCAGTGGTGCATTAGTTAATGCAAGTTGTAAGCAGTTTAACTCAATTAAGCGAGTTAAACTCAATTGTGCTAGTTGTAACTGAAGATACACTAGTGAGAGATCAAGTGAATTAAATATTAATTAATTCACAATTAGTGATCTCACTTGCAACTAAGGATTTACTATTATTAGATGCATGCATGTCAGATCCAATGGAGACCCAGTTGACTTCTAGGTGAAAGGGAATTTGACTATCAGTTGTAGGATTGTTGGGTTGCACACATGCAACCAAACACCCATTGGGGTGCCCATGATACTTGCGCAGTAAAGGAAGGCCATAATTCCTATCTTTTAGGGATCTATTCCATTAGGGATTGCGCAAGAAAGGCAAGCTATCTAGAGGCTGAGAATTGGCTATGTGTTGGTCAGTTTTGCATATGAAAGTGTGAGACAATTAGTTGAGTACTGGAGGGCTCTTGTGAGAATATTTTTGTATGTAATTGTTTCATGATCCATGTTGAATATATAATAGAATATTGTGGGGTATTTTAGCTGTAAGCTTTCCCCGGGAAATTATCTGTGTTGTGTGTGATTGATATTTATCCATGTTCATGTGATTAGTGATTGTGTTTTTAATTCCATAAAATATTTGTATAAGTGATTCAGTATTTAACTTTAGTACATTGATAGATTGGGTGAATCCAAGATATACATGCATGTTGTATAATTTCTACATGGTATTAGAGCACAGGAAATTGCAGACGTGAAGTAGGAGTTGAGTTTGTGACTAGATACAATTTGAATTTGCATAAATACTTTCTTGGTGCTACATGTGATTCAATATCGAAATGGATTTCAATGGCTTGAGGTTAAATTATGCACTCGAGGGAAGCTTGAACTATATTTCTTGGAATGACAGGATGGAGGCAGTACTTGAAGAAAATGGCTTGAAGGAATTCATTGACAATGGTGTTCCTAAACCCGTTGTGGGATATGCTGCAAATCTTGATGCATGGCAAAAGAAAGTGGCAAAGGCGAGGAGGATCCTGTTGGAGAGAGTATGAGACAACATTGTCTCAAGACTCCATGGGAATGCCACACCATATGCAATGTGGAAGGATATGATGGATCTATTCCAAAGTAGTGGTGACCATAGGAAATTGGCTCTCAAAGATAAACTCAGGAAGATCAAGATGGAAAAAGGCGATACCATTCCAAAATATCTATAAAAAAATTTCCACTATCTGGATGAACTGGGGAGCATTGGAATAATACTTGTTGATGATGATTTGGTGAGCTTGGCTCTCCTATGACTTCCCAAAAGTTGACACAGTTATCAAGACTATATCAATGGAAGGGAAAAATTGCCAGATTGGGAACAACTGTGTTCGGATTTGGTGCAGGAGGAGTTCAGACAAAACACTAGAGATGGATCTTCATCTAAGAATGAGGATGAAGAGGATTGTGCTTTGGCTGCCAAGGTGAGGAAGGGAAAGGGGAAGAAATTACATTCTAAATCTGAGTCCAAGAATGGAAAGAAGAAGGACATGTCCAAGGTGAAGTGTTTTCACTATCACAAGCATGTGAATTTTGCTACTAATTGTCAATAAAAGAAGAAGAACAAGAAGGCTAGAGGATCTATAGTTGGTGAGGCCCTTGCCTATAAATTTGAGCTTGACTTCTCATTGATCGCATGCATTGTTTCCAGTGCATTGGGATCTGCGTGGTATTTCGATAGTGGTGCTTCCTTTCACATGAAAGGAGATAAGGAACTTTTTAGTGACTTGGAGCAGAAGCATCTCCAGATTCATATTGAAATGGGTGATGATGGACGGTAAAACGCTACCGAGATTGGTACCATTACCTTCCAAAGGTAGTCAAGTAAACCCTTTCAATTAAAATATGTAATGCATGTACCAGGTTTGAAGAAAAAATTGGTCTCAGTCGCAATGTTGGAGGATAGAGGCTATGATGTTGTTTTTAGTGATGGAAAAGCTTTCCTGCGACATAAAACAACGGGACAAGCCAAAAGGATATGGATTTGAGTTAATAATATCTACAAGCTGTAGGTAGATGGCTACACAGCAATGCTAAGAAAGGAATATAAAGTGGTGAGTCAGGATGAGGGTGAATTATGGCACAAGCGATTGGGCCATCTTCACCATGGAGCCTTGAAATTCATGCATCAGATTTCTACTGGTCTTCCTAGGGGTACACGTGTGTAGTAAGACACATGCAAGGGATGTACTATGTGAAAATATGTAAAGGTCACCTTTCATGAGAAGGAAAACCAAGCTTCGGGGATCCTTGAGAGACTTCACGCAGACATGTGTGGTCCTTTCTTTGTTGCTTCGATAGCAAAAAATAAGTACTATGTAATATTTGCTGATGAATTTTCTCGTAAGTGTTGGATCTTCTTCATGCAGAAGAAATATCAGACATTCTCTAAGTTCTGTGAGTTTAAAGCACTGGTGGAGAAAGAGTAGGGGAAGCAAGTGAAGGCTCTTAGGAGTGATAATGGTGGAGAATACTTCTCTAAGGAATTCAAGAACTTTTGCAGTAAAGAAGGAATTAAAAGAGAACTCATGGCGCCTCATAACCCACAGCAAAATGGGGTTGTGGAGAGGAAGAACAGAACTATTGTGGGTGCAGCACGAGTGATGTTTCATGATCAAGGCCTACCGATGCATCTGTGGTCAAAAGCATGCAACACAACGGTACATGTGTAAAAATGTTGTCCTCATAGAGTACTTGGCATGAGTGCACCTAAAGAGGCTTTCACTGGTAAGAAACCTGATGTTTCACACTTTAAGATTTTTGACTTATCTTTTTATGCGCATGTGACCAAGGATGCCAGGAAGAAGTTGGAACCAATAGCTGAGGTTGGGATTTTTATGGGCTACACTGAAACACCCCATAATTATCATGTGTATTTTCCAAACAGCAGAATAATTTTTGTGCAATGGGATATTAAATTTGATGAGGAGAAATCCATGCGGTTGTCCCTTGAGAAGGAGCTGGAATTGCATGCAAAGGAGGAACTTTTGGTTCCCAAGGATGAGTCTCAAGATGTGGATCAGCCACATAAGGAGGTTCATGGAGTGGAGGAAAACACTCATGCAGATCCATCCATCAGAAATGGCAGAAGGCACACCATGGAAGTTGATAGATTGAGACTTGATGTTGCAGAGAATGTAGGAGCCCCTACTTCACAACACAGACAGAGACAATCTCCTAACCGATTTATTGGATACATGTCTCTTATGAGAAAATGTATTGTGACTAAACCATATTCCTTTCAGGAAGCAGTGCAACAACCAACTTGGGTTGATGAAATGGTGGAGGAGTATGACTCCATTTTCAAGAAGAGTGCATGGGAGATAGTCCAAAGACTGGTCGACAAATCAGTGGTTGGATCAAGATGGATCCACAAGGTAAAGCAAGTTGCTGATGGGAGCGTGGGGAAATACAAGGCTAGATTTGTGGACCGGGGATTCTCACAGATCAAGGGGAAGGATTATGATGAGACTTTTGCACCTATTGCAAGGTACTCTTCTATAAGATCCATCCTTGCACTCTCAGCGCAGATGGGTTGGCGCATTCATCATATGGATGTGAAAACTTCGTTTCTCAATGGGATCATTGAGGAAGAGGTGTACATAGATCAGCCTGAAGGTTTTGATATCTTCAACAGTGAGTCACATGTGTGCCAACTCAAAATAACATTTTATGGGTTGAGGCAAGCACCTCGTGCTTGGTACACTCTGATAGACAGCTATTTCACTGAACTGGGCTTCACCAAAATTGAAGCAGATGCAAACCTGTACCAGATTATGGTTGAGGGTAAGCTATTGATCATTTTTATTTATGTTGGTGATCTAATTTTGGCTGGTGATGAGAAGCTGATATACTCATGAAAGAGGATCTTGCAAGGGAGTTCGAATTGAAGGAAACGAGACTCCTTCATTATTTCCTTGGATTGGAAATATGGCAGCAGGATGGTTAAATTTTTGTGTCTCAAGGCAAGTATGCAAAGGATATATTGGATAAGTTTAATATGGAGAGCTGCAAACCCATGGATACTCCTCTTCCAGGAAATTAGAGGAAAGAGGATGCTATTTTTGGAGAGGTAGTGGATGCTATTTTCTATAGGCAGTTAGTGGGTTCGCTAATGTATTTGGTGAACAAGAGACCAAAGATATGCTATGCAGTTAACCAGCTGATTCAAGCTATGGTTAATCTTACCAAGCTCTTTTGGAAGGCGGGGAAGCATGTCCTGAGATACCTGAGGGGCAGATCAAAGTGTGGTCTATGGTACAGATGGACAGAGGGAGTGAAGCTGCATGGCATCATGGATGAAGATTGGGCAGGCAGTCCATCGAACATAAAGAGCACATCAGGAGGGATATTTAGCATAGGATCAACAGAAGTTTCCTGGTACAGCAGGAAACAACGATCTGTGACACTCATTTCAGCAGAAGAATAATACATGGTAGCCATTCAATCTCCATGTGAGGTTATCTGGATGAGAAATATCTTGGTTGGTGTGTTTGGTTCTCTGATGAATTTGACAGTGATTCATTGTGATAATCAGAGTTGCATTAAACCCTCAATTAATCATGTGTTCCATGATAGGTCCAAACATATATATATTTGGTACCATCATCTTAGAGATTGTGTGCAGAGAAGGATAATGTTGCTTCAGTACATTCCCACGGAAGATCGGGATGCATATATTCTAACGAAGGCGCTCACCAGGAGCAAACTCAAATACCATAGAGACTGGATCAGGGTGAAGGATAATCCCTTTCTTGTTGAGATGGAGTGTTGAGATTCAATAAGAAAATTCCAACACCCACGCCTAGTTGCATTAAGCACCCAGACTAGGGTGGGGCCCACAGTGCTAATTTTGGGTGCATGCCTATTTTGGTTATCCCTTAATTAAGATGGAAATTAAACTGTAATATATTCTCAATATTGACTTGAAAATTTTAACTGAAATTAATAAATTCAGTTAGCTAGTGGATTTCAAGTTAGAGGTAGTTGGTGAGGCATGCAAAGTAATTCTAGTTGTAACAGAGTTCGAAGTGTAGTGGTGCATTAGTTAATGAAAGCTGTAAACAGTTTAACTCAGTTAAGTGAGTTAAACTCATTTGTGCTACTTGTAACTGGAGTTACACTAGTGAGAGATCAAGTGAATTAAATATTAATTAATTTTCAATCTGTGATCTCACATGCAACTGAGGATTTACTATTATTAGTTGCATGCATGTCAGATCCAATGGAGACCCAGTTGAGTTATAGGTGAAATGGAAGTTGACTATCAGTTGTAGGATTATTGGGTTGCACACATGTAACCAAACACCCATTATAGTTCCCATGATACTTGCATAGTCAAGGAAGGCCATAATTCCTATCTTTTAGGGATATATTCCAACAGGGATTGCGCAAGCAAGGCAGACTGTCTAGAGGTTGAGAATTGGCTATGTGTTGGTCAGTTTTGCATATGGCAATGTGATACAATTAGCTGAGTACTAGAGGGCTCTTATGAGAATAGTTTTGTATGTAATTGTTTCATGATCCATGCTAAATATACAATAGAAGATAGTGGGTTTTTTTAGCGATAATCTTTCCCTGGGAAATTATCTTTGTTGTGTGTGATTGATCTTTCTTCATGTTCATGTGATTAGCGATTGTGTTTTTAATTCCGCAAAAGATTTGTATAAGAGATTCAGTATTTAAATTTAGTACATTGTTAGATCGGATGAATCCAAGATATAATTGCATGTTGTGTAATTTCTACAGTTTGATCAGAAATTTCCAGTAATTTTCTTGATCTAACTTGGTTATCTTCTATATATCTTCTGCATGTGTCTCTAGGCTTTCCTTCCACTGTGTTTCCAATAGTTTGAGCTCAAGGATCACTTCGGCTATATATTCTTTGATAAGCTCAAAATTTAGAATATTTCCATTAACAGACTCGATGATCTCATTTGTTAGATTTTTTTCCTTTGATGTTGCCTTCTCTACTTGTCTCAACTGCATTTCCTAGTCTTTAAATAAAATATCTTTGTGAAACTTATCAATTTTTGGGAGATCATCTTTCATTCCAATATCAAATTCTTGCCATAGGATGAATTTAGAAAATTTCTTTTGGACCTTTTCACATTCCAGTCTTCTGTTTTCCACTTGTTGAATCAAAATTTTACTGATTTCACAATATGAATTGTTAGCTAAGATTTGTTGATAAAAATTCTCCTGCAGCTTCAATTTTTCATTCCATTCAAGTGCCTCTTTTATAAATTGTCTCGTTTGAGGCTGGATTTTAAGCTTATCCATCACTGCCTCTATCTATTTATCCTTCTCAGAAATATGTACTTGATTCTGCAACTCTAATCCTACAAAGTATTTCTGGAACCGTGACATTTTCATCTCAATTTGCTTATTGGAATTAAGCTTTTCTTGTTCCACTTGTCTTTCCAATTCTTGAACTTTATCTTATTTTTGTTTGGGAAGAAGTTGCACTTCTACTTCTTTATCAATTGTGGCAGTTGCATATGCACCTGCAAACTGTGACAATTTGGTAAGAAGTTTTGTAGGATTGGCAAACGCATATTTCGAGACAACCTCTACTATTTTATTATTGAGAGTTGTCATTGTTTCTTCAACTCTTCTTATTTTCCTCCTCTTTACTATAGCTTTGTGATTTGGGCCATAGAAAACATCTAGTGGAGGTATTTCCTCAATTTTTAAAATGATTTCTTATGTTGGGTAGGGAGGATGATCCTTTGTTCCTGAATCTCTGCTACCTGCTGAAGTGCCATTGTAGTTTCTAGTAGATTCTAAGTTTGCTCAGGAGTTTGAAAATTTGTTGATCCTTCCATATTAGGATTTGGTGGTGTCTCCAATGCTTTAGTAAAATTTGTCCATTCTATCTTTAAATTATGTACTTGAGATTTCATTTTCTGCTCAGGTGTAGTTTGAACATGCTAAACTTCTTTTGAAGATGCTTTTAATAGTTCAAATTCACTAGTTTCTTCCTCAGTTTGCATATCAATTCCTTTAATTACATTTTCGATTATATTCTCAGGGCTTTCATTTTTTCTTTCAGATTCATTATCAAAATGATCTAAACTTTGAGATTTGTGTTGCAAATGCTCTGAATCTTGAATTGATTTTTCTTGTGATTCATATTCTAACATATCTTTTGCTTCCTCATATAAACTAATGTTGGGAGTTGGCCTTTTGACATCTTCCATTAGTAACAAGTCCAACGGGACTGTTTCCAACCTCTTGTTTCTGTATTCATGAAAATATTTAAGCTCTACTACACTGATCTTATTAGATGCCATTTTTAACACATTTTCAAATTTATCTACTCCTTCAAACAAATCATCAAACATATCATTTTCATTCATTAAATTTTTCAATTTAAGACTTGTGGTAAAATTGTGTGACCACATCGTTAGGATCATATTGTATCCCTGGCATTAAATCCAGATTCAATGAAGTAATGTTTGGAATTTCTTTCACCGCATTACCTATGTCAAAAAGGGTGAAGGTACCACACTGTAATGGGAATGTAGGCCAGATGGCTTTCTTAGAATCTCTAAGCTTCTTGGTTATACCATTTACAAGAGTTCGATATGAAATTTCTCTGGCCAAGAGTTTATCTAGAACATAGTAGGGTAGAACATGATGGGAAGAAAGACTCCCAAAAACTCTTACATAAGTAAAATTTTCCTCTCCAAACCATCTGCCCACAGGTAAAATATCTACATTGGCTTATTTATAAATTCTAGTAGTTTTCTCATTAAAAATGATTTGATGAATGGGCAACATAACTCTAGGAAAAATCTTGTAGAAATGTAAATGAAATTCGGACTCCCACAAGGCTTTATGATAAATATGAATAGAGCTAGGGTCTTGGCTTGTCCATTTCCAAAAATAATAGGAAAGTTCGAGCAGAAACATATAACATCCATGATATATGGACTCATGTAAAAAGGAGGAATTCTCCTAGTCGAAAAGACTCTATTTGTTCTGTAATGTATAATGGTTTTGGCCAAATTATCAAATAAAATGTTTTCCCAATTCATGATAGTAGAATTGACAACTGCTTCAATTAACGGAACCCATTCAATGGAAAATTTAGTGTCATCAACTCTAGGAAATAATATACACAACATTCCTGCTACAAAAAAGTAAGGTGATGGAAATTGTGCTATTGGGTACATACCGATTTTGTCCCAGTTTAACTTGCCTTGATATTCCTTCCATCCTTTCACCACCTTCATTAGGTCTTGATTTCTTCTTGTAAAACTTTTCAGGAAAGATTTATCATAAGTTTTTTGTGGCGTATGCAAATGATACATTGCTTTCAAATCTTCGGCGGTGAATGAACCCATGTTCTCCAGCTTGGAATTCTTGAATGTCCTATCTGCAATATTGAGATTGTCGATGACCCATTTTACCATATCAGTGTATGGTAAGATCTTTGGCCTTGCAGCTATCTTATGTAGAAATGAACATGCAACTTCGAAGTAATAAGGTTTTGATGAAACAAATTTATCTGTTGTTGCTATTTTCTTTATTTCTCTTAGATGTTCTTCTTCAAATAGATTATACATGGCTTCCCATGAAGAAAATACAATTTCATTATTGCACGTAGTGCCTGAAAATAGTGGAGGCATGTCTGAAACTTTAGAAGTGGATGATTGGGAAATTGATTTGCCTCTCTTTGTCATTCCCATTGATGTCACTTCATTAGGTAGTTTCCTAAATTCAATCAAGACAAGTAAATTCAGATTTGAGATGAGGAGATAAAAGGATAGATAATAGAGTTAAAACAACATAAATCAAAATCTGGCGCTTTAATTTAAAACATTCTTTAAGAAAGATATCGATATTTTTCAACCCTGTACCCACTGAATGCCCTTAATAACCCTTTAAAATTTTATCAAATCTCTTACATGCCTTACACAATATTTCCAATCCAATGATCTAAATCATCAGATCTTATAACGGATCGATTGATTAAGGATCACTTCAAGCGCTTTAGTAATAAATGTTATAGCGCAAATCGTAACTTTTGCAGATATCAATACTGTATTTTTTCACCGTAGGTGTATGCGAAATGTGATGTGCGCAAATTGCACATCTCATTCTATCACGACGGATATAACTTTCCATTTGGTTTAACATTGCGGAATGCAATATGCACTAAAACTCAAATTATTGCACTTTATCGGATTTTATGGATACGTTTCACTATTCATTTATTGTCTTATCAGGTATGACTCATCACAATTCCTTTTGAAATGATATAAGTTTTTCTTTCAAGGAAATGCGACGTGATTTATAACTTTAAGGGTTTTCTAAGTTTTCAACAGGGAATTTCATATAATTCAAAAAGTTTGAATCGGTTTTCGCAATTCGCAATATTTATTTGTGTTTTAACTTTTGTCAAGTTGTGAGCTTTGTGGTTTGTGCTAAGCAAAATTAAATCAAAGCGAAAGGAACAAGCCTTTTATTCCTAAAGTTTAAAAATTAACACTAAACGAAATAATTTTTCATAAACTCTATTTATTTTTTAAAGTTTCCCCATTTATTTTCATAATAAATGGGGGGTGTTGTATAGTACAATAGGTACCAACTCATAATCTCTTGCCATCCACTCCCAACATGCAGATGTTGTTCCCTGCACAACCCCGATCTCCTCATCCTGCTATCCAACACTTCACAAGCGAAGTGGTCCTCGAAATACTCTACTAGCAACTGGGCCCTCCCGAATCCATCACTTCTCATCAAGGAAAACGATGTTGCCCTCCATCATAATGCATCTGCTACCACCTTTTCCTATCCTTGGACATGCTCAATCTCGAACTCATAGGCCTGAATTATGTTGATCCACCTTTGTTGCCTCTCCTGTAGTTGCTCATGCTCAAGAAAAAATTGGAGATGGCTGTGGTCAGTCTTCAACTGAAATATGTTGCCTACCAAATACTGTTGAAATTTGGCCAATGCATGCATAATGTCCAGCATCTCTTTGTCGCATATATAATACAACAACTCATGTGGTAGTAGCTTCTGGTTCTCAAAAGTTATGGGATGGTCTCCATGTACTAGAACTACGTCTATTCCCTCCTCTGAAGCACCACACACCAACACAAAGTGTTGTGTGCAAATCAACAATTTCGACCTGGAATAGTTGCTCATCTCCTCCTTGATCCTGTCAAGGGTCCTCTATGGAGTGACTTTCCCATGCTCCAAATCAACCATGTGCTACAAACCCTGGTCATGCGGATGCCTTTGTGGAATGTCCCCAAAAATCTCCATCTGATGTGCCAAGACTATTTGGGGTGGATATGTATGCATCCCTTGGATCAGGTGATGCTTGGGAACACTTTGCAAAGAAGCAAGAGTTCCTCCAACTGGTGAAAATTCTCCTGCTGCTGCTACTGGTGGTAGTATTTGATCTCCTTCTGATGCACCAGTGGTAGCATCTCCCTTCTTCTCCTCATACACTTCCTCTTCTCCTTCACTGTCAGAGAATTCCTCAATGCAATGTTCCTCCGAGTTTCTTCTATCAAACCTCTCCACCAATCTCCAAGTGAACTCTGCATACGCAGTCACTCTTGCATGACCCAATCCATGGAACCACCAGTCATGTGCTTCACCTTCAAGGTGTAGCACTATTATCTCGATAGTTTCTGCTTCTGCTACTTGGTGCAGCTGGAAATAGATATCTAAATTCTCAACCCAAGCCTTTGTTGTAATCTTATATGACCCATCGAATGTAAGCAGAAAGAATCTACCTGAGGTACGTTGCTTACCCTACATGTACCCTCCTCCTCTATTGTTGTTGTGGGGTCTCTGTTTGTCTTTGATCTATTAAAATGCTGGAAATGTCATATTATCTCTGAAATCCTAGGTCTGAGATCGATACTCTGCAAGATAGTCACTAAGATTCTCATGCTCCTGATGTCCTCTAGCTCCATTTCCTACTACTAGGAAGGTGGGCATAGTAGGGCGTTGTGAGACTTGTTGCACCGTTGGTTGCTCATACCACTGATGTGGAGTACTTGACTTCTCTCCATACTCTAACCCTCATGGGGTTTCCATTTTCCTTTCTACTCTCATCTCTTTGATCTCTCTGGCGAGATCCTGCATATATTTGAGGAGTCTTGGAAACTCTTTCTCATCAATTTGTCCTGCCATTGGAGAATTTCCTCTATCCTAATCTTGTCATAGAATGAAGGGTTTCCCACAAGCTGAGCCAATATTATGATTTGATACCACTGTAGTATCCCAAAATGGAAAATACAGGAATTAGAACATTTGCATAATTCCAAATAAAGCAAAACAGGAATATAGCACTAGAATCTGGAAAATGCTAGAAATATGTTGCAACTAGAAATTACACTGACATCATAACCATGAGCAGAATTAGCTGGATCATATCATTATAATCAATGGAAAAAATAGAGTACAAAGTGCTCCAAAGAACATGCACTCAAGCCAACAAGAAGTCTTTGAAAAAGCTCTAAATCTGAGCACGGGAAATATGGTTGCTGCAAGTGCTACTAGAAGGTTGTCTTTGCGCAGTGCTGCTTGAAACTATTGCTACTGGGAATAAGAACCATGTGCGAGAGACTGCTAGAGTGCTCCAAAATATCCTGTATTTTAACCACATACTCTACTCAAAAAACCCAAAAACACCCAGAAATGGTTTGGCCTGGTTTTGACTTTCTAAATTCGGCCCTCTAGGGCTGCAAAGAAAACTCCAATTGCTTGACTTACGCACTACTGTTGGGAGATGGTTGAACTAATGATAAAAAATTTTCAACTGCTCCCAATTAGCTCTATGTATGAAGGGCTTATCTCTTCACTGGATTCCAAGCTAGGAAACTTGGATCCTTCCTCCTCCTCTGAAGCTGCCACTGCTGGATTGCATAATTTCTGAAGGAGACTACGCTGCTAGGAGGGGAAGTAGTATGCCCTGATGGTGGATCATGAGATATTTCTCTAGAATACCAAAATTCACTGAATGGGGTGAAGGGTTGATCCCCTCACGGGATTCCAAGCTGTAATGTTTGGAACTTCCTTCCACCTCTGAAGCTTCCACTGCTGGACTGCAAAATGCTGAGGATGATTGCGCTACCAAAGAGGGGAAAAATATTGGCCTGATGCCAGATAATAAAATACTACTCTCAAGATGATGAAATATACACACAAGTGTAGGGCTAATCCCCACATAGGATTCTAAGCTAAGATTCTTGGAACTTCCTTCCTCCTCTCAAACCCTACTGCTGGAATGTGTAATTCCTACAGGTGACTCCTGCTGCATGGAGGGAAAAAATGATGGCCTAATGCCAGATGTTGAACTGTTGCTCATAAATTATATTTCTTGAGTGGGCACCTTAAGTCCCCCGAGAATAAGGGTGGGATTTCCACTCGGAAACACCCATGTGCTAAACAGTACAGTAGACTTAGATAAATAGTTGAAGCGTGCAGAAATTTGTAAATGAAAATAGAATATCAATATTCAAAATGCCCTCTATGGATGCCATCCCTTTCCTTTTATGCTTGTGAGCCCTCACACCCTTAGCCCCACACAATAATGATGTTGCACACTTGGCCACTAACTTCCATAATGAATGTGTTGTCCTCCACTATATCCACTACCTCCATGATTGTGTTGTTCATTTGGTCATCTTGACCCCATCCACATGCACTGACACACATCCACACTAAGAAGTGGTTTATTCATCTTGACCCCATCCATATGCATTGATCCACATTCACACTAGGAAGTGGTTTATTCCTACTAAAGGAATTTATGGGTCCTTCTACACTCTTATTCATCTATCTTATTAATAAAACAAAAAAAAAATATTCCAATTAGCTAAAAGATAATTAGGAATATTAAACATGTGAAGTATATCCACCTAGGAAAAATATATAAAAACATCCTTTAAAGACTAAAATAAATCTTCCTTAAAAGATCATTGAAGAAACTTGGCTAAAACCCTAAATTTCTAGTTCACCGTGCTTCTCTAGTTGCATGCCCATGCTGTTGGCAGGTTGGCAGTGCTAGCCTAGCATTGTCAGCACATTTTTTATTAATAAAACTGTGTTGAACCCTTTTTGGCAGTGTTTCCTCATATGGAGGAGAAGCTTCAACCTCTAGAAGTTTCTAGGGCGACGAGTTGGATGTGATTCGGTGGAGATAGGGTTGATCTCTCTCATTTAGAGCTTTCGATCTTATCAATAGGGGATTATCCCTTGAAAATTGGGCCTTCCTCCTTCTTTCATGGGCTCCTAACTCCTTCTCCCTTCCTATAAATTGATCCCTACCCTTCCACTATTGGTTGGTCATTATTGGGCTAGTCTCGTCATTCATTTTCCTTTGCATCTTTGTATTGTGATAACGCCTAAGCTATCCATGAGAAGGAGTTATTTAAGAGCTTCAGTGAAGGATTTGAACATCACCAAAGGGACGCATCCAACATCAAGGCTATGGTTGTAAGCTCTCTCCTTCATATTTATTAATAAAACATTTGGGTGTTTGGTTTCTATATTTTTCTAATATTTTACACAAATAGTCTAATGTTCCTTTATCTGTTATATAGTCGATATACAATGTATTTTTTTTATTGGATTATGTTTGTCATTGTATATTTATCTCCT
The DNA here is from genome assembly GCA_034641835.2 of Pinus albicaulis. Lineage (NCBI taxonomy): Eukaryota > Viridiplantae > Streptophyta > Pinopsida > Pinales > Pinaceae > Pinus > Pinus albicaulis. The sequence goes on along the minus strand of MU968359.1, from coordinate 22,127,377 downwards.
ACAGGTAATTTTATGCCATTAATATCAAGGAGAGAGCCCGAGGGACTGCAGATCGTGCATATCATCAAAGTATTCGAGCATAGCATCAGGAAGAGGTAGGCTTATTTCGTTTCTCATCTTGTTTTGAATATTATCTAAGAAAGATTGCATTAGATAGTCTCGTAAGTTGCTGTAGAAATTTGAATAATTGTTATGTTATCCACCGAGATTCTCCTGATCACACACTATTTTAGCTTCATGCATAATACAGAATCTCTTCTACCATTGATCACCACATGCGGAAATAAAATCAATTGCATGCACACATTAAAGCCATAAAAATTCACACATATAAACACAGTATTTCATGGGAAAGCTTAAAGCTGAAAACCCCCAACTATCTGTATATTATATGTCATAGAGATCATGTAACAATCATTGTACAAAGCTCCTCACAATCTCTCAGCACAACCTGCGATTGCTACACACTAATCAAGCCAGATCTAGCAAAACACATGCTCCAATCCCTGCCACCTGATAGCCAGCCTCTATTGTGTTTTCAAGCTATGGGATGGCCTCTTTATATAGATAAACCACCCAGCCTGAACTGCGCAATCCTCATGGGTTACTCCACCCATCTGTGTGTTGCAAATAGCAATAGTATAGTCACAACCGATAATTAACCTACTCTTTCACCTATTTCTGCACTGGTCTCCACTGAAACTGTCCATGCACTGAAGTTAACTGATGTATTATTTAGTTGATTTATGAGTTTATAATTAGTGAATTAATTATTAATTAATTAAAACCACTCATCACTAATTGTATCTATTAGTTAACTTGGATACAAAAATCTCAACTATGTTTAGATTAGTTAAACTGAATACAACTCCACTAACTTCCTCAATCAACTCCACCAAACTCTGTCACATGAGTTCTAACTGAAGTCTTCATGCAATAGCTTCACTTAAACCTTAGGAAAAGCGTATTTCCTTCTGGTAGTTGCATGTGCCACATCCGTAGCTCGAACTGAAGTGCTGCAAGAGGATAAGATAATGTTTATAGTCCAAATATTATTAAGAGCTAATAATATTCGACTTCCCTATTTTTAGGATAGGCAGTCTAAAAATAGACTTCGACCTATCGACCTATAGGTCACAAAAATAGAGTCCCATCTATTTTTACCAACATGACCAATACTCCAAGAATAACATACCCTAACTCTCGACCATGCTCCATATGTCTAAAAATAGACATAGTCTAAAAATAGATTTTTCGACAAAATCACATGTGTGGTCCCCACCTAGTTTAGGTGATCACTTTCCAACTAGACTGGGAAAGATGTTTCAGAGGCCTCATTCACTGTTTCTTGTTGCCATTTTCAACACTCCCTCTCAACAAGAAAGGACTGTCTTTGCATGCGACATGCAACTCCATGCATTCACCCTGCAACCTCCACAAGCGCCATGCAACTCCATGCATCTGCTCTGCAACTCCTCTGAAACTGAATAGGCTCCAAACAACTCAATCGGTATTGATGCATCTAGCATCTATCATCAAAGTCTTCGACTTCTGCTTGGCCAACTGCACATGTCATCAGGAACCACTGCGCTGTTGAACTCTTGCACCCATGCACTCTTGCACTTGCTGTCAACTCTGATCCGCGCTCCAGTATCCGACATTGTCACTTTGATCTGCCTGCATCACTCCAACTGATCTTGCTACTGCTGCGCTGTGGGCACCTCGTAGCCAGGTTCAATCCATGAGATCCACACTATCTCATGAATCTTGCCCAGAAATATCCTCATGGGATTAATCATGCATGTCGCCCCACCTTACACCTGGTGGTATAGCTGCATGCACTCCCTCTGCCCATCTGGCACGAAATTTCTCTGCATGAGTGGTCTCTTCCACTCCATGATCCTCGTGTGGCTGCTCCACATCCCGAGGTTCACTATCACCTGCATGAAAAACTTGCTCCCTCTCAAGCTTCAGTTGCATGTCTTCCTTTCGCTTCCCAATAGTAGGAAGCTCCGTAGAAATCCCATCTACATCAAATCTATAAAGATTCTTCTGCATCTCCAGTTGTGGCTACTCCACAACCTTCCGAGACTGCTTCTCACGCTGCATGTTGAGAGGATCCCTCTCAACCACCAAGTCACTAACCTCTGATTTGCACCTCAAAGCTTTACATGCATCTTGTACCTCAGTGCATGTAGATTCTTGGCTCGCGCACATTGCAATTGTCCCGCCGTCACAAAATTTTCTAACAAAAAAGAGCTGATTTTAAATCGATGATATCTCCCTCATCCGAGCTCCGATTCGACCGATTTTTTTTTTCAATTTGGGTATTTTTTCGCAAGGAATCCAAATATGTTATTTGTTTCTGAAAATATTTCACCAAAATTTTTCAGATATTTCCTACAAACTCGCGCACCCAAAAATTCTCGCTCTCATTCCATGTAGAAAATTATATACAATATGCATGTATATTTCCGGCTTTCTCCATCTTTATGTTTCTTGAGTTTATCCTAAAACTCAACCACTTCAATGCTTTGCAATTGCTCCAATGATCAATATCGCTCTGATACCATGTAGAAATTTGAATAATTGATATGTTATCCACCGAGATTCTCCTGATCACACACTATTTTAGCTTCATGCATAATACAGAATCTCTTCTACCATTGATCACCACATGCGGAAATAAAATCAATTGCATGCACACATTAAAGCCATAAAAATTCACACATATAAACACAGTATTTCATGGGAAAGCTTAAAGCTGAAAACCCCCAACTATCTGTATATTATACATGTCATGGAGATCATGTAACAATCATAGTACAAAGCTCTTTTCAAGCTCTCATGCACTACCTCCCTTGCTACACACTATCAAGCTAGATCTAGCAAAACTCATGCTCCAACCTTTAGCCACTTGATAGCCAACCTCAATTGTGTTTTCAAGCTATGGGATGGCCTCTTTATATAGATAAACCACCTGGCTTGAACTGCGCAATCCTCATGGGTTACTCCACCCATCTGTGTGTTGCAAATAGCAATAGTATAGTCACAACCGATAGTTAACCTGCTCTTTCACCTATTTCTGCACTGGTCTCCACTGAAACTGTCCATGCACTAAATGTATTATTTAGTTGATTTATGAGTTTATAATTAGTGAATTAATTAATAATTAATTCACACCACTCATCACTAATTGTATCTATTAGTTAACTTGGATACAAAAAGCTCAACTATGTTTAGATTAGTTAAACTGAATACAACTCCACTAACTTCCTCAATCAACTCCACCAAACTCTGTCACATGAGTTCTAACTGAAGTCTTCATGCAATAGCTTCACTTAAACCTTAGGAAAAGCGTATTTCCTTCAAGTGCTTGCATGTGCCACATCCGTAGCTCGAACTCGAAGTGCCGCAAGAGGATAAGATAATGCTTTATATCCAAATATTATTAAGAGCTAATAATATTCGATTTCCCTATTTTTTAGGATAGGCATAGCCTAAAAATAGACTTCGACCTATCGACCTATAGGTCACAAAATAGAAACTCCATATATTTTTACCAACATGACCACCCAAGAATAACATACCACAATCCCCATCTTCATGCTCCATATGTCTAAAAATAGACATAGTTCAAAAATAGATTTTTCGACAAAAATCACATGTGTGGTCCCCACCTAGTTTAGGTGATCACTTTCCAACTAGGATCAGGAATGATGTTTCAGGATGCCTCCTTCACTGTTTCTTGTTTCAATCCTCAACACTCCCTCTCAACAAGAAAGGATTGTCTTTGCATGCGACATGCAACTCCATGCATTCGCCCCGCAACCTTTTCAAGCGCCATGCAACTCCATGCATCTGCTCTGCAACTCTTCTGAAACTGAATAGGCTCCAAACAACTCAATCAGTCTGATGCATATATCATCAAAGTCTTCGACTTCTACTGGTACCAACTACACATGTCATCAGGAACCACTACGCTATTGAACTCTTGCACCCATGCACTCTGCACTTGCTGTCAACTCTGATCCGTGCTCCAGTATCCGACACTGTCACTTTGATCTGCCTGCATCAGTCCAACTGATCTTGCTACTGCTATGATGTGGGAACCTCGTAGCTAGGTTCAATCCATGAGATCCACACCATCTCATGAATCTTGCCCAGAAATCTCCTCATGGGATTACTCATGCATGTCGCCCCACCTCTCACCTGGTGGTATAGCTGCATGCACTCCCTCTGCCCATCTGGCATGAAATTTCTCTGCATGAGTGGTTTCTCCCACTCCATGATCCTCATCTTGTGGCTGCTCCACATCCCGAGGTTCACTCTTACCTGCATGCAAATCCAGCTCCCTCTCAAGCTTCAATTGCATGGCTTTCTCACACTTCCCAATAGTAGGAAGCTCCGTAGAAATCCCAGCTACTTCAAATCTATAAAGATTCTTCTGCATCTCCAGTTGTGGTTGCTCCACAACCTTTTGAGACTCCTTCTCACGCTGCATGTTGAGAGGATCCCTCTCAACCACCAAGTCACTAACCTCTGCTTTTCACCTCAAAGCTTTGCATGCATCGTGTACCTTAGTGCATGTAGATTCTTGGCTCGCGCACATTGCAATTGTCCCGTCGTCGCAAAATTTTCTAACAAAAGAGCTGATTTTAAATCGATGATATCTCCCTCATCCGAGCTCTGATTTGACCGATTTTTTTTTTCAATTTGGGTATTTTTTCGCAAGGAATCAAAATATGCTATTTTTTTCTGAAAATATTTCACCAAAAAATTTCAGATATTCCCTACAAACTCGCGCACCCAAAAATTCTCGCTCTCATTCCATGAAGAAAATTATATACAATATGCATGTATATTTCCGGCTTTCTCCATCTTTATGTTTCTTGAGTTTATCCTAAAACTCAACCGCTTCAATGCTTTGCAATTGCTCCAATGATCAATATCGCTCTACCATGTAGAAATTTGAATAATTGATATGTTATCCACCGGGATTCTCCCGATCACACACTATTTTATCTTCATGCACAATACAGAATCTCTTCTACCATTGATCATCACATGCGGAAATAAAATCAATTGCATGCACACATTAAAACCATAAAAATTCACACATATGAACACAGTATGTAATGGGAAAGCTTAAAGCTGAAAACCCCCAACTATCCGTATATTATATATGTCATAGAGATCATGTAACAATCATAGTACAAAGCTCTTCGCAAGCTCTCATGCACTACCTCCCTTGCTACACACTATCAAGCTAGATCTAGCAAAACTCATGCTCCAAACTTTAGCCACTTGATAGCCAACCTAAATTGCGTTTTCAAGCTATGGGATGGCCTCTTTATATAGATAAACCACCCATCTTGAACTGCGCAATCCTCATGGGTTACTCCACCCATCCGTGTGTTTCAAATAGCAATAGTATAGTCACAACCGATATTTAACCTGCTCTTTCACCTATTTCTGCACTGGTCTCCACTGAAACTGTCCATGCACTGAAGTTAACTGATGTATTATTTAGTTGATTTATGAGTATTTAATTAGTGAATTAATTAATAATTAATTCACACCACTCATCACCAATCAGATCTATTAGTTAACTTGGATACAAAAAGCCTAACTATGTTTAGATTAGTTAAATCGAATACAACTCCACTAATCTCCTCAATCAACCCACCAAACTCTGTCACATGAGTTCTAACTGAAGTCTTCATGCAATAGCTTCACTTAAACCTTAGGAAAAGCGTATTTCCTTCTGGTAGTTGCATGTGCCACATCCGTAGCTCGAACTGAAGTGCTGCAAGAGGATAAGATAATGTTTATAGTCCAAATATTATTAAGAGCTAATAATATTCGACTTCCCTATTTTTAGGATAGGCAGTATAAAAATAGACTTCGACCTATCGACCTATAGGTCACAAAAGTAGAGTCCCATCTATTTTTACCAAAATGACCAATACTCCAAGAATAACATACTGCAATCCCCGGACCATGCTCCATATGTCTAAAAATAGACATAGTCTAAAAATAGATTTTTCGACAAAAATCACATGTGTGGTCCCCACCTAGTTTAGGTGATCACTTTCCAACTAGGATCAGGAAAGATGTTTCAGGAGGCCTCCTTCACTGTTTCTTGTTGCCATTTTCAACAGTTTCTAGACCCACTCTAGGGCTAGAGAGATCGCCTCTGTTTGCAGAGGGGATATATATTCACAACACTCGGATACAAGGATTTGTCCAATACGCTCCCCCAAAGAAAACTAATAAAGGGAAAAATCCTGCCAACCCTGACCTACCAACCAAAGGAGAAACCTCCCATCCCAACAGTTCTAATTTTGAACCTCCAAATGAAGAGAAAATTCCATTGAAAACAAATCCAATACATAAAGAAAAAAAAGATCCAATTGAGCCGATCGAGGTGGATAGGGATCCCTCTATTTTCAAATTTCAAAATGAGTTAGAGAAGGTCAATATATCTGTTCCCTTGACCGAATTTTTGAAATGGCCTAGTTATAAAAAATAAGTCTCTGAGTTCATTGATGTGTCTCATATTTCCTCATCAAAATACAATATAAATCAGCAGGAATAAACGTATGTAGTCATGTTTGGTCACCATATGGAGGAGCATGACCCTTCACCTCCTCCATTTTATGTTACCTTAGTTATCCATGATTTATTATTGCATAATTGCATTCTTTATTTAGGAGCCTCTCATTATCTTATGCCTTTGAATGTTATGGAAAAATTACTCCTGCAAATAAAGAAACCATATAAGGGCTTGTATTCCTTTGATTCCAAAAGAGTCAAATTACTTGGAATGATCAAGGATTTGGTAGTTAATTTGGCTCAAATTTGTGAAGAGCATGGTAATGGATATTGTGGTTGCAAATATTCCTTCAAGATTTGGTATTCTCCTCTCCCAATCCTAGGGAATTAATCTTGGAGGGTCTATCAAACTAGACCTTACATATGCCACTATTGCATTATTTGATGGAGAATAGTGCAGGATATACACAGAATCTAGGTTTGTAAAAACTGTCACTAGAGAAAATAATTCCAACAATTGTCCATAGTATGGCCAAGAAAAGTACATTCCATGCTTTCTGTTGGAAATGGGTGATCAATTTATGGAGGATACCCAAGTGGAAATGTATTATACCTAGGGGGGATACCCTTGGATGGAATTTGTGGGTACTGTCAATATTAATGTACAGAATAAATTCTTGAATCTCTGGTATAAAAAGAAGAAAATTACATTGCAGGATATTTCCATTAGAAACTAAGCAGAGAATGGAGAGGCAGAAGCACAAATATCTAATGACATTGACACATCATATGAGGAGCCTTTTATGGTTGACAAGCACACACAGACATCAAACCAGGTACTATAAAAATCACTAGGCACCACTCAAACACCAATAATGGAGGTACCAGAAAAAGAACTAGACACCAATTAGGAACCAAAAGTAGAGGAATTAATGAAAGATCCTCCATCAGTTCAAGATTAACATATCACCATCTGCATCACCCAACAATATGGTAAAGTTTTAGCAACAAGGACAATGACCAGCGACCCACCCACATCACATCAAAGCTTAAGAACCACCAGAAACAGCGTCCAACTCAAGCGAGTGAGGCATCGGCTAGATCGAGTGTTCACATTTCGCTAGGATGGCTCGATGCACGTGCATGGTACTAGTGGACTACTCTTTTGAGTAGATATTATTATTTGTGTTCTTCTCATGTTTCGGGGATGAGACATATTTAAGGGGGGTGGAATGTAGTATACCTAGGGGGGATAATATGGGGTATACCTAGGTGGGATCATATATAGTACAAAGGAATCTACCCAAGGAAATAATGTGATGTAAGGATAATAAATACATGGGCCATAATTAATAAATAAACTGGTTAACCAACATTATGCAAGGGACCACAAGTATTTAGGAAATAATTTGATAAGCCCATGGTATTAGATGTATGACCCATGTTATTTTATGTATGAATCCTATATAGAGGCTAGATCCTCTCCATTGAGGATGTCAAGTATTATGGTATTGACAAGCATATGGCTTGTGGAATGATATCTTCCTTAAGGAGTGACTGTATGGTGTTGCCCTACCTCAAGAGTTTGATATTAATGAATATTTTAGGTTTTATCTTCTATGGTGTTATTTATTGGGCACATTTTCCATTTTTATACATTTTCCTATCATATCTACTACAGGAAATTCCCTCACAAACCAATCAACAGCAAGAAAAGGTTGTCTATGTGTGGAAGTTGTACTTTGATGGAGCCTACTCCAAGGAAGGAAATGGAGAAGGAGTATTTTTGAAATCCGTTGAAGGTAACCTCCTTCCCCTTTCATATAAGTTGAAATTTGATACTACAAATAACATTTTGTAGAATGAAGCATTTGCGTTGGGCCTAAAATATGCTAGAAATCTAAAAATTGAATGTTTGAAATTTTTTGGAGATTTTGAACAGATTGTGAAACAGATCAAGAATCAATGCCAAACCAAGCATCATAAGTTGAAATATTAAAAAAATTAAGTATGGGATTTAGTTGATAATTTATTTATGGTGTTTAATATTCAATTTTTTCCTAGGGAGCATAACAGAATGGCATATTCCTTGGCAAAAACAGCCAACACTTTTAAACCCCCACAAAATTCCCTGCTAAGGTATGAAGTGGAAGTTAGGAACAGACCCTTGATGTCTGACAATTTCAAATACTAGAAAGTTATTTAGGATGAATACCAAATTAAAAGGTTTATGGAGGTGATTGGGAGTTTTATAGTATCTGTAATATACCAAGAGGGTGAATACATTGAGGAAAATGAAGCAGTTAAACAACAAATTCCTTGGGAGGAATCTGTAGTTGGACAGAAAATTTTGCAGTTGAAGGGACACATAATACAAAAGGGGTTAGTTCCATTGGAAATATTGTTCGATGCTAATGACGTGGCTATCAAACTAGGCAAGGAGTTTCAATATGTTATGAAGGATTTTTATATTGTCACAGAGCATCAACCCAAACTAATTAATTTTTCCAAGGGGATCCCATAGGGATACAAGAAGAAGTACCTCAACCTGCTCAGAAATTATGTGGACGTTTTTTCTTGGTATTATGATGACTTGAAGACTTATGATATCAGTATCACTCAATGCAAGATTCCTATGAATTCTGAAATAAAACCCCACAAATAGAAGCTAAGGTAGATAAATCCCCTGCTTCTCCCCTTGATAGAGAAAGAAATCGGGAAAATTATCCAATCTAAAATCATTGTACCCTTGACGTATTTAGATTGGGTGGCTAATATGTTCCCTAACATAAAGAATAATGGAGAGGTCAGGTTGTGTGTGGATTTCAGAAATCTGAACAGGGCCTCGCTAAAAGATAACTTCCCCCCACCCAAGATGGATTATATTTTGCAGAAGGTGGTGGGGTCATCAAGATTATACATGATTGATGGGTTATTTGGGTACAAATACATTGGTGTACATCTTGAATATTAGAAAAATACAGCCTTCTCCACTCCTTGGGGGGCATTCATGTATGCCCGAATGTGTTTCAGTCTCATTAACATTGGAGCTACTTTTCAAAAGGAAATGGATATCGCATTTGTTGGGGAGAAATATAAATTTGTGGTGATTTACTTAGATGAGATAATTTTTTTCTCAAAGTCTAATGAATAACACTTGCAGCATTTACAACACACCTTTGATAAATTCAATAAGTATGGCTTATCATTGAATCCAAAGAAGTTTTAATTTTCTCTCAGAGAAAAAAATCTATTGGGGCATATAGTCTTAAGGGAGGGGGTTAGAATTGATCCCAAAAGGGTAGAAGAAATTAGTTTCATCCCTCTGCCAAGAAATAAAAGGATATATAGGTCTTCTTAGGGAGGATAAAGTTTTTGAGGAGGTTTTTTCCCAATTATGTTGAGATTGTAAAGGAGATTACAGACATGCTGAAAAAGGATAGAGAAGTCAAATGGACTGCAGAAGTAAGAGAATATTTCTCCAGAATTAAGAAGGCCTTTGGAGAGGCCATGATTTTGGTTATCCCTGATTACCATAATTCGTTTCTTATCTTTTCCTTTGCATCCCCTTACACTATTGCAACTATCCTATTGAAAAATAATGAAGAAGAGAAAGAACAACCAATGAAATTTTTCATCCAAGTACTGAGGGATGCGGACTTGAAGTATGATATCAAGTAAAAATAGGCCTATGCTCTGGTTAAGGTCGTGAATGATTTCAGGACCTATGTTTTACATTGAAAAATCATTTCCTATGTTCCTATGAAAATTGTGAAGGAAATTCTCACATAAGGAGACAATGAAGGAAAAAGGGGCAAATGGATAGCCAAAATTCAGGAGTGTGACATAGACATCAATCCAACTAAACTAATAAATGGGTAGGGTTCAACCAAGATCTTATTAGAGGAAAATTATTAATCGAAGAGAATAAATTTTTTGGCTCAGACTTCAGGACCAAATACAGTAAGCAAGGAGAACCAGACTAGTGAACAATATAGCATAATTGCTTATAAATACCTTTGTTAATATTGGTACAAAAAAAAAAAATCTACTATCAATTGTTTCTTAGTTTCCCAGCTAGTTTTGATCGAGAAAAATATAGGTCTTTAAGAACGAAAGCCCAGAAGTATCTAATCACATGTGGTCAATTGTGTTGGAAGGATCATGTTGGTATATTGTTATTCTGCTTAATAGAAGATGAGATTCATTAGATTATTAATGAATACCATATTTGTGGTTGTGGAGACCATTATAGTTGGAAGGTTACAACTCATAAAACCTTGAAGGTTAGTTTATACTGGCCTACACTCATAAAATCTTGAAGGTTAGTTTATACTAGCCTACCTTGTTTTATGATGTTTATAAGCTAGTGAGAGGTTGTAGGGAATGCCATATTTTTTCTAAGAAGAAGAAGCTAGCTCCATTACCGTTGATCCTAGTTTTTGTAGAGGAACCTTTTAGGAAGTGGGGATTGGATTTTATAGGATAAAATCACTCACCTTATATTGGGCAGCCTAAATGAATTTTGATAGCTACTGACTACTTTAAAAAGTAGGTGGAGGTCATTCCTACCTAAACTACAGCTGATTTGGTGGTCATAAATTTTCCCGAAGAAAATAATTTTTCCAGATTTGGATGTTCGAAGAAGATAGTGACTAATAATTCCAAAGTGCTTAATTATACAAAACTCATTTATTTTTTCCATAAGTATAATGTCATATTTTTTCACTCTACCACCTATTATCCACTTGAAAATGGATTGGCCAAGTCATCAAACAATATTTTGGTGAGAATTTTAAAGAAAACCATTGAAAACAATAAGAAAAATTGGGACTCCTAGCTTAAATTTTCTATTTGGGAAAAAAGAGTCACAACAAAGAGATCCGCTTTGAAATCTCCATTTGAGTTAGTATATGGTATTGCTCCATTGTTCCCTAGTCAATTGGTTATGCCAATCGCAAATTTAATTCAGGATGTAGAGGAGCAGCCCATACCATTAATCAGGAGGATAAACCAGTTGGTTGAGTGGCAAGAGAATAGAGAGCAGGTGACTTGGAATCTACTCAAATACCAAGATAAGAATAAGGCCTTGTTTAACAAAAAGGCCAAATAAAAAAATTTCCAGCAAGGTTACCTTGTGCTAAGATGGGATATCTGGAGAGAATACAAAGGAAATCATGGAAAATTGTATTTTTTGTAGTTTGGGCCATTCAAGGTAGTTGAAGCCAAAGGAAAAAACACATTCTTACTAGAAAATTTGGATGGTGGAGTGTTTAAGTTTCATGTCAATGGGAAGTACCTCAAGCACTACTTGCAGTACTAAATCCAGGTATCTATTTTCATTGTGAATACCAGTGAGTCATTGTAAATACCAAAGTGTTTGTTTCATTTTCAGTTTTGTATTTATATTTTTGACTCCATGCACAAAAAAGGCTACTATTTTGTAGGCTCTCAGTGCCTTTCTTGTAACAAATTGTCTCGAGTTGGATCCAATGTTGTACCCTCATTTTCTATTACCTTAAACTTCATATAAATAACGGATTGAGATATGAATCATAGCATATTTTGGAGCCATTTTCATAGTATAATATGACCTCAAAGACAATATAAGACCTACTCAATTAGAAATTTCTCTGGAAAATATTTCCAATGATATAAAGAATTCTGAAATTTGACTCCTGGATCAAAAGATAGGGACATTCAAATTTGAGCCCATAAATCTAAAAATCCCAGAGATCTCGTGACCCTGGAATCTTGTGACTCGTCATAAAATCAATTTCAAAAATCTTCAGAGACCAGGTACCAGGGATATGTCAACTGTCGAAGTCGGGGTCGTCTACTGAGGAAACCTTGTAACAGAAATTTAAGGCCTAGAACCTGCAACCCTGGAACCCCGTAACCTTTTGCTAAATAAATTCTTGAAGGCGTAGGGATTGAACCATTTACAGAGTAATTTCCCATGCAACATAGGGTCGTATACCTCTCTCTCTCTCTCTTTTGACGGGACAGGTGGCAACATATCACTTGGAAAAATGTGATGTTAGTAAACACCCACTAGGAGTTGGACTCGTGGAAGGTAGTTTTGAAGTCTTAGGTACCCAAGGGGCTATATACGAATGACACATGGATTAATCACAGGTTAAAATGTGGCTTGGTTTACATCAGCATGACTCCATCTCGGCAGTATACCCTAGAAGGCTGAAACCCCGTAAAAATTTCAAATTATATTTCAAAACGAGTTGGGCTTCTACAGACCAATGGACTAGAGAACCAGGGAATATGGGTTCCAGCTCAGTAGTAAGCAGCACCATTTTCGGCACAGAGGAGTCACCAAATGGAAGTGTGACTTCCCTCATTTCTCAAATGAAAATGATTAAACAAAGACCACTTGTGGAGTGGATCTTTGTCTATTCTAAAGCTACCTCACTTGGGAGAAGCTCCGATGGGTAAACACGCACGATTTTTAATCCTATGATTTCCCCAAGAAATTCATAGTCAATAAAGAAAAATTAGTATATCAATTGTTGTGATTCATTCTGGGGGGTGGATCCTTTCCTCCAACTCTTCCTAGGCACCCCGTTGGAGAAGATAAGATAGGATTTTTGTTGAAATGATTTAATCATTGTTAATTGACTAAGGTAGTACACATAAATTATCAAACCAGGGACGTCTTTTATTTCAATGAAAATTTCACTGTCTATACCGATACATCATACCAGAAGTAGAAATAAAAAAAGAAGAAATAGTTGTTGAACCAATTGCCGAAAATTAACACTCATGCAGGAATAAAAGATCTACAAGAATTTAATCACACTTTAGGTAAACCGGTATCTAGCACGCCACACGATAACTACACCAGCTTGTATTTCTAATTGAATCTGTGCAAAAACATAATAAATACTTGAACTTGAAGTAGATCTATTTACAGTCAATAAAGCAATAGTAGCACTTCACAAATACGTAGAAGAAAATACGAGATATACTATTGCTACTTTATCACTGCAGCCCCTGTTAAAGAGGAGGGCCCTTCCTCCCTAATAGGGAATAGGAGAAGATAGAAACTAAATAAGAATTAAATCTATCAACACATGTAATAGCAAAACACGATATTTTGTATTATGATGAGAAAAATTACAGAGTCAAAATGATGATATTGTTTTGTGCTAACCTCCTGACCTTAGAGGTTTGAGTGCTTATAAAGGTTACATGTCCAGAAAATGAGGAACAGATCATTCATGAGAATATTATGATTCTCATGCTGATCAAAATAAAGTAATTATAGTTACAATTTATTCCCCCAATAGAGTCTTGACTGGGAAAATATTGATTTCAATCAAAACTACCTAAAGTTGTTATTATAAATGACAATCCATAATGACTCCTATAGCTGTCGTTGGAATGCGACAACTGTAGCATAACAACATTTGAAGATAGATCAACATCCAGAAGTTGAAAGTATGCAATCAACAGCGTGATTGTAGCAGCAGTCTATAACAACGGGTTTGTAACAGCATCGCGGTGTAACAACATCATGGTGTAACAACAGAGGTCATGACAGCAGAGGTGTTGACTCTTCATGAGGTAGAAACACCATGTAAGAGCACACTGTAACAGTACGCTCCCAACTGGTTCTATGCGCCTGTGTGTTCTAGGTCTCTTGTGCTCAAAGTGGTATCTGAAAGAATAGCAAAAGGACCAAAGAAATTCCTCCAATATTCACCCGAGTTAGCCACACGAAACAATACATCATAATAATTAATGAGAACAGCAAGATAATAAACACGATAAAGTTGCATTGTTTTATAATGAGGAAAAAGGAAAAAGGAAAAGATAGTCCCAAGGTTGGAAGTAAAAAAGGGTCGAAATGAGGGAAGCGAACGTAGGAAATAAGTACAAAAATGACACCCAACATCTCCCCCCAACTGAAGTACTTACATATCCTCATGCAGAAAAACTCATCTTCCTCGATACTATCTCATGTGTAGATCAGTGAAGTCATAGGTGTCAGTTGTGCATTCATCTGGAAATGTGTACCCCTGAGTAGCCACCAATTGTCTTGGCTAGGACTCTTCTACATAATATTTCAGTGCATAATGTTCTTGGTATTCCTCTACTAGCAGCCATATCAAAGGATATTTGTATTTCAGTCCAATCCAGGAAGTGTCGAGGGACTTTATTACCTAGGTGTATGTTGGTACATGTCTAACAACTACCACGAAATTCTGAAATGCAAAAGGATCTCCTTCCAGCAATCCAACACTACTAGCTTCAGTGTGTTTAAAGCATCATGTTAGTGCTTGGCTCTTCATCTATGCAAACTAATTAAGGTAAAAATCCACAATTCTTCTTCTGTAGGCAGCAGTTGGTTCCCTTATTCCAGGAGTACTTAAATTTTTTCTGAATTCCCGCCTCATTTCAGCGGCCCTTCTTGGTTTAGCTCGAATCCATAGTGTTGTCTTTTATTCATTAATCTCCATTGATTTTGTGGACAGATGCCACTCGATATGATTCCTCATAATTGAAACAAAAGCACGTAACTACAATTCTCCCATATACAAGAATACATTTGCTACCATATTCATACTAGAATGATCACAAATAATGTTGTGAAAAAATAGCTCGCACAACAAGCTCTGTTCATCAAAATCATAAGCTTGAAAAACATCTAAAAAGGTGCGAGTATAAGTACCCACATAGGGCCTATCTTCCATAATAGCTTTTAACTAAAACAAATAGTAACGTTCCCACAGAAAAATAGGGTAGGATGGGGAAGGTCACATGGACCCCAAAAAATTGAGGGCAAGGTCATGAAGCTTTTTTTTATCATGAGTCAAATCATGAACCTATTGTTGTAACAGCAGCAGTTGTTCCTCTTGATTCTTTGCAGCTTCATTCTACTTCCATTCCTCTCAGCCTCTCTTAATTTCTTCCTTTGTCTGTTTCTCGTGTAGGGAAATTTCCTCTTGTTTCCATTTCTGCAATGTTATTTTAGTGAGATCAATCCCTCTTGTATGGAAAGTGCCTCTTGCTTCAATTTCTGCAACTTAGATATCAGTGAAATCTTCTCGGAACTCCATCCCATAGTGGGATCTGGTGTTACCCTACATGCAATATCAATGGTGGGTGTGGCAACCTCTCTAGTATCGGACAGCTCCACCTCAACTATTGGTTCTTTTGTAAAAGCAACGTCATAGGTGGGTTCTTGTGTGGCAGTCTTCCTCATTTCACCTTGGCCATGCTCTATATTCACCATTGGTTCCTTTGTAACAGTACTGGCCTCTATAGGTTCTTGTGTGTCGACTTCTAGGTTGATTATCATGGGAGGCTCTGATTTAGCTGCTAGTTCTTTTGTAACAACAATATCTTCAAAATGTTCTTGTGGAGTAGCCTCCCCAAGCTCTGTTTTAGTCTCCCTTGAGCAGGTGCTTACCCCACAAACTCTATACCCTGTTGTTGCTAACTCTTGGGCACATGTCGCGCATAGGTATCCTGGATTTTTCCCCCCCCCGGCTTTCTTGACAGCTTCAGTTAGGGTATCTAGCCCCGAGTCTTCTGATTTCCCATCTTCGGCTAATCTCTGATTTAACTATTCATTTTATTTCTTTAAATTTTCAAAATCTAAAAGAAGAGTGTGATTTTTGTTCCTACCTGGCAAGGAGGGTTCTTTTTCTTCTTCTTCCAGCTCCTCTACCTTCTCCTGCTTCTCAGCTGCTTGCGAAGATTTGGTTAGCATTCTAAATTTCACCCTTTGTTTCGTCCATATGTCTCTAATCAACTTATCAATGGGCCTCTTCTCAATTCTATCCTCGATGGACCAGGTTTGGACTTCAGCCTCTTCAAGACTTTTTCCCGAAGTCTTAGCTTGTTTCCCCCATATCACCCTGGGTATTTTCTATTTAAACTCTTCCCAGCTCTTTCCTTTTTGGTTTAAGGCATCCAATACAATCAGTTTGATAATACCATGGTTGGTAATCCAAGCTTTAGGATGTGCTGCCGCTTTGACTACTGCAGCCATATGCTTAATATTTCCCAGCAGGAAATATGGAAGATTGAAACTTTTGTTGGTGCTGAAGATGGTTCAATAAAGGAAAGTGGTAATTGAAGACAATTGTATACCTTCCCTCATAGGTAATGTACTTTAAAAAATTTAGGGAAACATCTGCTGAAGGTTGGGAAATTGATAGTCTATCAACCCCTCTTCCTTTCTTCTCTAGCTTTTCTTCTTCTACAAGGAAGTCCTCCTTCAGAAAAAGATCATTAACCTTCCTATTAAACCATATTCTACCTTCGGTCGGAAATGTGGTGACTAGAGAAAAAAATTATTCTATAACTTCGATCCACAGACCCCTGACTTGGGTTTGATGGTCATTCAAGTTCCTGGCGAATTCCATCACAATTGTTTCATCTGAGCCTTTCAACCTCTGAAAGTACCCAACTACCCAGCATCCCTAAATATCTGATATGCTTCTAGGAAACTTTGTAAAGATTTAATGGAGTTCGGCTCATGTCTCACTTCTGATCCTTCCATCTTGTCATTAACCTCAACTAATCCTTAAGCTCAACGAACCAGGATATCGATGCACTCCTTGCTTCCTCCTAGCAACCTACTCTGTTATCTTGGATTGAGAATTTCAACTGAGGGTGCACGAACTTCTGGCGGAGGGAGATGATGGAATTTCATGGCGCGAGGTGAAAATATTTTAAATCACTGATTCGTACTCGCACATACCTTCTACTAATGTCCAATTATGGAAAGTGACGTGCTTTGAGTACGAATCCCCTTTTTGGCAAGATCTAGTCATGATTGGTCGTCATAGTATTCAATTTGATGCATCCGGGATTTAATGGCAGCTATAGGGCTAAAGTATTGCTTGTAATCATGACAATATTTAACCCCCCTGTTTAATGATGATGGCAGTCCATGGCCGTCAAAAGGATTGTTATTAATCTTTCCATAATCATCATAATTATTAGATGATGGTTATGTTACCTTTTCGGTGACCTACCTGAGAATACGTGGAGGTGGAACTTGATATAATGGCGTGATTTCTCCAGTGGTCATGTAGGTCTCTTTAAATATCGTAATAATTGTTGCATGTCAGGATGGCATCCAATATTCAAAACATTGTTCACGGCTGTCGGCTATTACATATGTAACAGCCAAGACAGCCACTACACTGTCCTTCATAAAAAATTATTGTTAGGAAAAATAAATACTAAAAACAATTGTGTAACATCATCTATGTAGAATATGCAAGAAATAAAGGATGATGTTCTGGAAAAAATGGTTGTAGCAGTTGCCACAGGAATGGTTTTCAACTACTACCAATCATATAGCTATGCCCCAAAAGAGGTTTTCACAATCAGGCTCTTTTAATATTTTTATTTAATATTTTTATTATTATTATTATTATTATTATTATTATTATTATTATTTTAAACAGGTGTAGCAGTAGTCAGAAGAGTGGTTTTCAGTTGTTACACTTATTCGAAATTCAAAGTTTAGGTTGCACAGGGGAACATCCCCCTGCCACTATAACATTAAAATCAGAGTCAGCGACAATGTTAATAAATGAATCCTTCGAAGAAGGTTGATGATATAACCTTATATGGTGCCCATTAACCAGTAATTGTGTCTAAGCACTATCAATGGTGACCAATTTTATAGTCCCATTATCAAATATTGTGTCTACTTCGTAAGGGCCTAGCCATCTGGTGCAGAGCTTGCCCTTGAAATCCTTGAATCTTGAATCGTATAAGAGAGCCCAAATCCTTTCTGAAATGTCTTCTTCTTGATGAACATGTCATTCCATCTATATCTTTGTTGTTGAAAGATCTTTGTCTGCTGAATGGAAGCAAGGCATTTATCTTCCAACTCATTGAGTTGATTCAACCTTTGTCTCTATGTTGTAATTAAATCCAGATTGACCTATATTTTTTTTCTCCAGAATAATTGAGGTGCTGAAGATCTAGACAATCTTCAATTATATGTTGTAGTGTTGATCTTGCAGCTATTTCGTTTTATGTGTTGTGTGTTGTACTTGCTGATATTGAATTTCATGTATGTGATGAAATTATTGATGTGTCACAACTAGACATAGATCAAAAACAGCAACATGAAGACAAAAAAAAACATGCGCCATCAAACACACATAGTGTACTTTAGAACCCCTTATTCAATTTCGGGCAGATCTAGGACACATCAACACCAAAAAAAAATGATATCTTTATTAATCACTGAGTAGATCATTTGAAGCAATGATAATGTCAAGCTGACAACCCTTTGAAACAACGCGCCTTCAAAATCTGAATGGATAGTGACACGATCTCTCTCAAAGTAAGACAATACTTTGAATTACAACAACTTTCCCTTATCACTCCAAATTTACAAAATATGCACCACAGGTCAATCTGGATTTAAATCTCTCCCAACGTTCTAACATCACGCATAAATCCTGAAAAGCCTTTGTGATATGCTGCAGTGCATATTATGACTGTCTAGCCTGTGAAAGGCACACTTGTTGCCATGTGTCTGAAGCGCTCACCTCTCTGATTCTCGGATCGAATCCTACGGGTCGATAAAGCTGTCATAAGCTCTAAAACACTGCAACCTAGCAGATTTGCATCATTTCTAACTCCTTTTCATTGAGATCTAAACACTCTTGATTGTGTTCAAACTCCACTTTTGTCCAGTCAATGCCATCTATACTATATTCCTCTTGTTCAAGCTTGAACAGATGGCTATACAAGATTAGTGTGCATATGAACATAAAATCTGATGATCATATAATATACTGCACCTAAACAAGATTAGTGTGCAGATCTAAAGAAACATACATTGCCCACCACTCTCGCTTCTTTCTTACATTTCAGTCGATCAAAGGGCACCAATCCCGTTGCTTTCTCAATCGATCCATATACGATTTAAGCAACTGAAAAAAAAACACTAAATCACACACAATCAAAAACTTGTTTCAAATAGATCAACATCAGCCAATACCCTTCGGATCTGGTCTACGGTAGATTAGTGCTCAGGTCATGTAAGCGTTGCAGGCTTTTGGTGGCAGGAATACCAACAAACAACACAGCAAAAATCTAATACAAACAAACAATGCAGCATACCTTCTTAAGCCAATTGCGAGAATTCTCTTTACAGCCACAGATGGGAAGCTCTTTTACAGCCTCAATGCGCTCCAATTCAAACCACCATACTCTCTCTTCTGCGCTCTATTCAATCAACCTCTCTATTCTCTTTTATGCGCTGACTGCATAACTAATTTTTACCATGCTTAGGCCTTCACAAGTTCTCCACAGTCCCAACAATCATAGTAACGCTCTGATACCACATGTAGATTCAGAAGTGTCCTCGGACACATACCTTTATTGATCATAAAAAATATTACATATCAAATTGCAGGAGTTTACAAACGTAAACTCTCATTCTCACACTACACTCACATTACACAATGAAATTAGGAAGAAATCCTATTTATAAGCTCTATGTTCTAACTTAATCTAGTTATCCTTGAAAAAACTCATGCACTCAATTGATTTTGTGTAAAGGAAGGGTGTCGAACACTGTCGACAATGCACCCAAGAAAGCTTACAATGATTCACTTTAACATAATGAATTCACTTGTCTTCTTAAAAATTCATTAACAATGAATTTTTAATGATTCACTTAAATAAATGAATTTGATTACAAGTTCTTTAAATGGATTTGCAAGAACATTGATGAAGACTTTGCTGTGAAAAGCATTAACTTGACTAAGTGAATTTGTTGTTTGATGTAGAACGCCGATGTAGACAATCTTCAATTATATGTTGTAGTGTTGATCTTGCAGCTATTTCGTTTTATGTGTTGTGCTTGCTGATATTGAATTTCATGTATGTGATTAAATTATTGACATGTCACAACTAGACATAGATCAAAAACAGCAACATGAAGCCAAAAAAAAACATGCGCCATCAAACACACATAGTGTACCTTAGATCCCCTTATTCAATTTCAGGCGGATCTAGGACACATCAACACCAAAAAAAAAAATGATATCTGTATTAATCACTAAGTACATCATCTGAAGCAATGATAATGTCAAGCTGACAACCCTTTGAAACAACGCGCCTTCAAAATCTGAATGGATAGTGACACGCTCTCTCTCAAAGTAAGACAATACTTTGAATTACAACAACTTTCCCTTATCACTCCAAATTTACAAAATATGCACCTTATTACTCCAAAAATTACAAAAATAATTTCACTCCATCACTTCAAAAACCCCCACTCCATAAAAAAATGCATACTTATCTCTCCATTTACAAAAATATATAAAATAGAGAAAAATTCCACTATTCCCTATTTTTCATAGACTCTAGAATGAGCATACTCCACTAACTCCTCTCATTCAAAACATGTAATATGAGCACCTTTTTTTTTTGAAATTTTCAAAACGAAATTAAGAACCCACAAACCACAAACCAATATTCACATGGTTGAAACTCGGAGCCTTGAATTAACAATAAAGACGAGTGGTCAAATGGAGATTTCTTACCACCCACGGGCTGTGCAATCTAGCTGAGGATTGTGAAAATTTGAAGCTTTTTGCCCATGTTGAAAACCCAGATGTCAAAAATCCTGATGCTAGGTACAGGACTGAAGATGTTACAATAATTCAAGAAAAAATTATTCCTATTTCTTTAACAGGGAGTGATATTCTTGCTCGGGAAAAGAATGGAACGAGAAAGACATCAACCTTTTACATTCAAGCAATAGAGAAGATTGATCAAATAAAAATACCATACAAGTTCTTGTGTTAGTTCCAACAAGAGAGCTTGCACTTCAAACTTCACAAGTGTCTAAGGAGCTAGCCAAGCACTTGCATATTCAAGTAATGGTTAGTATGGGGGGAATTAGCTTAAAGGATGACATCATGCGCTTGCATCAACCAGTTCATCTACTTGTAGGCACACCAGGAATAATTCTGGATCTGGAAAATAAGGGTGTTTGCAACCTGAAAGATTGTACAATGCTTGTAATGGATGAGGCTGATAAACTCCTCGCTCCAGAGTTTCAACCTTTTTTGGAACAACTCATCACATTTCTTCCTAAAACCCGCCAAATATTATTGTTCTCTGCTACATTTCAGTCACTGTCAAATCATTTAAGGATAGGTTTTTGCGCAAGCCATATGTGATAAACCTTATGGATGAACTAACTCTCAAAGGTATCACACAGTTTTATGCATTTGTGGAGGAGAGGCAAAAGGTTCATTGTTTCAACACACTTTTCTCCAAGCTCCAAATCGACCAATCAATCATTTTCTGCAATTATATTAATTGAATAGAACTCTTGGAGCGATAGCACTTTATGCAGCGACGATGTGCTGAAAAAAAGAGCCCTCGCCAAGGATTACAGTGATGAATCATTGGAAGGCTGTTGACAGACTCTATTTTTCGTAAATTCAGGCAAAAAAAAAAGAAAAATATGTTCACGCACTCTGTCACAGGCAGATCAAGCTTTAATTTGATACATGATTTTTTCTTCTGGCAAAAAATCTCTCCCATCGTTCTAACATCACGCATAAATCCCGAAAAGCCTTCGTGATATGTTACGGTGCATTTTATGACTATCTAGCCTGTGAAAGGCACGCTTGTTTCCATGTGTCTAAAGCGCTCACCTCTCTTATTCTTGGCTCGAATCCTACGGGTCGATAAAGCTGTCATAAGCTCTAAAACACTGCAACCTAGCAGATTTGCAGCATTTCTAACTCCTTTTCATTGAGATCTAAACACTCTTGATTGTCTTCAAACTCCACTTTTGTCCAGTCAATGCCATCTATACTATATTCCTCTTTTTCAAGCTTGAACAGATGGCTATACAAGATTAGTGTGCATATGAACATAAAATCTGATGATCATAAAATATACTACACCTAAACAAGATTAATGAGCAGATCTAAAGAAACATACATTGCCAACCACTCTCGCTTCTTTCTTACATTTCAGTCGATCAAAGGGCGCCAATCCCGTTGCTTTCTCCATCGATCCATATACGATTTAAGCAACGGAAAAAAAAAACACTAAATCACACACAATCAAAAACTCGTTTCAAACAGATCAACGTCAGCCAGTGCCCTTCGGATCTGGTCTGCGGTAGATTAGTGCTCAGGTCATGTAAGCGTTGTAGGCTTTTGGTGGCATGAATACCAACAAACAACACAGCAAAAATCTAATACAAACAAACAACGCAGCATACCTTCTTAAGCCAATTGTGAGAATTCTCTTTATAGCCACAGATTGGAAGCTCTTTTACAGCCTCAATGCACTCCAATTCAAACCACCATACTCTCTCTTCTGCGCTCTATTCAATCAACCTCTCTATTCTCTTTTATGCGCTGACTGCATAACCATTTTTTACCATGCTCAGGCCTTCACAAGTTCTCCACAGGCCCAGCAATCATAGTAACCCTCTGATACCACATGTAGATTCAGAAGTGTCCTCAGACACATACCTTTATTGATCATAAAAAAGATTACATATCAAATTGCAGGAGTTTACAGATGTAAACTCTCATTCTCACACTACACTCACATTACACAATGAAATTAGGAAACAATCCTATTTATAAGCTCTATGTTCTAACTTAATCTAGTTATCCTTGAAAAAACTCATGCACTCAATTGATTTTGTGTAAAGGAAGGGTGTCGAACACTATCGACAATGCACACAAGAAAGCTTACAATGATTCACTTTAAAATAATGAATTCACTTGTCTTCTTAAAAATTCATTAACAATGAATTTTTAATGATTCACTTAAATCAATGAATTTGATTACAAGTTCTTTAAATGGATTTGCAAGAACATTGATGAAGACTTTGCTATGAAAAGCATTAACTTGACTAAGTGAATTTGTTGTTTGATGTAGAACGCCGATGTAGACAATCTTCAATTATATGTTGTAGTGTTGATCTTGCAGTTATTTCGTTTTATGTGTTGTTCTTGCTGATATTGAATTTCATGTATGTGATGAAATTATTGATGTGTCACAACTAGACATAGATCAAAAATAGCAACATGAAGCCAAAAAAAACATGCGCCATCAAACACACATAGTGTACCTTAGATCCCCTTATTCAATTTCGGGCGGATCTAGGACACATCAACACCAAAAAAAAATGATATCTTTATTAATCACTGAGTACATCATCTGAAGAAATGATAATGTCAAGCTGACAAACCTTTGAAACAACGCGCCTTCAAAATCTGAATGGATTGTGACACGATCTCTCTCAAAGTAAGACAATACTTTGAATTACAACAACTTTCCTTTATCACTCCAAATTTACAAAATATGCACCTTATTACTCCAAAAATTACAAAAATAATTTCACTCCATCACTTCAAAAACCCTCACTCCATAAAAAAATGCATACTTATCTCTCCATTTACAAAAATATATAAAATAGAGAAAAATTCCACTATTCTCTAGTTTTCATAGACTCTAGAATGAGCACACTCCACTCACTCCTCTCATTCAAAACATGTAATATGAGCACCTTTTTTTTTTTGAAATTTTCAAAACGAAATTAAGAACCCACAAACCACAAACCAATATTCATATGGTTGAAACTCGGAGCCTTGAATTAACAATAAAGACAAGTGGTCAAATGGAGATTTCTTACCACCCACAGGCTGTGCAATCTAGCTGACAATTTTGAAAATTTGAAGCTTTTTGCCCATGTTGAAAACCCAGATGGTGAAAATCCTGATGTTAGGTACGGGACTGAAGATGTTACAATAATCCAAGAAGAAAGTATTCCTATTGCTTTAACAGGGAGTGATATTCTTGCTCGGGCAAAGAATGGAACGGGAAAGACAGTGGCCTTTTGCATTCAAGCAATAGAGAAGATTGATCAAATAAAAATACCATACAAGTTCTTTTGTTAGTTCCAACAAGAGAGCTTGCGCTTCAAACTTCACAAGTGTGCAAGGAGCTGGCCAAGCACTTGCATATTCATGTAATGGTTAGTATGGGGGGGACTAGCTTAAAGGTTGACATGATGCGCTTGTATCAACCAGTTCATCTACTTGTAGGCACACCAGGTAGAATTCTGGATCTGTAAAATACGGGTGTTTGCAACCTGAAAGATTGTAAAATGCTTGTAATGGATGAGGCTGATAAACTCCTAGCTCCAGAGTTTCAACCTTTGGTGGAACGGCTCATCAGATTTCTTCCTAAAACATGCCAAATATTATTGTTCTCTGCTACATTTCAGTCACTGTCAAATCATTTAAGGATAGGTTTTTGCGCAAGCCATATGTGATAAACCTTATGGATAAACTAATTCTCAAAGGTATCACATAGTTTTATGCATTTGTGGAGGAGAGGCAAAAGGTTCATTGTTTCAACACACATTTATCCAAGCTCCAAATCAACCAATCAATCATTTTCTGCAATTCTATTAATCAAATAGAACTCTTGGAGCGATAGCGCTTTATGCAGCGACGATGTGCTGAAAAAAAGAGCCCTCACCGAGGATTACAGTGATGAATCGTCGAAAGGCTGTTGGCAGACTCTACTATTCGTAAATTCAGGCAAAAAAAAAAGAAAACTTTGTTCACGCACTCTGTCACAAGTAGATCAAGCTTTAATTTGATACATGATTTTTTCTTCTGGCAAAAAATCTCTCCCAGCATTCTAACAGCACGCATAAATCCTAAAAATCCTTCGTGATATGCTTCAGTGCAATTTATGACTGTCTAGCCTGTGAAAGGCACGCTTGTTGCCATGTGTCTGAAGCGCTCACCTCTCTGATTCTCGGCTCGAATCCTACGGGTCGATAAAGTTCTCATAAGCTCTAAAACACTGCAACCTAGTAGATTTGCAGCATTTCTAACTCCTTTTCATTGAGATATAAACACTCCTGATTGTCTTCAAACTCCACTTTTGTCTAGTCAATGCCATCTATACTATATTCCTCTTGTTCAAGCTTGAACAGATGGCTATACAAGATTAGTGTGCATATGAACATAAAATCTGATGATCATAAAATATACTGCACCTAAACAAGATTAGTGTGCAGATCTAAAGAAACATACATTGCCTTCCACTCTCGCTTCTTTCTTACATTTCAGTCGATCAAAGGGTGCCAATCCTGTTGCTTTCTCCATTGATCCATATACGATTTAAGCAGCCGAAAAAAAAACACTAAATCACACACACTCAAAAACTCGTTTCAAACAGATCAACGTTAGCCAGTGCCCTTCGGATCTGGTCTGCGGTAGATTAGTGCTCAGGTCATGTAAGCGTTGCAGGCTTTTGGTGGCAGGAATACCAATAAACAACACAGCAAAAATCTAATACAAACAAACAATGCAGCATACTTCTTAAGCCAATTGCGAGAATTCTCTTTACAGCCACAGATTGGAAGCTCTTTTACAGCCTCAATGCGCTCCAATTCAAACCACCATACTCTCTCTTCTGCCCTATTCAATCAACCTCTCTATTCTCTTTTATGCGCTGACTGCATAACCAATTTTTACCATGCTCAAGCCTTCACAAGTTCTCCACAGGCCCAGCAATCATAGTAACGCTCCGATACCACATGTATATTCAGAAGTGTCCTCAGACACATACCTTTATTGATCATAAAAAAGATTACATATCAAATTGCAGGAGTTTACAAATGTAAACTCTCATTCTCACACTACACTCACATTACACAATGAAATTAGGAAGCAATCCTATTTATAAGCTCTATGTTCTAACTTAATCTAGTTATCCTTGAAAAAACTCATGCACTCAATTGATTTTGTGTAAAGGAAGGGTGTCAAACACTATCGACAATGCACCCAAGAAAGCTTACAATGATTCACTTTAACATAATGAATTCACTTGTCTTCTTAAAAATTCATTAACAATGAATTTTTAATGATTCACTTAAATCAATGAATTTGATTACAAGTTCTTTAAATGGATTTGCAAGAACATTGATGAAGACTTTGTTGTGAAAAGCATTAACTTGACTAAGTGAATTTGTTGTTTGATGTAGAACGCCGATGTAGACAATCTTCAATTATATGTTGTAGTGTTGATCTTGCAGCTATTTCGTTTTATGTGTTGTGCTTGCTGATATTGAATTTCATGTATGTGATGAAATTATTGATGTGTCACAACTAGACATAGATCAAAAACAGCAACATGAAGCCAAAAAAAAACATGCGCCATCAAACACACTTAGTGTACCTTAGATCCCCTTATTCAATTTCAGGCGGATCTAGGACACATCAACACCAAAAAAAAAATGATATCTTTATTAATCACTAAGTACATCATCTGAAGCAATGATAATGTCAAGCTGACAACCCTTTGAAACAACGCGCCTTCAAAATCTGAATGGACAGTGACACAATCTCTCTCAAAGTATGACAATACTTTGAATTACAACAACTTTCCCTTATCACTCCAAATTTTCAAAATATGCACCTTATTACTCCAAAAATTACAAAAATAATTTCACTCCATCACTTCAAAAACCCTCACTCCATAAAAAAATGCATACTTATCTCTCTGTTTACAAAAATATATAAAATAGAGAAAAATTCCACTATTCCCTATTTTTCATAGACTCTAGAATAAGCACACTCCACTCACTCCTCTCATTCAATACATTTAATATGAGCACATTTTTTTTTTGAAATTTTCAAAACAAAATTAAGAACCCACAAACCACAAACCAATATTCACATGGTTGAAACTCGGAGCCTTGAATTAACAATAAAGACGAGTGGTCAAATGGAGCTTTCTTACCACCCACAGGCTGTGCAATCTAGCTGAGGATTGTGAAAATTTGAAGCTTTTTTCCCATGTTGAAAACCCAGATGGCGAAAATCCTGATGCTAGGTAAAGGACGGAAGATGTTACAATAATTCAAGAAGAAAGTATTCCTATTGCTTTAACAGGGAGTGATATTCTTGCTCGGGAAAAGAATGGAACGGGAAAGACATCGGCCTTTTGCATTCAAGCAATAGAGAATATTGATCAAATAAAAATACCATACAAGTTCTTGTGTTAGTTCCAACAAGAGAGCTTGCGCTTCAAACTTCACAAGTGTGCAAGGAGCTGGCCAAGCACTTGCATATTCAAGTAATGGTTAGTATGGGGGGAACTAGCTTAAAGCATGACATCATGCGCTTGTATCAACCAGTTCATCTACTTGTAGGCACACCAGGCAGAATTATAGATCTAGCAAATAAGGGTGTTTGCAACCTGAAAGATTGTACAATGCTTGTAATGGATGAGGCTGATAAACTCCTCGCTCCAGAATTTCAACCTTTGGTGGAACAGCTCATCACATTTCTTCCTAAAACCCGCCAAATATTATTGTTCTCTGCTACATTTCAGTCGCTGTCAAATCATTTAAGGATAGTTTTTTGCACAAGCCATATGTGATAAACCTTATGGATGAACTAACTCTCAAAGGTATCACACAGTTTTATGCATCTGTGGAGGAGAGGCAAAAGGTTCATTGTTTCAACACACTTTTCTCCAAGCTCCAAATCAACCAATCAATCATTTTCTGCAATTCTGTTAATCAAATAGAACTCTTGGAGCGATATCACTTTATGCAGCGATGATGTGCTGAAAAAAAGAGCCCTCGCCAAGGATTATAGTGATGAATCGTTAGAAGGTTGTTGGCAGACTCTACTGTTCGTAAATTCAGGCAAAAAAAAAAAAAACTTTGTTCACGCACTCTTTCAGAGGCAGATCAAGCTTTAATTTGATACATGATTTTTTCTTATGGCAAAAAATATCTCCCAGCCTTCTAACAGCACGCATAAATCCTGAAAAGCCTTCGTGATATGTTGCGGTGCAGTTTATGACTGTCTAGCCTGTGAAAGGCACACTTGTTTCCATGTGTCTGAAGCACTCGCCTCTCTGATTCTCGGCCTGAATCCTACGGGTCGATAAAGCTATCATAAGTTCTAAAACACTGCAACCTAGCATATTTGCAGCATTTCTAACTGCTTTTCATTGAGATCTAAACACTCCTGATTGTCTACAAACTCCATTTTTGTCCAGTCAATGCCATCTATACTATATTCCTCTTGTTCAAGCTTGAACAGATGGCTATACAAGATTAGTGTGCATATGAACATAAAATATGATGATCATAAAATATACTGCACCTAAACAAGATTAGTGTGTAGATCTAAAGAAACATACATTTCCCACCACTCTCGCTTCTTTCTTACATTTCAATCGATCAAAGGGCGCCAATCCCGTTGCTTTCTCCATCGATCCATATACGATTTAAGCAGACGAAAAAAAAACACTAAATCACACACAATCAAAAACTCGTTTCAAACAGATCAACGTCAGCCAGTGCCCTTCGGATCTGGTCTGCGGTAGATTAGTGCTCAGGTCATGTAAGCATTGCAGGCTTTTGGTGGCAGGAATACCAACAAAAAACACAGAAAAAATCTAATACAAACAAACAACGCAACATACCTTCTTAAGACAATTGAGAGAATTCTCTTTACAGCCACAAATTGGAAGCTCTTTTACAGCCTCAATGCGCTC
This sequence comes from Pinus albicaulis, assembly GCA_034641835.2. Lineage (NCBI taxonomy): Eukaryota > Viridiplantae > Streptophyta > Pinopsida > Pinales > Pinaceae > Pinus > Pinus albicaulis. The sequence goes on along the minus strand of MU968359.1, from coordinate 22,098,235 downwards.
CAATTCAAACCACCATACTCTCTCTTCTGCGCTCTATTCAATCAACCTCTCTATTCCCTTTTATGCGCTGACCGCATAACCATTTTTTACCATGCTCAGGCCTTCGCAAGTTCTCCACAGGCCCAGCAATCATAGTAACGCTCGGATACCACATGTAGATTCAGAAGTGTCCTCAGACACATACCTTTATTGACCATAAAAAATATTACATATCAAATTGCAGGAGTTTATAAACGTAAACTCTCATTCTCACACTACACTCACATTACACAATGAAATTAGGAAACAATCCTATTTATAAGTTCTATGTTCTAACTTAATCTAGTTATCCTTGAAAAAACTCATGCACTCAATTGATTTTGTGTAAAGGAAGGGTGTCGAACACTGTCGACAATGCACCCAAGAAAGCTTACAATGATTCACTTTAGAATAATGAATTCACTTGTCTTCTTAAAAATTCATTAACAATGAATTTTTAATGATTCACTTAAATCAATGAATTTGATTACAAGTTCTTTAAATGGATTTTCAAGAACATTGATGAAGACTTTGCTGTGAAAAGCATTAACTTGACTAAGTGAATTTGTTTTCTGATGTAGAACGCTGATGTAGACAATCTTCAATTATATGTTGTAGTGTTGATCTTGCAGCTATTTCATTTTATGTGTTGTGCTTGCTGATATTGAATTTCATGTATGTGATGAAATTATTGATGTGTCACAACTAGACATATATCAAAAACAAAAACATGAAGCCAAAAAAAAACATGCACCATCAAACACACATAGTGTACCTTAGATCCCCTTATTCAATTTCGGGCGGATCTAGGACACATCAACACCAAAAAAAAAATGATATCTTTATTAATCACTGAGTACATCATCTGAAGCAATGATAATGTCAAGCTGAAAACCCTTTGAAACAATGCGCCTTCAAAATCTGAATGGATAGTGAGACGATCTCTCTCAAAGTAAGACAATACTTTGAATTACAACAACTTTCCCTTATCCCTCCAAATTTACAAAATATGCACCTTATTACTCCAAAAATTACAAAAATAATTTCACTCCATCACTTCAAAAACCCTCACTCCATAAAAAAATGCATACTTATCTCTCCATTTACAAAAATATATAAAATAGAGAAAAATTCCACTATTCCCTATTTTTCATAGACTCTAGAATGAGCACACTCCACTCACTCCTCTCATTCAAAACATGTAATATGAGCACCTTTTTTTTTGAAATTTTCAAAACAAAATTAAGAACCCACAAACCACAAACCAATATTCACATGGTTGAAACTCAGAGCCTTGAATTAACAATAAAGACGAGTGGTCAAATGGAGATTTCTTACCACCCACATGCTGTGCAATCTAGCTGAGGATTGTGAAAATTTGAAGCTTTTTGCCCATGTTGAAAACCCAGATGGCGAAAATCCTGATGCTAGGTACAGGACTGAAGATGTTACAATAATTCAAGAAGAAAGTATTCATATTGCTTTAACAGGGAGTGATATTCTTGCTCGGGGAAAGAATGGAACCGGAAAGATAGCATCCTTTCGCATTCAAGCAATAGAGAAGATTGATCAAATAAAAATACCATACAAGTTCTTGTGTTAGTTCCAACAAGAGAGCTTGCGCTTCAAACTTCACAAGTGTGCAAGGAGCTGGCCAAGCACTTGCATATTCAAGTAATGGTTAGTATGGGGGGAACTAGCTTAAATAATGACATCATGTGCTTGTATCAACCAGTTCATCTACTTGTAGGCACACCAGGCAGAATTCTGGATCTAGCAAATAAGGGTGTTTGCATCTTGAAAGATTGTACAATGCTTGTAATGGATGAGGCTGATAAACTCCTCGCTCCAGAGTTTCAACCTTTGGTGGAACAGTTTCTTCCTAAAACCCACCAAATATTATTGTTCTCTACTACATTCAGTCGTTGTCAAATCATTTAAGGATAGTTTTTTGCGCAAGCCATATGTGATAAACCTTATGGATGAACTAACTCTCAAAGGTATCACACAGTTTTATGCATCTGTGGAGGAGAGGCAAAAGGTTCATTGTTTCAACACACTTTTCTCCAAGCTCCAAATAAACCAAGCAATCATTTTCTGCAATTCTGTTAATCAAATAGAACTCTTGGAGCGATAGCGCTTTATGCAGCGGTGATGCAGTGACGATGTGCTGAAAAAAAGAGCCCTCGCCGAGGATTATAGTGATGAATCGTCAGAAGGCTATTGGCAGACTCTACTGTTCGTAAATTCAGGCAAAAAAAAAGAAAACTCTGTTCACGCACTCTGTCAGAGGAAGATCAAGCTTTAATTTGATACATGATTTTTTCTTCTGGAAAAAAATATCTCCCAGCATTCTAACAGCACGCATAAATCCTGAAAAGCCTTCGTGATATGCTGTGGTGCAGTTTATGACTGTCTAGCCTGAGAAAGGCGCGCTTGTTGCCATGTGTCTGAAGCGCTCGCCTCTCTGATTCTCGGCTCGAATCCTACGGGTCGATAAATCTATCATAAGCTCTAAAACACTGCAACCTAGCAGATTTGCAGCATTTCTAACTCCTTTTCATTGAGATCTAAACACTCTTGATTGTCTTCAAACTCCACTTTTGTCCAGTCAATGCCATCTATACTATATTCCTCTTGTTCAAGCTTGAACAGATGGCTATACAATATTAGTGTGCATATGAACATAAAATATGACGATCATAAAATATACTGCACCTAAACAAGATTAGTGTGCAGATCTAAAGAAACATACATTTCCCACCACTCTCGCTTCTTTCTTACATTTCAGTTGATCAAAGGGCGCCAATCCCGTTTCTTTCTCCATCGATCCATATACGATTTAAGCAGCCGAAAAAAAACACTAAATCACACACAATCAAAAACTCGTTTCAAACAGATCAACGTCAGCCAGTGCCCTTCAGATCTGGTCTGCGGTAGATTAGTGCTCAGGTCATGTAAGCGTTGTAGGCTTTTGGTGGCAGGAATACCAACAAACAACACAGCAAAAATCTAATACAAACAAACAACGCAGCATACCTTCTTAAGCCAATTGCGAGAATTCTCTTTACAGCCACAGATTGGAAGCTCTTTTGCAGCCTCAATGCGCTCCAATTCAAACCACCATACTCTCTCTTCTGCGCTCTATTCAATCAACCTCTCTATTCTCTTTTATGCGCTGACTGCATAACCAGTTTTTACCATGCTCAGGCCTTCAAAAGTTCTCCGTAGGCCCAACAATCATAGTAACGCTCTGATACCACATGTAGATTCAGAAGTGTCCTCAGACACATACCTTTATTGATCATAAAAAATATTACATATCAAATTGCAGGAGTTTACAGACGTAAACTCTCATTCTCACACTACACTCACATTACACAATTAAATTAGGAAACAATCCTATTTATAACCTCTATTTTCTTCACTCCTAACTTAGATCCTAGAGAACGACTCTTTTCTAGAGTCCTAATTTTTATTAAAAAAATTCTATTTCTAAATATCTATAATATTTATTAAATATTATAATTAATATACTTATCCTAACTTTACATTATTCAATTTATGTATTTTTGGATTTATAATTTCCTTTATGAAATAGGCTAACATTCCCCCCTTCAAGGATAAATCCAAAAGAAGAACAAGGAACCATCTTCCAAGTTCTCAAGTTGATGCTAAGAAAATCTTCAATCTCAAGAGACCATGAATCAGCTGTATGTCTGATTCATCTCTGAATGTTTCTTGACAACTCCATCATGTGCCAAGTTGCAAAAGGATCCATCTGTCCTTTGCATGAAATCAGCATCAAAATTTTGTTCAAATCCCATTGGCTGATGATGTCAAAAACAACTCACTGTTGCTTTTGTTATGCTGAAAACTGTGTTGTCGACTGCCCACTGGAAAATTTGTTGATGCCCACTGGAAAATTTTTTGATGCCCACTGGCTATTGAAGATTCCCACTGGCTTCTTTTTCTGGTTGTGTCGAGACTTTCAGTCTGACAACCACTGTCAATCTCATTGACAGTTTTTATTTTTACCTTTATGGGGAATAAGGGAATCTTACTGTACACCAATTCGTATAGTGAGAAGCCCGTATTATTCCTCCATGTACAGATCTACTTTAGATCTGAAGAATTAATAAACTGCTGCTTCAGCCCTAAAAATAACGCTGTCATTGCTATGCAGTCTTTTCTTATGGTTGTAGCACCTCATTTCTAAGGATTTTTGTTGTATAATCTCATTCTTTCTCTTGTATACTGTATGGGCTGTAAAGAATAGCTGATTTTCTGTTATATATATATTTTTTGAACCTTCATACCAGCCTCCTAATGTGCTTCAGTGGATCTGCGTTATTTCTGAAGCAATCCTTTGCATAGAGTTGCAGCCCCTCTCTTTGGGTGGTTTTCAGCTAGACTAGTTTGTGGGAGATATTTTTAACCCACCTAGTCTGATTTGTTTTTGCTCTAATTTTGGATTTAGATCTTAGATGAGCTGATATAAGGGATATAGGAGCTACAAACTCATTTCTATGCACATTATTCTCAGAAGTGCGTTATTTCATTAGGCTTGTTGAGCTGTTCCAATTTTGGAATATTACAGTGGTATCAAAGCAAGATCTTTGGCTCAGCCTGTGGCATCAAGACAAAGTGCTGTAAAGCAAGGAGCAAGGTTAGAATGATGAAGAATATGATTTTAATCTCATCACTTTCAGATCCAGTGAGAACCTCTCCAAGGAGGTTGTACAAGAAGAAGAGAGAAGAAGCAGTGAAACTCCCCGGAAGTTTCATGAACAAGAAGATATTTTGATCATATCTACAAGATCTATACATGAGGAAAATTTTGAATCATCATATCATGGATATGTTCACTCAGCCATGTCACCAAAGATTCAGCATTCTGTCTGTGATTTCTTCATGAAGAAGAAGAAAGGAGGTGTGCCCAAAAAGGAGACTCTTAGAGAGTATTTGGAGGAGTATGAATCTCAATCCAAGGAGTTCAAAGATGACTTGAACTTCCAAGGGTTCTGCAAGATCAAGGAGGTCAAATACACAAAGGAGGAGCAGCATGATAAGGGTAGATTCTATCTATCTATCTTTGATGGATCACCTAAATGTTCGGTCAGGGTTTGGGTGGAGGAGATAGACAACTTCATGCAACAACATCAAGTTTCAGAGATTGAAGCCATCAAAGTTGCAGCGCCGAATTTTAAAGGTAAAGCATATGCTTGGTGGTTGTTTGAGTATTTTTCCTTGAATAATGTCAATACACCTACTTATGCAAGGTTTATTGCAATATTTATAGAAAGGTTTGATGAAGCTCCATCTGTAACATCTTCTATTGAAACTATTAAACCACATCAGATGAAGCTTTTGCATGAGTTGGAAGGGTCTATGAATCCAAATCCATTTCTAAAGACCATGGAAGAGGGTGTAAGTTTTTTTGATTCCTTGCCAAGGGCAAGATCTCCATTGATTGAAGGGTCCTCTTCTCAAGAGGAAAGCATGAAGGTTTCTCCTTCAATAGATGACCAAGATCTAAGGTCTCTTATTGATGATGAGACAATTTCAGTTATTGGAGAGGAGGAGAAGGAAGGAGATGATAACGTAGTCATGACAATGACAACTCAAGCACCTCATGAAGATGAATATGGAGCACTTTCTCCAAGGGAAGAAACTCTTGCACTCTTGCAAGGAGTTCCACAAGGTCTCACACATAGAGCTCTTGGCATAACACATGAGCAGCATGTACCACCATTTTCAAATGATGAGATATTGGAGATAGGAGAAGGAAAAGAGGAGGAAGGGCATCACAATATGAAGAGCATGAACCCTTCTCTGCTTCAAAGCTTGGAAGAACAAAGAAGGAAAGAGAACCTATGCATTAAAGGTGGGGGAAAATCTGTCTACCTACATCAAAATTCTACTCTATGGCTTGACACCTCTTTGCAAGGAGGTAATTTACCTGGAGCACCTCTTGATAGGAGGAAATCTAAAGTTTTCTCTCAACTATGGGCAGCATATACATACTTGGCTAATGAGGGAGCCTTTGGAGAAGCTAGCACAGCGCAGATAATCTCTCGTGAATTCAGAAGAGAGATGAGCAATTTCCTGGAAGGGGCATTGCTAACTCTCGCTCAGATATATGTGCTGAGAGAGGAGAAATCAAAGATCTTTGGGGCAGCCCATGATCTCTTCATTCACAAAGAATATTTCTGAATATGGCAAGGGGATCCTAACCCTCTTGTATATATGGGCCAAAAAGAGGAAGTTTTGGAAGACAATGACTTTCTGAGGGGAAGTTGATTTCCATATGCTTCAATCTTGTCTTGAGCAAGATCAGATGCAAACGGGGCAGAAAAAGGAATATTATGATGCTCCAACATGTGACATTGATATCAAGGATTTCAAATAAGGGAGCCATGATATGACAGGGGTAGCATTTCAGACCTTTACAACGTTGTCATTCTTGGAGAGGTTGGATCCTTATTGGGATTCCCAACTCATGATGGAGTACTCCAAGGACCTTTTCACATGGGGGGTTCTTGATGGGGAAGTAAAGGATGAAAGGTTCAAGGTGGTTGACGGAGTCATCTATTTCTACAATCTCATTCTATTGGTTAGTGACTCCAAGCTCAAGGAGAGGCTGCTAAATGCCACCTAGGAGATACTGCTTTCCAAACCCACTGGTTTTATTAAAGCATATCATACTCTCTTGGGCGGACTCATATGGGAAGGTTTCAAAGAAGAGGTGCACTCTCATTTGAAGATGTGCATGGCTTACTTGGTAGAGGAGGAGGAACATAGCTCTTGGGAGGAGCCACCATTCACATCTCCTTACTCATTGAGTGTGAGAGGGAACTCATCCATGAGTTACCCCACTGATGAAAAACAAGTATATAGAGAGGCTTGTCTTTTTTAGCCTTATAATGTATCTCCTATATGCTTATCTTTTTCTAACACTCATTTGCAGAGAATTGCTCCAAAAGGGGGCACTATTTATGATGGGTTTCATGGGATACTTAAGGCTAATCTTGGAAAGCTATTATATTCTTCATGGTGTGATTCTTTTACACCAACTATGATGTACATTCTCCAAGCATTCCAAAGGCATGAGGAAGCAAACAAGTGTTGGGGAAGGCACTTGTCATATCCTATTCTATGGTAGTTAAGGATAAGACTGCGCTGGTTGCACATGAGGGAACATCTTCCTTCTCATTTATCATATATGGAAGCTAGCATGATTATAATCATGATTCCATATGATGAAAATGTTCTTACTCTTGGGAACATGGTTGGAGGAGAGGCACACTTGTTGGATGTGTCCTTGGGGAAAGGAGTTCCCCATTCTTTTTGCATTACATGCTTCCATGGGAGCATAAGATTTTGTATGGCCACTATGATAGATAACTTGTCTCTTTGTAGAGTCAGCCATATGTTTTTTGAGAACATGCCTCTCACATGTATTGGGGAGGAGTTTTTCTATGGATTTCCAAGCTGGGAGGTGATCCACTTCATTTGGATGATAGCATGGAGATGGGAGTCTCTTATGAATCTTGAGAAGGCCATGGATCAGAAAGAAGGTTCCCATAACAACCTTCCATTCCGTCATGATGAGAGCCATTGGGTTTATTCACCAAGGGCCAATTTGCACATTGAGGAGGGACCATTGGAGGACAGTACTATTGCAGAAAATTCAGAGCAATGGGGGAAGACTATTGGATGAGGAGGCCACAAGAGAAGGGGGGGGAGATTTTGCAGCACCCTTGCATTTTCTTGAGGACAAGAAACATTTGGGAGGGGGAGACTGTAATATTCCTAAATTAGCTACAGCTAGTTGGAATATTAATTTTTCCTTGTTTATTTTTGCATTTCATGATTGATGAATAAATTGTAAAGGAGGACATGTAAAACTCCTAAAACCAAGAATAAATCAATGCCTATGTGAACAGAGACATATCTGGGCTATGTAAATAAAATTTTGCAGGTGTGAATGGGTTTAAATCACAAGAATGGGTCATCTTTGACCAAGTCAACAGCACAGTCTAGATGCATTGAACCTCCTTGAGGGACAGCGCAGTTCTAAAAGGAGATTCTAAATATGAAAAGGGCTAAACCAATGAAGTGGTTTAGGGTTTTGCCAAGACTCCAATCTTATAAAAGGAGGAGGAGATCAACAAGAGGAGGTTGTTGAAGATTATCATTTTCTGAAGGTATTGTCTGCTTAGACATCCCTTGTTGGGTTTTCCTGATCATGAATCCCACCTCCTTCCTTGAGCAGCACTTGGAGGAGACTTGTGCTATCCTTTCAACATCAAGATTTTAGGCCAAGCTCACCTTACACCTATAGTGCTGCTCCTATTGAGGGCTGAGCTGTCCTTGTGAGTTGTAGCGGTGGAAGACACTAGATCTGTTCAGATCTAGCCTATACTAGTGGCTCTTCTCAGTGAGTGTGTCTTTTAACATCTTGGAAGAGCTCATTAGCTGATTGTGCTTCAGATCTACATCTTGGAATTAGGCCAAACCATTCTCAGATGCTACATCACTGTTTCTCTCCCTAGACAGTGTTATTTGCAGATCTATAGCTGCAGGGTGTTTTGTCTGCATTTTGGAGGAGAGATCTCCAGTGTTGGGATTCTTCCTTTCACTCTGGTGATCCATGGATTGGCCATCCAATCCATGTTTTTTTCAGATCTAACCTGATGTACCATTGTATTATTCAGAAATTTCTGAATCATTCTGTAGATCTGCATTCTTAGATCTCAGATCTACTCCTGATACTTCATGTTTTGTGCAAAACCCCAAGGGGAATGTATAGATCAACACTTCTTGTACACAAATTTGTATTAGATCTAAATTTTTATGTACAGATCTACTCTAGATCTGAAGAATTAATAAGCTACTGCTTCAGCCCTAAAAATAACGTTGTCATGGCTATCCAGTCTTTTCTTATGGTTGTAGCACCTCATTTCTGTGGATTTTTGTTGTATAATCTCATTATTTCTCTTGTATACTGTATGGGATATAAAGAACATCTGATTTGATATTATATATCTGATTTCTGAACCTTCATACCAACCTCCTAATGTGCTTCAGTGGATCTGCATTATTTCTGAAGCAGTCCTTTGCATAGAGCTGCAGCCCCTCTCTTTGGGTGGTTTTTAGCTAGACTAGTTTGTGGGAGATATGTTTAACCCACCTAGTCTGATTTGTTTTTGATCTCCTTTTGGATTTAGATCTTATATGAGCTGATCTAAGGGATCCAGGAGCTACAAACTCATTTCTATGCACATTATTCTCATAAGTGTGTTATTTCAGCAGGCTTGCTGAGTTGTTCCAATTTTGGAATATTACAGTTAGCCTAGAAAGGAAATCAGTAACTAAATTTTCTTTTCCAGGTTTATCTAGAATAGTGATATCAAATTCTTGTAACATAAATAACCTGTGTAACTCTACCATTATTAATAGGCTTATTCATCAGAAATCGAATGGCAGAGTGGTCAGTGTGTAAAAATACCTAATACCCGTTGATGTAATGTTGAAAATTATTGATAGCATGCACTACTACTAAGAATTATTTCTCGGTCACTGTGTAATTGAGCTCGACTGGAGTGAAATTCTTGTTGATATAATAGGTGGCATAAGGCTTCTTTTCCTCCATCTGACCCAAAATATCACTTACAGCTATGTCAGATGCATCTGTAGAGATATGTAGTGGTAGTTTCCAGTTTGTTCCTCATAAAATAGGTGTTGCTATTACATAGTGCTTCAGCTTCAAAAAGGCTTGCTCACACTTCTCTGTCCACACAAATTCCACATCTTTCACAGGCAAAGAAAACAAAGGAGATGCAATCTTTGAAAATTTTTCTATAAATCTTCTATTGTACCCTGAATGTCCAAGAAAGCTATGTACCTCCTTTTGAGTCTTGGGAGTTGGAATTTTAGAGATTAACTCAATTTTTGCAGGGTATACCTTGATTACATCTATCGAAATTAAGTGTTCCAGCACAATTCCCTCAATCATCATCATGTGGCACTTCTCAGTGCTCAAATAAACATTAGTTTGTATACAACGTTCCAACACATTTTCCAAATTAACTAATGTTGTTTCAAAAGCATCTCCGTAAGGTGTAAAATATCCATGAAAATTTCAAGGCAGGCATTCAACAAATCCTAAAATATACCCAAAATTTCCCTTTTCCAAGGTTGCAGGTGCATTTCAGAGGCCAAAAGGAAGGACTCTGTATGCAAAAGTACCCCATGGGAAAGTAAAGGTTGCATTGCTTTGGTCTTCCGGAGCAATCTGTATTTGGTTATAGCCACTAATCCATCTAGGAATGAAAAAAACATTTTCCAAGAAAGAGTATCCAAGACCTAGTCTATAAATGGTAAAGGGAAATGGTCCTTCTGGGTGGCCTTGTTAAGTTCTCTATAATCTACATAGACTCTCCATTTTCCTTTTCTTTTCGGAACAACGATGAGCGAAGACACCTACTCATTGTCATATATGGGATAAATGAATTTAGCGTTAAGGATTTTCTATAATTCCTCTTTCACTATCTCCTTAAGTGCGAGATTAATTCGGTGTTGTGGTTGTCTAAATGGTTTGCAACCATCTTTAAGGTAAATGTGGTCAGTGCACATGCCAGGATGGATTCCTTTCATATCAGTGTAATCCCATGCAAATGCTTTTTTATACTTCTATAAAAGTTGTATCAGCAATATGTTCTGTTCAGCAGTCAAATTAGGATTAATGTTTAAATGTTTACCTGGCTCAATTTTGATGAGATTGATGTAAGTATGTGGAGTGGTTCTCATATGTTCAATATTTACATCATCTACCTCATCCTCCTCCCATGAATCTCTAATGAAAGTAACATAAAGGGAATTGCTAATAAATCTGTTAATAATGTCTTCCTCTATTTCATCGTTAAAATATTTTGATTTTCCAAGTGTGAGGAGAGGTAGGGAGAAATCAGATTCAAGTTCAAATTCGTCCAACCAGGTACTAGTCAAATCAATGTGTGGTTTCATTGGGGGGGTAAAGGTTCAAATTATTAATGTCTTGCCCATCTGAGATCATCATAGATTCAGATCTACATATGATAAATGCATCTACATTGGCTAGCCACGGTCTTCCCAAAATTAAAGGATGACCCCCCAGGTTGGATTTGGTTTTCAAAATGAGAAAATTAGCCGTATATCTCCAAGAAGCTACAGTAATCACCACATCTTCTATAATTCCTTCAGGTTTGACATGGGACCTATCTGCTAATTCAAGTATTGTAGGTGTAGGTCTGAGTCCATGAACTCCAAGGGAAATAAAAAGATATTTGGTCATTACATTAATGGTCGCCCCCAAATTTATCAGAGTATTATTTATGGGTTGGTTGTCAATATGAATAGTAACTGTAGGATTTCCTGGGTCATTATATTTAGTTAAAAAAGTTTTATCAATCATCAGTTCGGACAGTTTCCCCATAACATGGATAGTAGCAGGGTCCTTTGGCTTCCTTCTAGGATTTTTGACACACATATCTCTCATTTTTTTGGCATAAATACGTACTTCCTTGAGAGCTTGTAACAGTGGAATCCACACATACAGATTTTGTAATTCCTTGAAAAACTCTGATTCAGTTTGTGAGGTTGGAATAGTTTCAATTAATCGTTTAGGGTATGGAGGATCCTAAGCTCTTACAGTTAATTCATTTGTCAGAGATGCACCATCCCTGCTCGAATTGGTTGTTGTAGGAATAGAAAACCTTTATGAGCTAACTGTTATAGGTGTAACAGTTGGTGCTATATCAGTTGTTATAGGTGTAACATCCATTTTAGTATTGACTATACCCCTTCTAGGTGACTCACTTTTTTCCTTGGTAATGATAGGATTATGGCCAGGTCTAATTAATTTTCCCGATCGAATTTGAATCTCATTGAGCCCAATAGGAGTAATAGCTAAGTTTGGAAAGTAGCCAGAGTGTTTATGCTTTGTGCTGGCTTGTTATTCGGATTGGGGTTAGGTTGCACAGGCAATTGGGGTCGAATAGGAGGTGCAGGAGTTTGGAGAGGAGGTAGTTGTAACTATTGTTGGTGCATTGGTAGTGTAGAGGGGGTTGGACCTTGGCCATTACCTCTCCAATTCTGACTCCAAGGATAATATTGTGATGCAGGATATTACATTGGTGGAGGGGAAGGCCACTGGTTCCAGGGTGAAGGAAATTGTGTTGAGGAAGGAGTAGGATATGGCCATGGAAATTTCTGACTATTATAAACATTATTCAAAGGATTAAAAGAGGAAAAATCTGGAGGCATGCCTGTAGGCCAGGCCTGCCATGGTCTCTTTGATCCGATGAAGTAGGAAGATTGGACTTCCTCGCTTGATTCCTTAAGCACTTCTTTCAGTATGGGTAGTTCTGGGCATTGACCAGTGGAATGTGCTTACTCACAAATATTTCACAAGCTAACTTTGTTTAGTTCACATTCTCTTTGCAGATGTTTATTTTTGCATCGAGGATAGAATATTGCCAAAGTTGCTTCAGCTTCTGCTTGTGCTTTATTGACTTTTATTATGGTGATTTGGGCAGATAGAGTACTGAGGAGGTCGGTTTTAAAATCCTCAAATAGATTATCGATCTCTGCTCTAGTTACTCCTCCACTTGTGGACTTTTGTATCCGCACTGAAGGGTCCCAAACTGAACTCATTCCCTTGGCCGATCCTCTCGAACTCCGCGGACAGAGCTTCATTATTTCTTCAAGCTATTCCTGTGATATGTCTCCTTTTCCCAACAGATTCAAATGTTCCAAACAGTCATCTCTCATACCTCTTAGAAATATTGTTTTCAAGATTTCCAGCGCTAAGTCACCAAACTTAGACATTTGTAAATTATAATGGAATCGTTCCATGTAGTCTTCCAAGCTTTCCTCTTCCTTCTATGTAATCATGAATATTTCTTCCTTCAAATCCCTGGTTTGACAGTAATCCTGATACTTAGAGAGGAATGCCACCTTCATGTCACTCCAGGTTCGGATCGTGCCAACACCCAGTCTCATTAACCATCTCAACAATGCTCCTTTTAGAGTAGCAGGAAATAGTTTTAGCTTCTGGTTGTCCGAAGTGTAGTCGTAACTTCTACACAGGACATCTAACTCGAACATAAAAGTTTCAAGATATTTAATGGAAACCCCTTAAAAGGATGGTAAAGATGATAAGGGAATATTTTACATAGGAGCTTCATCTCTTGTTTCCAGTATTGGGAATTCAAAAGTAATAGTACCATCTATTCTAGTATTTTCATCCCCCATAGTTGATCCTTCCTAATGAGATGAGTTGACCTCATAGTGTGGAGGGGATTTATAGATGGATAAGGCATCAGGTTGCTCCAGGACCAGCTACTTCACTGCAGTACCCGAATACAGATGATAATAATCAAATAAACTTTGCTTCAGTTCAGGCCTTAGCTTCCCTTCACTAGTTTCCCCTTGTCCTTCAATTTTCAGATTTTGATCAACAACTTTCCACTATTGTTTATGATCTGGAGTCTTGATTTCAGGAGTGGATATGTTGGGTGAAGGATGGTGAGGTCCCGATATTGAAGGTGAATTGCCTCCGGCCTTGATATAATGGCATCTTTCTATGGTCCTGTCTTCTATTGAGATTCAACAAGATGATGATCCTAGTGAAAATTAAGCAACTTCACTAGGTGGGGCCTACAAGCTATTTTTAGGTGTATGTCTATTTTTAGAATCTTGATCATATTCTATTTATAGCGAGAGTATATTTATATATGGTTGAGAAAATTCTATTTATAGATGAGATTCTATTTTTAGATGCATGGGCGAATTCTATTTATAGATCGCATGTCTAAAAATAGATCACATGTCAATTATTATTAGCCCTTAATAATAATTAGACAATAAACAATAATCTATTCTCTTGAAGCACTTGATTTCAGTTAACTGATGTGGAAAAACAATTTACTGAAGGAATTACGAGTTCTAAGGTTGGTTGGTGGGACATGCAGGGTGGACTTCGTTGCAACTGAGTGATACAAAGTTGTAACAGAGTTGGATGTGTAGTTATGTGAGTTGTTATTTAGTTTAACTCAGTTAAGTGATTTAAACTCAGTTTTTCTAGTTGTAAATAGTTGTAACTAAAGATACACTACTGAGAGATCAATGAATTAATTATTTAATTCATTCACAAGTAGTGGTCTCACATGCAACTGAAGAAATACTACTGTTAACTACATGCATGTCAGATCTAGTGGAGACCCAGTTGAGAGATAGGTGAAAGGGTCTGTTTGACTATCAGTTGTGACTATAGTGGGTGCACAAGTGAAACCAAACACACATTGGAGATTCCAATTAGGATTTCACAATAAAGGCAAGGCAAGATCAAATTCAGTCAGGGGTCTTCATCAGCATGGATTGCGCAGTGGAGGCAGGATGTCAGGAGACAGTAAATTGGTGCATGTTTATGCCAATTTTTTGTATGACAGTGTGAGACGATTGTATATTGTACTGAGAGCTCTTGGAGTAGAGTTTTGTATGAGATTTTTTCACGATCCATGGTATATACATAATATATTATAGTGGGGTTTTTAGCTTTATGATTTCCCGGTAAAAACATCTGTGTTATGTGTGATTTATTTTTCTTCATATGTTTGCAATTGGCGATTAAATTTATGCAAATATTTAAGTAGAAGGATTATGTATTTAATAGTGGCATATAATTGTTATATCAGGAGAATTCGGCAATACATAATTGTATTAAAAATTTCTACATGGTATCAAAGCTAAGAAGATTTCAAAATTGAAGCAATAGTTGAGTTTGTTGGTGGAAGTAATTCGAATTTGCCGCAAGAATTTCTTAGTGCGATAATTGAGTAAAAATTGAAATGGATTTCAATGGTTTACAACTAGAGTATGCACTCGAGGGAAGCTCGAACTACATTTCATGGAAGGACAAGATGGAGGTGGTGCTTGAAGATAATGGCTTGAAGGAGTTCATCGATAGCGATGTTCCTAAGCACACTTCGACGGATGCTGCATTACTTAACGCATGGAAAAATAATGTAGCGAAGACAAGAATAATTATGTTGGAAGGTGTGAGAGACCATATTGCCTCAAGACTTCATGGGAAAGTGACTCCATTCGCTATGTGGAAGGCTTTGACAGATCTTTTCCAAAGAAACAACGACCATAGGAAATTGCCACTGAAGGATAAACTCAGAAAGATCAGGGCGAATTGATTTTTCATTATATTCCTTTTAGTGTTACAACGCATATATATACATGCCGAAGCATACATAAACCCCAATCCATTAACCCTGGATTAGAACATAATCGTAGTTCCCTTGCCCAGATCTACAAAATACCAGGGGCTGAAAACCATCATGCCCCAAAACCATGTGCAAACCCATGCACAAAACCCTGGGCGGTTCTGCCCACCAAAAAATAAGGACCAAAATATTTTTCCCGGGGCACTACGCCCGGCGCAATGTACAGGGGGAGTTCCCACCTCCCCTGTAGCCCCCCCATGTGTGACTATTCATGGAAAGAATATAACACATACCCAACATTATCCCACTTGTTGTTTTCTTTCCGCAGGGGGCCACAAGGGAGCTTAGTCATTAGCCCAGCTCTGAAACACCCATTGTTTCTCTACACCAAGAGAACTTTTGAGTGTTCATAGACTTCTTCAATGCATCTACAACATTATTCAAGGTGTCCATATTTACCAGCAACACCCTTTTAGCCTCAACCATATCTCTCACAAGTGATATTGAACATCAATGTGCTTTGTCTTTGAATGATAAGCAGGGTTCTTAGCCAAGAAAATTGTACTTTGGCTATCACAGTCTATCCTTATAGCTTGTTGTACCAACCCCATACTTGAACACAATATATGCAACCAAACTGCTTCTTTGCTTGCATGAGTGGC
The DNA here is from genome assembly GCA_034641835.2 of Pinus albicaulis. Classification (NCBI taxonomy): domain Eukaryota; kingdom Viridiplantae; phylum Streptophyta; class Pinopsida; order Pinales; family Pinaceae; genus Pinus; species Pinus albicaulis. The sequence continues at coordinate 22,082,277 of MU968359.1, read as the reverse complement.
TGCTATGTATTCTGCCTCTGTAGTTGAAAGAGCCACTACAGACTGTCTTTTACTCATCCAACTGACTGCACCTCCAAATAGGCTAAACACATGCCCACATGTATATCTTCTTTGGTCCAAATCTCCAGCCCAGTCTGCATCAACAAAACCACTAATTTCCAACACTCTTTCCAATCCTGATCTTCCTTGGTAGCACCAGACATAATCACTAGTGCCACACAAATATCTGAAAACCCGCTTCATTGTTGTCTAATGCTCCTTCCCTGGGTTTGACATAAACCTGCTCAATACTCCCACTGCATGTGCAATGTCTGGTCTAGTACATACCATTGCATACATCAGGCTACCCACTGCACTTGCATATGGAACACGTGACTTATCCTCCTCTTCTTCTTGTATCTTGGGACACGGGTCAGCAGACATCTTTGTACCTACAGGAATCAGAACATTCACCGGTTTACTATCCTGCATATTGAACCTCTGCAATATAGTCTCAACATATTTCCTCTGGTTTAACTAGAGCTTCCTCTTTGCCCCATCTCTCTTAATTTCCATGCCCAAAACATATTTTTCAGCACCAAGATCCTTCATGTCGAATATGGAGAACAGTTGGCTCTTCAAATCTTGGATAATTTCTTTGTCATTTCCAATCAACAACATATCGTCCACATACAATTCCAAATAAATAACATAGTCACCAATTAATTTAAAATAGACACAGTGATCCTCTTTGCTTCTGGTGAAGCCAAGTCCTCGTATATAAGTATCAAATTTCTGATACCACATCCTTGGTGATTGTTTTAACCCATACAGGGACTTCTTTAACCTGCATACCAGTTCTTTCTTCCCCTTCACCATAAATCCTTCAGGTTGTTTCATGTAGATCTCCTCTTCCAGATCCTCGTGAAGAAATTTTGTCTTCACATCCATCTGTTCTACCTCAAAATCAAAGCAGTAGCAACAGATAAAAGTAATATAATAGAAGTAACTTTGGCAACAGGGGAAAACATATCACCAAAATCAATTCCGGCACCTGGGAATAACCTTTTTCTACCAACCTACCTTTGTATTTCTCCACCTTGCCTTCTACATTCATCTTCTTATTATATACCCATTTGCTCCCGATGGGCTTCCTTCCAGCCAACAACTCCACCAGATCCCATGCCTCATTTTTATGCAAGGATGCCATTTCATCAACCATGGCCTCCTTCTAGAGTTTTCCATCCTCTGAATCTACGGCCTCCATGACGGTTTTGGGATCATTGTCAGTTATAGTTAAAGCAAAATTTGAACAGAAAGAAGATGGACTATACCTTTCTAGTTGTCTTCTTTCCCGAACTGATATTCTCATAGCTGGAGTTTGTGGCTCTTCCTCTTCTGAGTCTTCTTCTGTTGTAGAGTCTGATTCATCTTCCTTTAGCTCAAACTCTATCTTTTCAAGTTCCTTTGGTAGGACTTCATGTTTAACATCTTTCACCTCTCTAAAAACCACAGCTCGGTTGTACACAACCTTCCTTGTTTCCGAGTTCCAAAGCTTGTAACCCTTTAAACCATCCTTATACCCAATAAAGATGCACCTTTCAGATTTATTATCCAACTTGCTCCTTTTCTCCTTTGGAACATGTACATATGCATCACATCCAAATACCCTCAGATGTGAAAGAGAGGGTTTCTTACCATTCCATACCTCATGTGGAGTCTTATCCTCCAACGCTGATGAAGGTGATCTATTAACCAAGTAACATGCAGTCTCCACTGCCTCTGCCCAGAATTCTTGTCCTAACTCGGTACCACTGAGCATGCTTCTTGCCTTTTCCATCAATGTTCTATTCATTCTTTCTGCAACTCCATTTTGCTGAGGTGTGTATGGAGTAGTCTTCTGTCGTGCTATACCATACTTCTTATAGAACTCTTCAAATTCCTTCTTGCAGAACTCCCCACCATTATCTATCCTCAACACCTTTATCTTCTTCTCTGTCTGGTTTTCCACCAGAGCCTTAAATTCTTTAAATCTGTCAAAGACTTCATGTTATTATAGAAATATATCCATGTATTCCTTGAGAAGTCATATATGAATGAAACATAGTACACAGACTTACCCAGTGATGGAACTGACACAGGTCCAAACACATCACTGTGCACAAGCTCTAATATCTTGATCGCCCTCTTAGCACCAGAAGGAAAACTCACCTGATTTTGCTTCCCATGTACACAATGTTCACAAAAATTGAAATCCAAAGAGATATTAGACATACCTTCTACCATACCATTTCCATGCAGTATCCGAAGTCCCTTCTCTCCAATATGTCCAAGCCTTTGATGCCATAGCATGGTATTTTCTCTAGAGACTGATAGGATTTCCGCTCCACTTTCGGGAACCACAGAACTATTGCACCCATCAATAACAGTGCTGCCCTGAAGCTTGTACAGAGTTCCAATCCGAACTCCCCGCATTAATACCAGTGCTGCCCAAACCATCTTAAAGGAATCTTTCTCGAACACTGTTTTTACACCTGCATCATCCATCTTGCTTACAAAAATCAGATTTCTGGCCAATGCAGGAATGTGCAGAACACCAAGAATTGTTCCAATCCTTCCACCTTGCAGCTTCAGCTTGACTTGTCCACATCTGATGATTTTGGCCTTCCTATCATCACCTAAGAAGACATCACCGCCATCATATTTATCATACTCGTAGAACCACTCCCTATGGGGAGTGAAGTGAAAGGATGCACCTAATTCAATCAAACATGACTCATGATCTACATGTGTATTTGAAGAAGAAGCCAAATACACATCCCCACCTTCATCCGAGGTGGTTTGCCTACTGCCCGAGAATGAGCATCATCAGATCCATTTCCTTTCTCAGCAGCTTTAGATTTGTAGTCCTTTTTGTAGTGCCCTTCCTTTCCACATTTCGAGCACACCTTGACAAAATTTCTTGGAGATTTAGATCTCCCACTCGAAACCTTATTCTTGTTTCTGTTCTGGGACCTTACTCGTACATATAATGCATCTCCATTCTAACCCTCCATATTTCTCCGTCTCATTTCCTCCGACAGCAAGGCTGAGACAATGTCATAAAAAATCAAGGTATTTGTATTGCTACCTATTGCAATAACTAGATTGTCCCTCGAGTCTGGTACAAAACACAACAAACTGATGCAATTATCTTCATCTGAGAATTTAGTATCAACATATGACAGCTGACTTACCACAATATTGAAGGCATTCAAATGCTTTGTCACCGAGTCTCCATCCTTCATCCTTAGGTTATACAGCTTTTTCTGTAGGAAAAATTTATTCACCAGAGACTTAGATTGGTACAAAGTCCCTAGCTTGTCCCACAAAGTCTTCTTGTGGTTCCCAAATACATTCCAAAAATGCGGAATCCGAGACACACAACGGTATTGTGCTCTTTGCCAAGTCTAGCTTCTTCCTTCTTCATCTGACATTGCCGTTGGTTTAGTACCTGGATCTACTGTGATCCACTGATCTTTATCCACCAGCAGATCCTCCATCTTGAGCTTCCATAACTCAAAGCTCTGACCATTAAACTTCTCGATCTCTATCTTCCCACCGCTCGCCATCTTATTTCACCGCAAGAATCGATCCCGCAGATCTCCCACTGAACAGGGTCTACCTCAGGCCCGAGAAAAAAACCCTCAGCAGCAAAGGCGTCCCCTTGAAGCCGAAACAGCTCTGATACCAAATGTAGGTTTTAAACCTGAACAGAAATTATCTACACACGAATCTTATAACAGAAAATAAACAATAGCGAGAGCATAAAACATAAAATAGATAAACACAGAGATTTTTCCCTGGATCCCAAATCGGGACGACCAGCTTGATTTTTCATTATATTCCTTTTAGTGTTACAACACATATAGATACGTGCCGAATCATACATATACCCCAATCCATTAACCCTGGATTAGAACATAACCGTAGTTCCCTTGACCGGATCTACAAAATATTAGGGGCCGAAAACCATCATGCCCCAAAACCATGTGCAAACCCATGCACAAAACCATGAGCGTGACTATTCGTGGAAAGAATATAACACATACCAAACACTTGTTCCAAAAGATGAGTCTCTATATGTGGATCAGCCACAGGAGGAGGTTCATGGAGTCGAGGATTCCACTCACGTAGAGCCAAACATTAGAACTGGCAGAAGGCATGCCACAAAAGCTGAGAGGCCGAAGCTTTATGCAACACAGAATGTAGGAGTCCCTACTTCACAATGCAGACAGAGACAGTCTCCTGACTGATTCACTGGATACATGGCTTTCATGAGCAAATGAATTGTGACTAAGCCATCTTCCTTTCAGCAAGCAGTGCAAGAGCCCACATGGGTAGATGCAATGGTGGAGGAGTATGACTCCATTGTCAGAAACAGTGCTTGGGAAATTGTTCCAAGGCAAGTTGATAAATTAGTGGTAGGTTCAAGATGGATCTACAAGGTAAATCAACATGTTGATGGGAGTTTTGAGAAGTACAAGGCGAGATTTGTGGCCCCGGGCTTCTCATAGATCGAGAGGATTGATTATGAAGAAACCTTTGCACCTGTCTCACGATATTCTTCCATAAGTACCATCCTTTCTTTCTCAGCGTAGATGTGTTGGAAAATTCATCAGATGGATTTCAAAAATGTGTTCCTTAATGGGATCATTGAGGAAGAAATGTACATTGAGCAACCTGAAGGTTTTGAGATCTTCAGCAGTGAGTCACATGTGTGTAGACTCAAAAGGACGTTGCATGGGCTGAAGCAAGCACCCTGTGCTTGGTACACTCGGATCGACAGTTATTTCACTAGACTTGAATTCACCAAGAGTGAGGTGGATGCAAACCTATACCAGATTGTGGTGGAGGGTAACCTTTTAATCATTTTTCTTTATGTTAATGATTTAATACTGACTGGTGATGAGCAGCTGATACACTCATGCAAGGAGGACCTTGCAAAGGGGTTTGAGATGAAGGATATGGGCCTCCTTCACTATTTCCTTGGATTGGAAATATGGCAGCGAGAAGGTGAACTGTTTGTGTCTCAAGGAAAATATTCAAGGGAGATACTCGGTAAGTTTCACATGGAGGGTTGCAAACCCATGGATACTCTTCTTCTAGGAAAATGGAGGAAAGAGGACATAGTGGATGCTACTGTCTATCGAAATTTGGTGGGTTAGCTCATGTATTTAGTTAATACAAGACTGGACATATGCTATGCGGTGAACCAGCTTAGTCAAGCGATATTTAAGCCTAACAAGCTCTTTTGGAAGGAAAGCAAGCATGTCCTGAGATATCTCAGGGGAACATCTGAGTATGGCTTATGGTACAGGCAAACGAATGAGGTGAAGTTTCATGGCTTCATGGATGTAGATTGGGCAGGCATCCCAACGGATAGAAAGAGCACATCAGGAGGGGTTTTCAGTATCAGATCTACAGCTATTTCTTCGTACAGCAGGAAACAGAGATCTGTGGCACTCAGTTCAGCGGAAGCAGAATACAGGGCAACAAGTCAAGCTGTGTGTGAGGCTATCTAGATGAGGAAGATCCTGGTCGGTTTGTTCGGTTCTCATTAAGATCCTATAGTGATTCATTGTGATAATCAAAGTTGCATAAAAATCTCGATTAATCATGTGTTTCATGATAGATCTAAGCATATAGATATCTCGTATCATCATATAAGAGATTGTGGGTAGCGGAAGATCACGTTGCTTCAGTACATTCCTACACAAGATCAGGATGCAGATATCTTGATGAAGGCACTCACCAGAAGAAAATTTGAATACCATAGATATAGGATCGAGGTGAAGGATAATACCTTTCTTGTTGAGAGGGAGTGTTGAGATTCAACAAGATGATGATCCTAGTGAAAATTAAGCACCTTCACTAGGTGGGGCCCGCAGGCTATTTTTAGGTGTATGTCTATTTTTAGAATGTTGAGCATATTCTATTTATAGCACGAGTCTATTTATAGATGGTTGAGAAAATTATATTTATAGATGAGATTCTATTTTTAGATGCATGGGCGAAGTCTATGTATAGATCACATGTCTAAAAATAGATCACATGTCAATTATTATTAGCCCTTAATAATAATTAGATAATAAATAATAATCTATTCTCTTGAAGCACTTGATTTCAGTTAACTGATGTGGCAAACCAGTTGACTGAAGGAATCACGAGTTCTAAGGTTTTTTGGTGGGACATGCAGAGTGGACTTCATTGTAACTGAGTGCTACAAAGTTGTAACAGAGTTGGATGTGTAGTTATGTGAGTTGTTATTTAGTTTAACGCAGTTAAGTGAGTTAAACTTAGTTGTGCTAATTGTAAATAGTTGTAACTAAAGATACACTAGTGAGAGGTCATTGAATTAATTATTTAATTAATTCACAAGCAGTGGTCTCACATGCAACTGAAGAAATACTATTGTTAACTACATGCATGTCAAATCCAATGGAGACCCAGTTGAGAGATAGGTGAAAGGGTCTGTTTGACTATCAGTTGTGACTATAGTGGGTGCATAAGTGCAACCAAACACACATTGGAGATGCCAATTAGGATTGCGCAGTCAAGGCAAGGCAAGATAAAATTCATTCAGGGATCATCATCAGCAGGGATTGCGCAGTGGAGGCAGGTTGTCAGGAGGCAGTAAATTGGTGCATGTTTATGTCTATTTTTTGTATGACAGTGTGAGACAATTGTATATTGTACTGAGAGCTCTTGGAGTATAATTTTGTATGAGATTGTTTCATGATCCATGGTATATACATAATATATGATAGTGGGGTTTTTAGCTTTATGTTTTCCCAGTAAAAACATATGTGTTATGTGTGATTGATTTTTCTTCATGTGTTTTCAATTGGCGATTAGATTTCCATAATGATTTAAGTAGAAGGATTCTGTATTTAACAGTGGCATATAATTGTTACATTGGGAGAATCCGGAAATACATAATTGTATTAAAAATTTCTACATATTCCTGGTTTCCTTGTATGAAGTGGATTGTTCTTTCTCTGCTTTTAAAATCGGATCCCCAAAGAATGTCTTCCTTCCCAAATCTACACTTTTATTTTCCTTTTTACAAACCATATTTCCTATATTTAGTTAGAGTGGGGGTTGTTTTGGATTCTCTACTATCGTAAATTCACACATGGACCTTATGTGCATCAATCTTGACTATGAGTAGCTTATTTCTACAGTGGTGATCCCGCTCAGGTATGTTAGAGTGTTCCGCAGGTTCTTACCTCTCGTCTTACTTCCCAGCAACTATATAGCCAAAGGCGCATCCTAGAAAAACAACACCCAAAACCCACACTTATAGGTATCCCAGTGTAGCAATGGTGAGCCCTATCAGGTATGTTAGAGTGATGCACATTTTCTTACCTCTCGTCTTACCACCCAGCAATTGTTGACTAAGAACACCCTACCATCAAACAAATAATTATGGCTGATTGTGTCGTCACTGCCATCCTCGGCAATGGTGCCAAAATTTTGAATTGTTTTAATCAATTTTAAATGAATAAGGTAGTACACATAAATTATCAATCCAGGGACGTCTTTTATTTCAATGACAGTTGCACTGTCTCTGCCGATACATAATACCAAAAGAAGAAATAAAACAAGAATAAATCGTTGTTGAACCAATTGTTGAAAATTAACACTCATGCACGAATAAAATATATACAAGAATGTAATCAAACTTCATGTAAACTGGTATCTAGTGCACCACATGATAACTACACCAGCTGATATCTCTAATTGAATCTGTGCAACAACATAATAAATACCTGAACTTGAAGCATATCTACTTGCAACCAATACAACAACAATAACATTTCACAAATACTGAGAAGCAAATATGAGATATACTACTGCTACTTAATCACTACAGTACCTGTTAAAGAGGAGGGCCCTTCCTCCCTAACAGGGCACAGGAGAAGATATAAAATACATAAGAATTAAATCTCTCAACACATTTAATAGCAACAATACGATATTCTATATTATGATGAGCAAAATTACAGAGTCAAAATGATGATACTGTTTTGTGCTAACCTCCTGATCTTAGAGGCCTGAGTGCTTATAAAAGTTACATGTCCAGAAAATGAGGAAGAGATCAGTGATAAGAATCTTAAGATTCTCATGCTAATAAAAATAAAGTAATTATAGTTACAAGTGATTCCCTCAATAGAGTCTTGACTGGGAAAATATTGATTTCAATCAAAAATACCTAAAGTTGTTATCCTAAATGACGATATATAATGACATCTACAGTTTTCGATGGAATGCAATGTCAACAGCTTTTGAAGATAGATCAACATCCATAATTTGACAGTATGCAATCAACAGTGCGACTGTAACAGCAATCTTTAACAACGGGTCTGTAACAGCGTTGCATTGTAACAACATCGGAGTGTAACAACATCATGGTGTAACATCAGAGGTCATGACCACGGAGGTGTTGACTCTTCGTGAGGTAGCAGTGCCATGTAAAAGCACACTATAACAACATGCTCCCAACTGGTTCTATGCACCTATATGTTCTGGGTCTCTTGTGCTCAAAGTGGTATTTGAAAGAATAGTAAACGGATAAAAGAAATTCCTACAATATTCACCCGAGTTAGCCACAAAAAGGAAACAATACATCATAATAATTAATTAGAAGGGTAAGATAATAAACACGGTAAAATTACACTATTTTACAATAAGGAAAAAATAAAAAGGCAAAGATAGTCCCAAGTTTGGATGTCAAAAGGGTCGAAATTAGGGAATCAAACGTAGGAAATAGGTACAAAAATGACACCCAACACCCACCACCTATCAGGTCAGCGTGACGACTACATCAAAGGTTCGGATCATGATCAGGCGAGCACGGCTAGCGAGCATGAGACCATTTTCTATATCACCTACCTCCTCCCTCGTCCTCCACCCAATCTAGTTCCTCCATGTGTCACCTCCATCGTGCAATATCCACCCTTTCTTGTGTGAAAACCCCGTGAACCAATCGTTGCAACTCGGCCATCGACCGTTGCAATTTAAATTTGTCTGTTTAATCTGTTTTGTCTTGATCACTCCATATATTCACACTTTCATTCGCCTAAGTGTCAGTTGCGTAAGGAGATTCGTGCACCCTTAGCGTCTAGTCTCCTCCACTTGCCAAGTAATTCATAGTTCCTCTATCCTTTCATAATTGTCACCATGAAAAAGGTTCATCAAAAACCCTGAAGAAGAAACAACCAAAACCCTCAAGCCACACTAAACCCCTCATAGACACTGAGGGGGAAATTCACATTCCTTCTGCCCTATAAACCTGTATGACCTTCGTTTTTAATTTTATGGCCACTACCTAGACAAGCAAGACCCCTTCTGAGTGTTTGATTTAGGAATATACCACTTAGTCACCCCGATAGTGTACCATTCCCCAGAATTAATATCATGGCTCATGGCCACGTTCATAAAATATAATAATTGTTGTATTTTTTCCACTAGGGAGAAAATTATAGAGGTTAGCCTTGAAGTAATACACCACACCTTCATCTATTTGAAATCCCCAAATATGGAGAATGTTGAGATTCAACAAGATGATGAGTTTAGTGAAAAGAGTCGCCTTCACTAAGTGGGTCGCAGGCTATTTTTGGCGCAAGTCTATTTTTAGACTATGTCTATTTTTAGACATGATGATCATATTTCAAAAGTTGCGGGATGCTATTTGTGGTTGGTTGATAAAGTTGGAAAAATAGATGAAATTATATTTAGAATATTGGACGAATTATATTTATAGATCGTCGATCTAAAAATAGAAGTGTCGATTATTATTAGCTCTTAATAATAATCCGACAATAATCAACAACTTATTCTCTTGGAGCACTTAATTTCAGTGCACAGATTTGGAAAATCAATGGAATGAGGGAATTACTCAATTACCAAGGGCAACCAGTGGTTCATGCATGGAGGACTTAGTTAGAACTGAAGTGGCAAAGTTATGACAGAGTTGGAAGAGTAGTTCATGGAGTTGTATTCAGTTTAACTCAGTTAGACTCAGTTGAGCTAGTTGTATCTAGTCTAACTGATTGATACACTAGTGAGAGTGGAGTGGATTAATTAGTTAATTAATTCACAAACAATAACTCATTAATCAACTGAAAAATACAGCAGTTAACTACAGTGCATGTTAGTTCCAGTGGAGACCCAGTGGAGAGATAGGTTGAAGGGAAAGATGGACTATCTGTTGTGACTATAGTGATGCATTGATTGCATCACACACACGTTGGAGTTTCCAATGAGGATTGTGCAGTCAAGGCAAGTGTATTTCAAATTCATTCTAAGCTATTCTTCAGCATGGAATGCGCAGTGGAGGTAGGCTAGCAGGAGGGCAAAGATCAGTGCATGGATTTGCATATTTTTCCTGATTAGTGTGTGACGATTGATTGTACTAAGAGCTTGATATACTAAGCTTTATATGATATTTTTATATGATCTCCATGATACATAATATATGATAGTTGGGGTTTTCAGCTTCAGGAATTCTCATTAAATAACTGTGTTATGTGCGATTGTTTTTATTTATGCTTCACATGTGTTCGCAATTAATTTTCCGCAAAATATTAACAGTGGAATGATTATGTATTTTGCAAGAAGTTAAATATTGTGAGATCAGGGGAATCTGGATGTATGAAGTATTAGTGTATACTAATTTCTACATGGTATCAGAGGATTGTTAATTCTTGAAAATTGCAATTGTGAAGAATTGGTGAGTTTGTGCTGGTGGACAATTCGAATTTGCTACAGAAGATTCTTGGTGCAGAAGTTGAGTATACATTGAAATGTCTTTCATTGGGTTGCAATTGGAGTATGCCCTTGATGGGAGCTCAAATTAAATAGCCTAGAAGGATAGGATGGAGGCAGTGCTGGAGGATAATGGACTAAAGGATTTCATCGATAGCAATGTTCCTAAGCCGGGATCTAGCGATGTTGCATTACTTGATGCATGGAAAAAGAAGACAGAAAAGACAAGAAGAATTTTGTTGGAAGGTGTGAAGGACCATATTGTGTCCAAAATTCATGGGAAATCCACTCTATTCTTAATGTGGAAGGCTTTGACAGATTTTTTCCAAAGCAGAAGTGACTAGAGGAAGTTGGCGCTTAAAGACAAGCTCAGAAAAAATAAAAATGGAGAAGGGCAACAGTATTCCAAAATATCTCACGAAGTTTATCCACTACAAGGATGAGATGGGAAGTGTGGAGGTTACTATTTATGATGAGACTTGGTGATCTTGGCTCTCCTTGGGCTTCTGAATAGTTGGCATAGCTACAAACACTCTGTCAATGGACGGGAGAAACTGCCAGGATTGGAGCGACTTTGGTCAGATCTTGTGTAGGAGGAGATAAGGCGGGGTACCAAGGATGGCTCTTCATCGAAGAATGAAGATGATGATAATTGCGCTTTGGCTACCAAAGAAAGGAAAGAAAAGGGGAAGAAATTTCCTTCAAAATCTGATGCTAAAGGCAAGAAGTAGGATTTGTCCAAAGTGAAGTGTTTTCACTATCACAAACATGGGCATTTCGCCACTAACTGCCCACAGAATAAGACGAACAAGAAGGTTGTTGGAGCTGCAGCTAGAGAGGCCTTAGCCTTGCAATTTGAACTTGATTTCTATTTGATCGCATGCTTGGTCTCAAGTGCAATGGGATCAGTGTGGTATCTTGATAGTGGTGCGTCTTTCCATATGGCGGGAGACAAGGAGTTTTTTAGTGACTTGTAGGAGAAGGACCTCCAGATGCATATAGAGATGGGTGACGATAGTCAATACAGTGCAACTAGAATTGGGACCATTACCTTTGAGAGGGAGTCCGGTAATCCATTCTTGTTGAAGGATGTTATGAATGTTCCAGGTCTAAAGAAGAACTTGGTCTCGATCACAATGCTGGAAGACAAAGGTTATGATGTTGTTTTCAGTGAGGGAAAATCCTTCCTTCGACATAAAACAATGGTCAAACCAAGAATATAGGGGTTCAAATTAAGAATCTCTACAAGCTGGAGGTAGATGGTTGCGCTGCAATGGTGGGCAAAGCAGAAGAAGTGGTGAGCCGGGATGAGGGTGAATTATGGCACAAGAGATTGGGCCATCTTCACCATGGCGCCTTGAATATTTTGCAGCAGATTTCTACTGGATTTCCCAAGGGTACTCTTGTGCAGTTAGATCAGTGCAAGGGATGTACTATGGGTAAGTTTGTGAAGACAAACTTTCATGAGAAGAAGAACCGTGCTTTGGTGATCCTGGAGAGAATTCACACAGACATGTTTGGACCTTTCTCGGTTGCTTCAACAACAAAAAATAGGTATTATGTTATATTTCTTGATGAATATTCCCATAGATGTTGGATTTTCTTCATGTAGAAGAAGAGTGAAACGTTCTCAAAGTTTTGTGAGTTCAAAGCATTGGTGGAGAAGAAGTCGGGGAAGCAAGTGAAAGGTCTACGGAGCGATAATGGTGGTGAATACATCTCGGGCGAATTCAAAGACTTATGTAGCAAAGAAGGAATTCGAAGAGAATTCATAGCGCCTCATAACCCAAAGAAGAATGGGGTCGCGGAGAGGAAGAACAAAATTATCGTGGGTGCTGCACAAGCGATGTTGCATGACCAGGGCCTACCGATGCACTTGTGGGCGGAAGCATGCAACACTCTGGTTTATGTGAAAAATTGTTTTCCTTGTAGAGTAATTGGCATGAGTACACCTGAAGAAGCTTTTACTAGTAAGAAGCCTCATATTTCTCATTTGAAGATTTTTGGCTCATTTGTTTACATTCATGTGACAAAGGATGCCAAGAATAAGTTGGAGCCGACTGCATAAGTTGGGATATTTTTGGGGCACACAGAAACACCCCATAATTATTGTGTGTATTTTCCAGACAGTCGGATGACTGTGGTGTGACAGGATATAAAATTCAATGAGGTGAAAGCCATGAAGTTGTTGCTTGAGAGGGAGCTACACTTTCATGCAAAGGAAGAACTTCTTGTTCCCAAATATGAGCCTCTAGATGTGGATCAGCCATAGGAGGAGATTCATGGAGTGGAGGAGTCCACTCATGCAGAACCAAACATCAGACAAGGCAGAAATCATACCACAGAAGCTGAGAGACTTAAATTTGATGCGGCACAAAATGTAGGAATCCCTACATCACAGTGCAGACAGAGACAGTCACCTGACCGTTATACTGGATACATGGCTCTTATGAGCAAGTGTGTCATGACAGAGCCATATTCTTTTGAAGAAGCAATGCAGGAGCCCACATAGGTAGATGCCATGGTGGAGGATTATGACTCCATTTTCAGAAATAGTGCTTGGGAGATTGTTCCAAGGCTAGTAGGAAAATCAGTTGTAGGATCAAGATGGATCTACAAGGTAAAGTAAGCTGCTGGTGGGAGCGTCGAGAAGTATAAGGCAAGATTTGTTGCCCGAGGCTTCTCATAGATCGATGGGATTGACTATGAAGCAAACTTTGCACATGTTGCATGGTATTCTTCCATATGGACCATCCTTGCTCTCTCTACGTAGATGGGTTGGCACATTCATTAGATGCATGTGAAGATTGTGTTCCTTAATGGGATAATTGAGGAAGAGGTTTACATTAAGCAGCCTAAAGGTTTTGAGATCTTCAGCAGTGAGTCACATGTGTGTAGGCTCAAAAGAGAATTGTATGGGCTGAAACAAGGACCACGTGCTTGGTACACTCAGATTGACAGCTATTTCACTAGACTTGGCTTCACCAAGAGTGAGGCGGATGCAAACCTATACCAAATTGTGGTGGAGGGTAAGCTTTTAATCATTTTTCTTTATGTTGATGATTTAATACTAATGGGTGATGAGCAGTTGATACACTTATGCAAGGAAGATCTTGCAAAGGAGTTAGAGATGAAGGATTTGGGCCTCCTTCATTATTTCCTTGGATTGGAAATATGGCAACGGGAAGGTGAAATGTTTGTGTCTCAAGGAAAGTATGCCCAGGAGATACCGGAGAAGTTTCACATGCAAGGCTGCAAGCCTATCGACACTCCTCTTCTAGGAAATTGAAGGAAAGAGGATGCTACATCGGTGGAGGTAGTGAATGCCACTGTTTATCGACAGTTGGTGGGTTCACTCATGTATTTTGTCAATACAAGACCATACATATGCTATGCGGTGAACCAACTTTCACAAGTGATGGTTAAGCCTACCAAGATATCTTGGAAGGCACGCAAGCATGTCCTGAGATATCTCAGGGGCACATCTGAGTATGGTTTATGGTACATACAGATGGATGAGGTGAAGTTGCATGGCTTAATAGATGCAGATTGGGTAGGCAGCCCAACAGATAGAAAGAGCACATCAGGATGGGTTTTCAGTATCGGATCTACAATTTTTTCTTAGTACAGCAGCAAACAAAGATCCATGGCACTCAGTTTAGAAAAATCATAATACATGGCAGCAATTCAAGCTGCATGTGAGGCTATCTAGATGAGGAATATCCTGGTCGGTTTGTTCGGTTCACATTTAGATCATATAGTGATATATTGTGATAATCTTAGTTGCATTAAACTCTCGGTTAATCCTATGTTTCATGATAGATCTAAACATATTGATATCCAGTATCATCATATCATAAATTGTGTGTAGTGGAAGATCATGTTTCTTCAGTACATTCCTACGGAGGATCAGGATGCAGATATTCTGACGAAGGCACTCACGAGGAGCAAATTCGAATACCATAGAGGCGGGATCGGGGTGAAGGATTGTCCCTATCTTGTTGAGAGGGAGTGTTGAGAATCAACAAGATGATGAGCTTAGTGAAAAGAATCGCCTTCACTAAGTGGGCCCACAAGTTATTTTTGGTTCAAGTCTATTTTTAGACATGATGATCATATTTCAGAAGTTACAGAATGCTATTTGTGGATGGTTGATCAAGTTGGAAAAATAGATGAAATTATGTTTCTAGAATATTGGGCGAAGTCTATTTATAGATCGCCAATCTAAAAATAGAAGTGTCGATTATTATTAGCTCTTAATAATAATCTGAAAATAAACAACAACTTATTCTCTTGGAGCAATTAATTTCAGTGCACAGATTTGGAAAATCAGTGGGCTGAGGGAATTATGCAATTCCCAAGGGCAACTGGTGGTTCATGCATGGAAGACTCAATTATAACTGAAGTGGAAAAGTTATGAAAGATTTGGAAGAGTAGTTCATTGAGTTGTATTCAGTTTAACTCAGTTAAACTCAGTTGAGCTAGTTGTATCTAGTCTAACTGAATGATACACTAGTGAGAGTGGATTGAATTAATTAACTAATTAATTCACAAATAATAACTCATTAATCAACTGAACAATACAACAGTTAACTACAATGCATGTCAGTTCCAGTGGAGACCCAGTGGAGAGATAGGTGAAAGGGCAAGATGGACTATCTATTGTGACTATAGTGATGCATTGATTGCATCACACACACATTGGAGTTTCCAATGAGGATTGCGCAGTCAAGGCAAGTGTAATTCAAATTCACTCTAGGCTATTCTTTAGCAGGGATTGCGTAGTGGAGGCAGGCTAGCAGGAGGGCAAAGATCGGTGCATGGATTTGCATATTTTTCCTGATTAGTGTGTGATGATTGATTGTAATGAGAGCTTGATGTACTAAGCTTTATATGAGATTGTTACATGATCTCCATGATACATAATATATGATATTTGGGGTTTTCAGCTTCAGGCTTTCCCGTTAAACAATTGTGTTATGTGCGATTGTTTTTATTTATGCTTCACATGTGTTTGCAATTAATTTTCCACAAAATATTAATAGTAGAATGATTCTGTATTTTGCAAGAAGGTAAATATTGTGAGATCAGGGGAATCTGGATGTATCCATGCTTAGTGTATACTAATTTCTACAGAGAAGTTTATAGAGACTTAAATCTTGTATCATTAGGTTTGGTTCTCGGTTGGAGAGAAATAGTTCTTTATCCAACTAATCCTCGCCCCAAATGAAAAATTTCCTGCTAACTCAGACAACCACCCCATTTCCTTGTTTTCAGAGTCTATCCCATCTTGTCCATTATCCTATGGATGTTTTGTGAAGACGAGACAACAAATTTCTCCAAAGTGTCTTTAGGGCTTTTACATAAAATTATGAAGCCAGACATTATCCTTGGCATCCCCTCTTTCCTTGCCAAAGCCATCAAGTTCCAATGAAAACAATTATATCTGCCCTCCTCCTTCAGTTATTACTCCATCCTTGCTTATTTTTTTCTTTACACTCACGTGGAAGAATTCGAGTACCTGTTGTAACACACCTTGTATTTTACATTTTGTTTTTGTTGAAAATGAGAAATTTATATATATATATATATATATATATATATAAAGAAAATAAAAAGAAAAAAATACAAAAAGAAAAGGGATGTAAAACAAAAAAAATGTATAAGAATAAAATAAATGTAAAAAATAAATAAATCCTATGCAGAAGGCATGCTATATATAAAGAAAATAAAAAGAAAAATATAGAAAACGAAAATGGATGTAAAACAAAAGATGTAGAAAAATAAAATAAAAGGAAAAGATAAATAAATCCCATGCATAAGGCATGCTAATC
Organism: Pinus albicaulis; assembly: GCA_034641835.2. Classification (NCBI taxonomy): domain Eukaryota; kingdom Viridiplantae; phylum Streptophyta; class Pinopsida; order Pinales; family Pinaceae; genus Pinus; species Pinus albicaulis. The sequence continues at coordinate 22,065,652 of MU968359.1, read as the reverse complement.
CAAATGTTGCCATACAAATATGATTAATTAGTTTTAACATTGATTAGAAACTACTTAAAACCTTCGATAAGGTAGATATGACACGTTTTCCTTTTTGTAAAGGATGTGCTAATATCAACAACTGAGATGTTCCCTACCTAGATCAACAACTAGGGAAACACTTCGGACCCCCCCCCCCCCTCACCGTGCCTCTAATGTTTACCTAGGGGGGTCTAAGAAGTTGAGTCAACAATACCATGTTTGGTGACGTATCCACTCCTTATCCATTCCCCCCCTCCCCCCCACCTCCCCCCACTCTATAAAATTCTTATCATCCTCCCCCCCTTGATAAACTCTTTACCATCCTCCCCAACCAAAAACTACCAATTCACCTTTCCCATTCCTGCCAAAAGAATATTTTCCACTCTGCCTCTGCCATTTTTCTACCTCCCATTCATCGATACATTAATCATTAATTACATTCATTAATTTCCCTCAACTGTTACCATCCCATAATAAATATCTCACTCATCTTAACAGGTATCCCTCCAAATGGTTAAATCCCCATAACATAAATAAAATGCATATGTTCACCTCTTTTTATTTTATGCATTCTATTTCCAAGCCATATGACCAGGTCTAGTACAACCAAACCATTATCAAGGACACAACCTTCATCACTGCAGCAATCAACCGATCACTGGGTAAAACGTTAGCCCTCACTTTATTATATTTTTAGTATGTCTTCCAAAGGGAAATCTAAATTGATTGAATAAAATACGATGATGCCTCTGGTTGTAGACTTAGATAGGTTACCATTAGTTGACCAGAAATATAAAATTTCCAAAACACAATGTGAGTTCGGCCTTTATGAACTGCACAATTGGGCCAAACAGAAATTCTCTGATACCAGTGATGAATTGGTATGTGAGACTCTTTCCTACCCCAATTCATTTTCCCTCATACCCATTCCTTTCCATAATTTGTAAACTGGTGTCATTTCAGATATACTCCAAGTCAAAGAGTTATTATTTCTCAAAATAATGATGTCTTGTTTACAATATCCTCTTAGTCTATCTGCCAAATTCTTCAAGTGAAACCTTTAGCCCCTCTGCACCCTTTTTCTGTAGACTCCCTCATGGAACTCTATAAAAAAATGACCTTTCCTCAAAGAGCTAGGATCTTTGAAATATTCATACATGAAAATGAAAAATTGCTAAGAACAAGTTCTCCGTACCCCTCTTTAATGTTCCTAGAAACGACTAGCCAAATTGTCTCAGTAGTTTCATGTCTATTAGGCTATCTAACTCATTAGTGGGTTGATGACATTATTCTAGGTTTATTATAATTGTTTTCAGTAGGAGAAAAACCTTCAGTGATCTTCAATTACAATAATTTTTTGTCAGAAGAAGTACATGATGATTTCTTGAAATTTTCAACAGAAGGATCTTTTAAGTATCAGTGAGTTTCTGTATACATATTATTATTTCATTGAGCAGATAAATTCCAATTTCAATTACAAAATTTATATGAACATGGTAATCCTCAATCTGTAATTCAATGGACTTCCTTGATAAGGAAGAATACCAATGAGTTTTCCTTCAGTGATTACACCAATTTTCTCTTATACATGGTTTCATGCCTACTCAATAGTGATGTTGTTCCTAGAATTTCCCCTAAAATTAAGAGAATTCTCCATCTCAGTGAATAGAAAAATACTGGAGATTAGTTCTTATATCAAAACTACATAGAGGTACGAGTATATGGATGTGAACTTCGTCCATATAAATTGCATAAATTTGTACCAAATAGAATTTTTACATTAGAATATATAAGGAAAATGTTGAACCTAGATGATTTGAACTTTGTCTTAGCCAAGAATAAATCTCATTTTAAGTTGAAAGCTCAGATTTGACCTTTTATTTGCAATACTAGAGCAACAACAAAGGAAGAAAATCTTCTTCTAAAAGAAATGAAATTAAAATTAAGTTTTACATGGTCTTATGATCCCTTGGGGATTATTTCTAAGTTAAGGGCAGAACAGAAAACTAGTCCTTATGCCCAGACTCTTAGACCAAAGATTGAAAAGTACATGAACCAATAGGAGTGGCAAGAAACTACACTATAGGAAGCAAAAGAGCATGTTTTCATTTCTACACCTTCCCAAACACCAGTTCCATAGGAAAACCATGCTAAGAGGATAAGGCAAAGTATTTCCCCTCTATTTCCAGCAATTCAACAGCAAAAATTTGTAATGTACAAAAAGAAGAAGAAGAATCCTCTTGAGGAACCATTTCATGAAGACAGTTCATAGGAACATACCACATTAGTTTTGGCAGGTCCTCATGCTACAAAATTTCCAAGGTTTGAGGAAATTTTCTCAAGCTCTCCTATATCTCAAACCACTCAATACCCATTAGAATGAGTTCAGACAAGAGAGATAACTCATACTATAGTAGAGCCGAGTATCTTTGCTATATACATGTAAATTAAGAATAAAAATGTAGCACTAAAGGCCACCACTTATTCTAAATTTTGGAAGTAGACCTCAGCATATCAACATGGACTCCTTTCTACATTTTATATTGATAAGGTACAGATGAAAATGGATTTTATGGAACCCAAAATTTCATTCCCTAAAACTGTAGATGATTATAAGAATTCTATTTTTTCTTTTGATACTAAATAAATCCATGTTATTGACCAGATTGACTAACATAAGCAAGCTGGAGAAATGATTTCTGACTATCTTAGCAATGACAGCATCTAAGTTTCAAGTTTCAGTAAATAATATTCAATCACAGCTAAAGTTAGAGAAAATTTTATCTTTGGCTAAAGATACCAAGATAAAATATTTAGAAGATTTGGTCATCAAGTTAGGATATGATCCTAATAATGTGAAAGTTGCTGAAGAAATGATGAAAAGAAAGAATGTTGATATCTTGGCATTAAGGAAAGAGTTAAAATTTCCCACTACAGAAGATCCACAAACCAAGGAAGTTTGTGAATTAGAAAAAGAGAAGGAAAATATGTTCAGGATTATAGTTGAACAAAATGTACAAATACAAAAAATGGAAAAAAATTGGAAATTTTCTTGAAGGAAAAAGAACATCAAGCCAATATATCAGCATTCATTCCCATAGCAATAAATTCCATGGCAGGTACTTCAACAACAACAACTATCATAGCAGGAACATGGTCCACTAATCCAGCAACTAATTTAGCTAAAAATATGGGAGATTTTTCATTAAGAGGGCAAGAGATTGAAAAACTAAAGGCTCAACTCAACAATATTCAGGAACAGAAAATTAAAATTGACAATTCTTACGTACCACAAATTCAAAAGAGTCATAGGTTAATTCTGAGAATAGATACCCATGAAATTGATTCTACTATTGCTCAAACTATTGCATAAGACAAAGAAAATATCTAGTATAAATGAATCCATAAGTGATTTATGGCTTTCAATTGAAATCCTTTTTGAGCAGGAAGAATTTTTGGAAAGGTCAAAGGAGGTTATAGCAGAGGTAAAGAAGGAACTGGGTCATAAACCATGAGATACAACATCATTGATTAGAATTTTAAATTCAAAAACAAAGGAAGAACTTGAGGATTATGATATTCTATACATAACTGAAACTATTTTGGAAGTCAAAAGGATACTTACTAAGAGAATTTAATGATGCAATTATAAAATAAGTGTCATAATTTAGAATCTAGCATCCAGAAGTTTCATAAAAAATTTAATGTGCTATATCAGAAAGGAATTCCAGGTTTGAGAGGAATGGGAGACAAACTGGTTACTCTTGAAGAATACCAATGTAGATTGCATTCTATAGCTACAGATAAATCAATATTTGCTAAGATTAAAGGAACCATTATAGGAAAGGAATTTATTGAAGGTTTGACTTTTGATTTATTAATTTAACATGAGATCAAACATTTCTTTGTAGTCAAACCCACCCTTAAGAAATACACTGAAGTGGATGAGACTTATATGAAATTGATAAAATACTCCATTCATGATAAAGACAAATGGGAAAAGGTATGCCAGCTCATTGACTAAATAAACAACAAGTTTCAGCGGCAGGTAATGAACTTTTAGCAACAACATGCAGTTTTATAGGAGAAAAAGTACAAATAATTAGAAAGGGAAACAGAATAGTAGCCTTATAGACTCAATCATCAACATAAGCCTCGAATTATGTGCAATATGTTCAAGCAATTCAAGATTCCTATCTTCTAGTGCTATTTTTGTAATTAGTTTTAAAATATATTTTGTAAATAAATCTTGATATTAAAATCAATATATTTTGAAGACAAATCTATAAATAATTTGTAGCTCGAAGTATGAAGGGTTCAACCCTTGTGATAAATTGTAAGCATAATTGTAATCCTCTGAAGTTTTTGAGACTAATAGAACGATTTTGAATTCATCTTGAAACATCTTATGTCTCTGTGAGTACTACTTTGTTAATTATGTTTTCATTTTGTTTATCTCTACATATATTTGATATTAATGAGAAATCTGGGTAAGATAATACTGAATATAAATCTATCTGAAAGCCCCTGTGAAGTTATCATCAATTAAAGAGATTAGTTGATTGGAACTGTTTATTTTCATTAACTCCTCTACATCTTTAAATTGTCACTTCTCTTTAAGATTAAAATATATTTTGCTTGGATGTAAAAGTATTTTATACGCATCAACTTTATATGGTTAGTTAAAAAATTGTGTTTGAATATTTAATCTATCATATATTTCTTAAATTTCAACCTTACATATCATTTCTAAGCTAAAATATTGTTAAAGGTGAAGATTTGGCCTTTTTAATAAATCATAAATAATTAAGAGTTTGCATCAGTTTAATAGTTTAAAGCATTGGTCATCCAAAATCCCAAAATCAAAACAAAACATTTTAGATACTCTGACACAATTCCTTAACCTAGAATTCTCTATATAGGTACAACATCAAATTGGTGTCGTTGTCGGGGACGCAAATTTTGAATTATTTCCCTGAGACAACAATTAATCTTTCCTTTTAATGGTGAATAAAAGGTTATTAGGTTAAAAAAATTCACCTGACGATTCCACAAAACAAATATGGATTTAGGAAAGCACACCAGATCTCGCTCAGATCATCATCTTTATACTCCATTATCACATCTAGGGAGGCTGGTGAGAGTTTCCTCTTTAAGAAGAAGATTGGAAGCTTCTACTTCAAATTTTGTCTCACTTCCACCTGAAATTGTTTCAGAGAATAATCCTTTTAGTCCTATTTCAATTTCTCTTGAACTATCAAATCTACCACCAAAAGTTTTATAACTTTTATCCGAAGGGGTTGGTCTACAGTTAGCTATTCTTGTTTATCAATTAGAGTCTTATTAGATTCCTGAAACTGCTTCATAATATCTGAAATTAGAAACATAATTGGGGATAGAATTACCTGAATTGAAACCAAGTGATTTGATCTCTTCTATCATTCATACATTTCCACCAACTTCTTCTAAACCTGGAGATATTTTTTCTGTTTATACAAATCCTTTATTTGAAAGTGAAGGGAAATTTGATCCAGAAGTGCAGAAGTTGGTTATTCAATCACCATTTGTAAAAAATTCTATAAATTTTGTTTATCATTTCATAGGTAGGCTATTTTCACCTTCATCTTCATCTTCAACTTCAAGTTATTCATTATCTCCACCTCATCCACCTAATAGAATGGTTATTTTTCAACCCATCATTCAGGTTTTTTATGTTGCTCTAACTATTCCTAATAAACTTAAAGATTTTCCATATGGATATCTTAAGAATCTACCGAGATTTAATGAAGAAACTGGTATGTCTTCTGAAGATCATTTAGCTACCTTTTTGGATTTTGTTGATAATATGAACATTGAGCATGAATATGTGTATATGCGACTTTTTGTTTAATCTCTTGAAGGAAATGTTAGAATATGGTTGAGACGATTACATGCCAATTAATTTTGTACATGGAATTAATTAACCAATATCTTTAAAAACCAATGGGGAGTAAAAAAGGGTCATGTATATTATCTTACTGAATTTGATGATTTGAAAAGAAATCTCAGAAAGCTTGCTTATGATTTCGTAAAAAGATTCAATAAAATTTATAACAAGATGCCACCAAACTGTAAACCTCAAGTAGCTACCGCTAAGGTAAGGGTTTTGCTGGTGATTTTTTTGGCATGCTTAAGGAAAGAAGATTTATTACCTTGGTATATATGCAAACAAATTGTATTGAAGTTGAAGTAAATATATCAACATCAAATAAAATTAAAGCAAAGGATGAAAATACAAAATGAAAGATGAAAACTAGAGAATAAAGTACTTCTTTTTTCAAAGAATAAGGATGAAGATCATAAGATAAATGAAATTACTTATTTATTGAGAAATAATTCAAATATAATTTCAAAAATGTAAGCACAACCTAGAGTATCTCAACCAATGTCAAATCGACCTAAAATTCAATACAAGAGACCTTTTCAACCTCAAATCTTGCAAAGACCAAATACTGATAAACATATCCAACCTTCATTGATGATCGATGATTAGAAACCTGAAGAAAATAGTCCATCAAATACAAATTATATCAATTGTTTTGGTGATACATCATTACAAAATGCTCTTATCCCAATTTCTTCTGATCAACCTTCAGTCCAAAATCAAGAGGCCTCTCAAGTTTCAAAATTTCTAGCCTTTTTTGAATTTTTTGAGTTACAAGAAGATACGATTTGAGACCAATGCCAAGACCTGGTAGACCAACCAAAAACGTTACTATTATAGAACCTTAGGTCAAAACAGTTGAAACATAAACCACATTGATTCAACCACTTAATCAGTCAAATGACTAGAATACATATTAAAAAATTGTTCCAACAACTTTTTATGTGGAAAAGTAATTAAAGAGAGTTAATATTCCAATTCGATTATCCGAACTCTCTGAAAATCCAAATTATAAGAATCAATTGTCAAAATGGATTCAATATTCAATTATTGATGTCGAAGGATATGTAATTAGTTTACAGGATAAAAAATCTTCAGTGGTTTTTGGTCCTAGTTCTGATATGATTGATGAAAATATCCCTCCTTTTTATGTCACTTTGAAGGTTCATGATTATCTTTTATATCATTGTATGATGGATTCTCGGGCCTCTCACAATATAATGCCTAAAGTGATTATGGACCAACATCAATTGTGAATCACAAGGCCTTATAATGATCTATATACCTTTGATTCAAAAAAGGTACCTTGTCTTGGATTATCAAAGATCTAGTTGTTACACTTGCTCATATCCCTGTTAAGACTGTAGTGTTAGGTATTATTATTATTTTACAGTGGGATCGGAAACTGGGGCAGCCTCGCGACTCGCGTTACATGGGGTCGATTCTGACCGCTACCACTATACCCACTGGGAGCATGCGCCTGCTCCTCTCCACAGCTCTGCTTTAGTTCGAGGGATTTGAACTCATGACCTCCTGTCGAGCTCGCCTTACAAACGAACTTCACCGCATTTTGATTACCAACTCGCCTACCCCCGTGGGGCTAAATAAAGTAGTGTTAGATATTATTGTTACAAATATTCCCCCAAAATTTGGAATCTTATTGTCCAGATCTTGTTGTGCCAAGATAGGGGGAAGTCTGCAAATGGATATGTCTTTTGCTACAATTCCTATTTCTGGTAGAGAGCATTTGAGACTATACAGATAGGTAATATTTATAAATATTGTTTTCAAATATGATAACGAAATAAACCATCCTATTTATGCAGTTGATCAAGATTTTGGATGTTTTACTTTAACAACCAATGATCTCCAAAATTCTCAACTCAATATTAAACATGTTGTAAATAAACCCATATGTATAAACATAGATGTTTGGAAGTAATAATTTGATGTTGCCTTTTCTAAAGATGGATTTGGAGATGGAATTGTACTAATTTCGCGAGCAAAAGAGAATATAACTCAATCTTTCAAGTTATACTTTGATGTTACAAATAATGTAGTAGAGTATGAAGCCTTATTTTTAGGACTAGAGTTAGCCAAGAGTCTAAAGGTCTAAATTTGAATGTATTTGGTGATTCAAAGCTTATTGTGAAACAAATTAGAAATATATGCCAAGAAAAATGTCCTACGCTTAGATCATATTATAATGAAGTATGGGATTCTGTGGAAAATTATTTTCAAACTTTTAATATCATAGTAATCCCTAGAAATGAAAACATTTATGCAGATTCTTTGGCAATCTCTACTAGCTCTTTCAAATTTAATGATCATATGCAGTTTCAATATCATATTCAGGTAAAGTATATGCCTTCAATCCCTGACAACCTTAAAAATTGGCAAGTTTTTTAATATTATGAACAATTAAAAAATTTCTTAAAAATAATTGATGAATTTGCAGCTCTAAAAATCGAAGAAGAACAAATAAATGAAAGTAAGTCAAATGATCAAAATGAAACTTCATAGTTAAACCATAAAATAACTAATCATGATATCATTTAGTTGCCTAATAATTACATTCCAAAAGGATTAATTCCTTTTGAAAAACTTTTTGATTATAATGATGTCTTAAAAAATTCATTATCATGTTCACAACAAAAGGATGTGGAGGATTGCAATATTGGAACCAATGAACAAATCAAAAATGTAAAAAATTTAGCATCTTTGCCTCAAGAAACAAAAGATAAATATGTTAATATTCTTAAACACTATAAATATGTCTTTGCATGGTCATATGAAGAACTCAAAACCTATGACACAACTCTTATTGAACACAATATTCCTCTCAAACTAGAAGCTAAACCTTTCAAACAACAATTGAGGAGAATAAATCCATTTTTTATTCTAACTATTGAAAAGGAACTTAAAAAATTATTGGATGAAAAAATTATAGTTCCTTTAAGATATTATGATTAGATAGAAAATATAGTTGTAGTCAGGAAGAAAAATGGTGAAATAAGATTGTGTGTAGACTTCAGAATCCTAAACAAACTATCTTTAAAGGATAATTATCCATTTCCCAAGATGGATCAATTACTTCAAATACTTTTAGGCTCAAACAAAATTTCAATGATGGATGGTTTTTCTGGATATAATCAGATCATGGTAAGTCTATAATATAGGGGGGAAAATAGCATTTACAACTCCTTGGGGTACATTCATATATGTAAGGATGTCATTTGGCCTAACCAATACAGGAGTTACCTTTCAAAGAGAAATGGATCTAGCTTTTGTTGGTAAGTTTAACAAATTTTTTGTATATTTAGATTATTTGACTGTATTTTCAAATTCTAATGAGAAAAAATTAAAACACTCGAGAAAGGTTTTTGACAGATGCAGGAAATATGGAATTGCTCTCAATCCAAATAAATATTTGTTTTCTATAAAGGAAGGAATACTACTTGGACATATTATTTCAAAAGGAGTAGTGATTGATCCAAAAAGAGTCTCAACCATCGAGGTAATTAGTCTACCTAGAAACAAAAAGGAATTTCAAATGTTTATAGGAAAACTTAATTTCCTAAGAAGATTCATACCAAATTATGTCGATATACTTAAGGATATTACTAATATGCTAAAGAAATATCATGAAGTCAAATGGAAAGTGCGGGCGAGGTATGCATTTACACATATCAAGAAACTATTTCTAAAGCTCCAGTACTAGCCATTCCTCACTATTTAAAACATTTTATCATTTTCTCTTTTGCCTCTAATACTACCCTAGTTGTTGTCTTATTACAAAATAATGATAATGGAGATGACCAATCTATTTCCTTTTTCAGCAAAATCATGAGAGATGCTGAGTTAAAATATGATATCATTGAGAAGTGAACCAATGCTCTTGTACAAGCCTTAAAATCCTTCAGAGCCTATGTCCTTCACTCTCCCATCGTTTCTTATCTTAAAAATAATGTTGTAAGGACTATCTTAATACAACCTGACACAGATGGTTGGAGAGGAATATGGATTGCAAAAATACTATCTTTTGACTTAGATATCAAATCTACCAAGTTGGTAAAGGGACAAGGTTTAGCCAAACTCTTGGTTGAATCTAATTATAAATTTATGGGAATCAATACTATCATGCAAGTATCAGGAGAGAAGAATACACAAGAACCTTCTTCTATTGCAGATTCAATTCCTCTTCCACTTCATATTGATGTAAAGTTCCTATTGTCTAAATGGTATGTTGATATTGTACATTTTCTTCGTGAGTTTAAGTATCCTCCTGGATTCATAGAGAAACAATGAATATCTCTAAGACTAAAGGTCATGAAATATTTCATCATCAATGCCAATTATATTGGAAATATCCATTGAATATACTTCTTTTATGTCTAACTGAAAATGAGACAAATGGTGTCATAGAACAAATTCATGAAGGTATATGTGGAGGACATTGTGCTTGGAGAGAAACAGCATATAAAATCATAAGATTATTGGTCCAAATCATTTTCACAAGTGGGAGAAAAGGTTAGAAGTTGTATTCCATGATAGATTTTTGTCGAAAAGTAGAGATTAGCATCACTTCCATTAGTTCTATTTTTGATTGAAGCACCCTTTTTACAGTGGGGATTAGATTTCATACTAGAAATAATTCCCACATCCAGTAATCAACACAGATGGATCCTCACTGCTACAGACTACTTTACTAAATGGGTGGAAATCATCCCTGTCAAAAATTCAATAGGCATTGTTGTTATCAAATTCATTGAAGAAAACATATTACCCAGATTTGGTTGTCCACCAAAAATAGTCACTAATAATGCATAATCATTTAGTAGTATCAAAATGATATATTTTTTCCAAAGGTATTAGATTTTATTGCAGCATGCTACCCCATATTACCCTCAAGGAAATGGATTGGCAGAATCATCAAAAAGAGTTTGGTCAAAGTTATGAATAAGGTACTATCAAATCCTAAAAGGAAATTGGATAGACATCTCAAATATGCAGTTTGGGCTAACAGAGTGTCACCTAAATATCTACTAGTAAATCCCCTTTTAAACTTTTTGATGGAACTGATGTAATATTTCCCACACAACTAGCTTTTCTTGTTATCAAATTTTTACAGGAACCATATGATAAACCTAATGATTTCTCAAGAAGAATCAATCAGATCATTGAGCTCAATCAAGATAAAGCATAATTTCAGTTCAAACTTCGTCAATATCAAAACAAGGTGAAGAATTTATTTGCCATAAAATATAGGGAAAGAGACTTCAAGCAAGGAGATCTAGTTTTAGAATGGGATTCCAGAAGAGAGGAAAGAGGAAAACGTGGTAAATTTGATAATCTCTGGTTAGGACCATTCAACGTTGTAGAAGTCAAGGGAAATAACACTTTTATTTTATAGAATCTTGAAGGAAGATATTCTACATTTCCTATTAATGGAAAATATATTAAACATTAAATTCAGTATTGAGATTGCTTACAGATAGGACTCATTGTACATTACTAAATTTTCTTTAAAATTTGTTGTTAGTGTGATTTGTACAACAAAGACTCCATAGCCCGTGTTATCACCCTAGTAATTTCTTAAGTTGTGGGATTTGAGTTTTTAGTCAAAGAACACTAGGGGTAACCACAGACCTACTTGGAACAATAGGATCTAGCCTTCTTATAGTTCATAGAGGGCTCTCTCTTTAAGATTTATCTTTGTTTTGGTTTATGTTTCTAGGCTATTTATGATAGGACAATTGGTTTTGTTTTAAGATTTTGGTGGGTAAAAATCACTTTGGATTAAACTAAGGAGAAATATACTTGTCCATTGGGCTATGGAGTCTAAGTCTAGATAGTAGTACTAGAAGGCAAGGCCAAAGGGGTACAAATGTGTTCAGGTCAAGGTAGATAACCCTCAGAGATTTGGGGAAAGTTTTTTGATGAAATGGTATGATCGGGATAAAGGGAAATGAAGAATCCTTTGATCCGGAAAAGGGAAGAAAAAGGCAGAGGTCAAATGGGAGTAGGAGCAATTAAGAATTCCTAACACCGGAAATCAGCATAAAACATTTAAATGGTAACTTAGTTAAAATAGGGATCAATAAGCTAATCCTGAAGTAATATTCCTAGTTACTCATTAAGACAGATCAAACACATAATGAATTTCATGGAACTCAGAAATGAAACAATTGCAAGAAGAGATGCACTTTACTCTTTAACTTATCGCAAGAATCCTGAATTATGATGCCCAAATAGCTTTGTCCAGTCTGCTACTTCAAAATCAACAAATGTAAGCCTCCAATGTATCAGCAAAAGTCTATAGTAATCTTATAAATTTTATTCCACACATAATACTTCTAATGCAGAAATATTTATACAAAATATTGTTTACAAATATCTTAGAGAGATGTAGGAATATATTTAGGAAATACAAAATATCTTTACAAAATAAGGGGGACGGATGCTTAAAAAATTAGCTAGTTGTCCTCTTATCCAAAATATATAGAATCTAATCAAGGAGCTTTTATTGGCAAGTTGTCATGCTTGCTGGCTATTTGGGAAATATCTTTGTTTGAGCTACCTTCACAGATACTCTTTCTTTTGATACACTTTAATGCTGTTCCTTTAACCCTAATACACTTTGACTGATATTTTCACTCTTTACTGCTGTAAAAAGAAACCTTTACTCAGTCAAAAATTCAGCTGACAATATTTTTGTTTTATTTTCTGTTGAACTCTTTCTCATGTAATTTTCTTCATTGTTTTACCTTTTCAATGCTACATAAAATCTGTAAAAGCCTGCCATTTCTCGGCATTTGGTATTGTCACATTTTTGAGCTTTCTAAAGTTTTAATTAGGATCTGTGTACTTGGCAAAATTAGGCTTAAAGACAAAAATATGCTTGATCTCATTTTGAAGAAAAAACAAGTCTTCAATATATTACAGAATGACCTTTCATGTGGGAGAGCCCTGTGGCAGTGGCTTGTTGATTTGTTATTTTGCAAAATCCCTTATCTTCTTATCATAATCTTTTTGGGCCATTAATTTTTCATTGAAGACATGAATATCTGGAAGACCAGTTTGTCTCAACATAGTGTATTTTTCTAAAAACTTGGTTATAGAAATATTCATTGCATCATACTTTTCCTCTAAATTGTTCATTAGATTTCTCTTTGTCAGAACCTTCTTGATCTGTAAAATGGTCTTTTTTCTATTCTGTACCTGTAACTCTTCTAGATCTGTTCTGTTTTTACTAATCAAGAAAGTGATGAGCTTCAAAGCTTGTGCTGGTTTATCTGCTAACTCTTCTTTTTTCTTTTGGATTTCAACATGGGTTGCTAGGACTAAGTCTCTGTGTTCATAGATAATTTGAATTGAAGGCCATTGGAGATGAATGACATCAATTATATTTTTCCAAAGGTAATTTCTTATGTAAGAAATTTTTTCAGTGAAATTCAAGTCATTTTGTAGGCTTTTGATTTGCTCTTCAAGCCTTATTGCCCTTTGCTCATGATTTTTGGCATTGATTAATGTTGTTTTGTTGGAGGCTTCCAAATTCTGAATCATCTTTTTCAAACTATTAATCTCATTGGTTTTTAGTGACATTTCCTCCATAACCTTTACTAACTTACCTACATCATCTGTGTGTTGTACCTGTCTTGTTGAAGAATCAGTGGCTAATGTTGTAGCTGAATGCACTGGCACTACAGTTGCCAATGGCTCACTAGGTGCTAATTTTTCTCCCAATGTAGAGACCATAGCTGTGGTAATTACTGGTATGACTGTGGGAATAATTGGAGCTTCAGCTTCTTTGAAAATTTCTTTCTCTTTCACAATTTGATCCAATTTTGTTTCCATTTCTTTTATTTGAGCAGTTAGTTTGAGAATCAACTGCATCATGTCTTCTTTTTATGTATGTTCTTGAAGAATTTCTTTATTTTGAGGGTGCTCACTTTGAGGAATAGTCAACTATTTCCTCAAAGCTGCAATTTCCTCATTTTTCTTTTTAATTAATATTTCTACTGTTGGAACATCTGAAGTATCAACTCCCACCTGCAAAACTAAGTCTTCTAAGGCCTTAATCCTTAGATATTTAGCATACAAAGAGCCTTTGTCCAGCTTCATTTGATCCTGCATGTTGATAATGGTATTTTGCAACTTAGTAGCACTCATAACCTTTGTTACCACAGTTGAATATAACATCTCTGAGCTATGTCTGTGGAATTCTATTTGGTCTATTTCATGCACATTTTCAGTATCTACTTCAAATTCAACCTTTTTGTAGTCTGCCACTATCTAAGGTGTTGAAGTAGCTGGTTGCAGATATGACATAATCATTTTATTTGTGAAATATTCAAAGGTTGTAAGTATCCTGTTCTAATTCCCTGGCTTCTGTTTTAAGAATTGAGAGTAAATCTCACTTTTGATCTCTTCATTCTTTTGTTTGATTTGCTTGTACCTTTCTTTGCTGTCTAGGTATTTTTCCTCCACTGTGTGTGAGGAAGAAGCCTCCATGTTTTTCTGTCTTTCAATCATCTGATGTAATATTCCAAATCAGGAAAATGCTACAACAATGAGAATATCTCAAGATATTCTAATGTTGGAGACCCAACTATATGCAAACACAATAATGGTGCAGCAGCAACACTCAACTCATAGAAACATGAGAGAAATCCATAGCCATATTATTAAGAAATATCAGTAACAATAGAATACAATATCTTTGAGGAAATGTTACACAAGGAAGGCAATGCTCAATCCTCAAAAGACTAGTACATGGATCATGAAAAAACCATTGCTATACAATGTATACCAAGCTATGATAGTGTAGTTTATAAGAAAAACTGCATTATACATATGTCAAATACATATATATATCAATACATGGCCCAATACAACATTAGGAGTGAAGATATCAACCCCAAAATACTACCTCAAGTTAATCCAGGAAGGATTGGCTATAATATACAAAATCTACAAAATGTCGGAGTTGTTGGGTAGCTGCAGCAACTCAGAAATAGAACTGGATGGAGAGGTTGTAGATGATGCCCAAACTGAATATTCCTCCTCCAATGGATATTTAGAGTGAAAGGCTGATCCTCTCACCAAATATCTTTCCCTCCAATAATCTGCAAGAGCCCCACTGCAAATTCTCCACTCAAAATAACGTAGTCACTAGATGGAACTGCGTTGTAGGGCTAGGGAATGAGTTGGCCTTGATGCCAAAGTCTGCAATAAGCTCCAGAATTCCTCCAATATGATCTCCAAAATGGAAGAGAGACTCTTCCTCTGAAAAAATCTGATGACGGTGGTGTAGTGAACCTTCACTGCAACACCCAGCAACACAATATTATTCTGCTGCAGAAATAACGTTGTCTTGATGGAGGATTCTTGGCCTCAAGCCTAGATGTGAGGAAAATAATTCCAATCCCTCAAGAGGCCTCTCAAGAAGGATAAGGAATCCTAAACAAGAATTCCTCCCGAAAACTCTTGCTAAACAGCAAAGAATGCACAATTGTTTGAATAGACAATGAGATGAATAATACAAGCTTCCAAAACAATGGTTGCCTTGCCCTCCTTTTAAACAAGTGAAAGCTCTTTCTCCATGGGCCCCATCCATTAGGTTTTCCTCCACCAAATATCTCTTTCATCATTCACACTGCGTTGTCTTCCAGATTAAGCCACTCCTCTTATGGCAGTGTTGTTGACTTGGTCAAACCTAACCTTGTCCACTTGCAAATAACCTGTTCACACATGAGGGTGTGCAAACCAACTCCAAAGATGATCCCCTTTCATACTCTGAGGGATTTTATTGAGAATTTCATTATGCATGGGTCTCCCTACCCATTTATTCTCGTCCTAGGTGAAATTAGCAAAAAATAATATTCCAAATTATTGTCAAAAAATTTTGGAATATTACAATCCTCCCCTCCCAAATGTTGCTTGTCCTCAAGCAACTGCAAGGACAGAACAGGAAATCCTCCTCTCAAGGAATGGATTTTATGGTGTGTTTAGGAACATCTTCCTCATGTGGATCCTCCATCCCCAAGCAATAATCCATACAAAATGAGTTACCTTCCAACTAGGCAACTCGAAGAAACTGTCCTCCACCTTTGGCTCCGGCAAAGTAGGTGGGATGAAAATCTGCTCATGGTAGACAATGTAGCCTACCCCACGATGTCCATCTCTCCACTCATGATAAGTGTAGAGAGAGTGTTGATCCTAGGCTGCAAAATACTTTCCCTCAAGTGGCAAGATGAATACTAGATCTCCAAAGATCTCTCCTCCAACACTGCAAATCATGCTGGCCCAAGTACCTCAATATATGATGATTTGGAAGTCATAATTATATTTCATCTCCTCCATCATATGGATCACCTCAAACAGTGAAAAATGTGTTGTTAAGGTAACCATATCATGTCCCATCTTCCCCTTAGAACATGTAGTGTAAAGAGTGTGAGGAATTCTTCCCTCAAAGGACACATTCACCCAATGTGTCTCTCCTCCAATCATGCTCCCAAGAAAAGCTCTAGCAATATCAATCAAGGGAACCATAAGGAGAATCATGCTGGCTGCCATGTGAAGTAAATGAGAAGGAAAATGGTCCCTCAAATGTAGCCAATGAAGTTTGACTCTCCACTGCCATAGAAAATAAAATGATGGGTGGCCTCCCCACCATTTTC
Source organism: Pinus albicaulis (assembly GCA_034641835.2). NCBI lineage: Eukaryota > Viridiplantae > Streptophyta > Pinopsida > Pinales > Pinaceae > Pinus > Pinus albicaulis. The sequence continues at coordinate 22,049,026 of MU968359.1, read as the reverse complement.
TTGCTGCCCCAATTTCCTGGAGAAAGTGAATGATTTCATGTGCAATGTGAGTATGTTATCCATAAGAAATCTCCTCCCCATATTCACTTAGGGAGTGATCATCCATAATGGCCTTATGTAGACCACCAAATCTAGAAGGAAGAATATCCCTCCTTTGAGAAAATCCTTGCACATATATGGTTAAGAGATGCATAAATAAAGACAAATCATCATGCAAATCAACAATACTCTCACCATATTTTTTTCTAATATAAATGGAGTGGCTCATAGATGAGTCTCCCCTCATCCTCAAACGGAAAACAGTTGACTGTGCTAACTCCTCCATCTCCTCATGATCCATGGAGTGCCTCCTCAAATTCTTCAAGTGGTTCCTCCCACAAGAAGGAAAAAAATGTAATGTGGCATTCATGGTTGGCCCATGGTTCCTCCTGAAATGTACAAAATTTATAGTAATGATAAGCATGCTCCCAATGGGCATCCTCAATCTCAAGCCCACTCTCTAATAGAAGCTTCCCATAAACATAAACATATCAGCAATACATGGAAGCATAGTACAATAAGAACAAGTTTCCAAATGACAACCAGAGAGGGAATCATAGTTCCACCCATGGAACCAGCATAGTGCATCCCTTGCCTGCATCAAATCAAATAAAAACAAGTGCTCTTCCAACCACTTGTATGCTACCACAATCATTTTACAAGATAGAAATATGAAAGTACAATTTGGTGCCAATGGTGCACACCAAGAATCATGTGGCTTTCCCCACAAACCACCAATGAGACAACCAATCTCAATGCTACAAATGGCTTCAAGTACATTAATATACAATATGCAAGAATGAATAATCCTACTTGGTACAATATGCTGCTCATAAAAAGACAAGAAGTACAAAACATAAGGTGAAATTGTACATTCTCAATTATGTACTCGAGGACTTGAGCTAAAATGGCTCAACTGAAAATGCTCCCTTACTCCCAATGAGTAGGAAGGTGGCTGTGACATTTCCTCCATCATCATCCAAGCTCTGAATCTCTCCATATGCTGATGTATGTCCTGTTGGATTCCCTCCCAAATGAACTCCTATGCCAAGGCAAGATCTGCATCAAAATGCATGGACAAGAAGTCCTCATATGCTACATGTAGCAACTTCTCCTTGAGACTAGAATCTCTAGTCAAGAAGACTCTTCCATGTGAATATATGACCATATCATCGACCATATACTCACCATCTCTATCTGGGTCATCAAGAATCATGCATGCACCAAGATCCTTGGAGTACTCTAATAAAAGTTGAGATCTCCAGTAAGAATCGATCCTCCTAAGAGACAGCGCTGGTGATCTGGCATGTGAAGCTCTCCTACTATTGTCTGCTACTTTGACATCCCCCATGCCAAATTTCGTGTCCAAACTCTTCACCTCTCCAAAATCCAAGAGCGGTGAATCCAAAGACAAAATGTCTCTCATCAATGATAGATCTGGTGGCCTCCCTGGTGGAATGCCTCTATGCAGTGAGACATCAATGTCAAGAGTGGACTGTACATATGGTTGGGAAAACTTGCCCTTGCTCTCAGAGTGAAATAAATTATGCCTCCTATTTTCACTAGCCCTCTGAAATAGAGAAGGGTGTGTGCCTCTCATCACATGATGCTGCTCTGCCTCCCTTCCTCCTTCTTCCAGCTGCAGTGCTACACAATCTTGCTGCTCAATGATTGTGCTTGGACCTCCATGTATGAGATCTTGGGGAATTCCTTGCAAAGCTACAAGAATCCCTCTAGCTGGATCAAATGCACCTTTTCCCTCTGCATGAGGTACTAGATCAACTCTATAAATGACAACGTTGTTGCCCTCAGCCTCCTCAACAAGAGTGGGCAACCCTCCAATGATTAGATCCTCTTTTGAAAAAGGGATCTCTTTGCCTCCTTGTGCCAAAATGTAAGATGAAGGTCTTCCCTCCAATAAATTATAATGAAATATATCAGCCCCCTTCATGGTTCTATGGAATTATTCTGAGTCTATGGTTTCCTCCATCACATGCAAAGTTTTTGTTTATTTGAATGTGTTTGTTTCCACCACATGTGTTTCAGAATTCCTCCTATTGGGGTTCCTGTGTTTTGGCAGGTTTGACTCTACCAAAAGACAAGACAACATCAAACCACTTTGGGATCTCAGGATCTAGCCCTCCTGGATCCAGAGAGGGATCTCTCTATAAAAGGCAAATAAATCTATGTCTTTGAAGTTCAATTTTAAGGTATTAAGCTAGTTATAAGGCACAAGGGTTGTTGTTTTGTTTTTTTTGTTCGTTTGGTTGTTGGGAAACATGAAAGAAGGGCTCAATGTAAGACAAAGGTGAGAAAAGAAGGATTTTGGCAATGGGGAGAAATTTCAAAGAAAACTCAAGTCCATTGGGCAATGGAGTCATAAAAGGGTTTACTTGCTATTCAATATCCAAGGCTTTCAAATGGGCTAGTCATCTAAAATAGAGGATCTTTTAAAGATGATAGTATGGGATGAAATGATAAGGAATGAAGTCGAATGACAAGGAAACCTTCCAAGGTGACCGCTTAGGAGAAAATCTAGGGAAAGGGCGTGCCTTAACCGTCTATGATCGAACTCCTAATGAGGCTAACTCCTTAGAAAATAGAAAACATTAAAAATTTGACACAAGGTGAACCCTAAGATCAGAGAAATGCTTTTAACTTTCAATGCTTTGAAATTAAACTTAAGGGATCTTAGAAAAGCTTAACTATTAGAAAAGGACCCTAGTGAGACAGAGCCAACTCTAAATCTCCCAGTATCCCAATTCTTTCAGCTAAAACCAGACAAGAACATCCAAAAACAAACTCTTAAACTCACACATCAGTAAGCAGTGAATAACCAACTACTATATTGGTTAAACTATCTCAATTTTTTTCTCAGATCACACAATTAGTATAAAACATCCAAGATAATAAGAAAAGGAAGAATTAGGGTACCATGAAAGGGTATATCCTAAGCCAGATTATTTATTTCTTATCAGAGAAATGAAATATGATGAATTACAGAGGGAAAACATAGACAAAGATAGAACACATCACCGTTGCTTTAAATCAGGATCCAATGAACATGCTTGTCATATTAAAGAGCAACACTAGTCACATAAAACATTTTCCAATAGCTTTATATTCAATCTGAAATCATCCCCTCAGCCTATTTTACAACATAATACACACAGAACTCTATCTCAAAGGAATCAGCTTACAATCCACGGTTATCCGAACAACAACCTTTACAATGTATTTTTCAAGAGCTTTATAGCTCAAAGAGAGGTAGAAGAGGTAGATAGAACTTTAAATGAAACATTAAAACAGAAGTAGAAGAGTGCTCGAGGCCCATTCTATATTAATATCCCTACATTGATTCTCAGTACTCTTTGGGTGAAAGAGTGGTCTTCGACAAGTTGATAATAACTTCATAGGTATGTTCTTTGATGTACTTTTCGGTTGTCTATACTCTGTAGTACTCTGGGACAAGTAAGGAAGATAAATGACTTTTATGCCTGCCATACTGTGTAACAAATGCTCTGGCTATCTTAGGACTACTGTCAAGGTGGTGATCTTCTCAGGAACGTTGATGGAGAATAAAATATTATGGGAACTCGTCCTTTCTTAGGAAAGAACCCTCTGCTGATGTGAAACACTGATAGGATTTGTTTTATGTGCTTCAGGCCTCATTAGGCCTTCTGTGTCATTCATAAGGTCTTCAATTTGTACATTTTCCCTTTAACACTGGATTAAGGCTTTAAATCTTCAATAATGGGCCCTTGATTCTCTTAAACTGTCAATGATACTCTTTGCCGCTCCTGTTGACTGTATCTGTCTGTGGATGTGCAGGATTAAGGGGCTGGAGGTTTTTAACAGATTTGAACACTGATCTTTCACAAAAACACATGTTTAAAACCCCCCCTCGGGATTCTTTCATGCAATCTCTGGCTCTGAAAAAGCTTTCTCTGCGCTCTGTGTCACCATGATAGTGACTGTGAGAAAGAACGGTTTTCACTGTCTGTAACCCTGCAAAACACCATAAACTTGTTATATAAATCCATGGGATGGGAGGAGGGATGTTATGGAGGACTGAGGGAATGGCAGTGCACCAGTGAAAATGGTGGCCATAGCGAAGAAAACAGTGGAAACTGTGAAAGAATGGAGGACAAATTGGTCTGATGGAGGTCTGGTGAAAAAATGGTTCTGGACCATTGGATTAGATCTGATGGTGGTGATCGACAGTCAGGATTCATTGGTGGAGTTTCTTTAGAAGGTTAGGCGGAGAAATTCACTTTTAATGTAAAACATAAAAGTTTAACCTTTGGGCGAATACAAAGGGAAATGAGTAAAATGAATGAAATTAGGGGCCTCTAGTGGTGGGACCAAAAGGGCAGAGGGCGATTGGACGTGGACCCTTGGATCTCAGGAGGAGATCAACGGTGGAGATTCCCTGATCAAACTCTGAATAAGGCCCGATGAAAGGGGAAGGAGATGAAGACGCGATGTGATGTGGGCCATTAGATTGGGTCAATGGACGGATGTGATTAAAGAGGCAAAAGCATTGTGAAGGGTGGTAAGCGGAAAACCGGCAGTGGTTTTTGTGCAGGGTCGGAGGTGGTAAGTAGTTTTCACTTTTTGAACGCGATATGCCTTCCCACCTGACACGTGGCAAAAAAAAACCACCCATATCATGCGATTTCAAAATTTTAAATTTCGGACACCAAAGTTACGCAATATGGTTCTCGATCGTTGGATTGCGGGCGGGGAGATATGACAGTGGAGGAGTGAGCACGATGAAGGAAATATGGACGGGCGGAAGCGGGGGGCCAAGTCAAAGGAAGTTTGGATGCGGACCGTCAGATCTATGGAATGAACGGCTGAGATCTAAAAAGAGAAAGCGGAGGCAATAGGGTAAAAAAATGCGCAGGAGAAAGGAGAGTCGTTGGATCTCAAGAGATCAACGGTGGAGATCTAATCACATTGGAGACAGGCAGGAGGCCAAAACAATAAATTTTTAATTTTCTATTACGCGTGGACTGTCAGATCAAAGGTGAGATCGACGCTAGCGATCGGAACGGAGATCGCCAATCGGGGGAGTGATGGAGGGCACAGGGGTGGAGCGCGATTCAATCTGGGCCATTGGTTATTGTGGATTCAACAGTCCAGATAAAAACTAGCGGGGTGATGATGGGCTCAGTGAACAAAGGCGCAACGGATCTTGATCGTTGGTTCTTGTGGATTCAACGGCCAGGATCTAATCGGAGATTTGGCCAATCGGGGAGACAGAAGAGTAGGAATGTTGGGCGCTCGCGATGCGATTTTGTGCCAGCTGTCGAATCATGGAAGGGATCAACGGTGGATATGTGATCATAGGTTGATGAGGATATGTGGTGAGGTGTGGTGAGAAGTTAGCGCTGGTCGTTAGATCTATATAGATCAACAGCTAATATTGTTGCGGAGGTGCACAGAACAAAAGACAATCGCATCGGAGGATTTCAATTGTCAAAGGAAATACGCTCACCATAAACTTCCAATTGCGATTAGCGCCATGGGGATTAGCACCTAGTCCTGGCGTTGGATTACATGCAAAATGAGGCTAAGGGCTGGGCCGAAAGGGGCTTAAGCCTAATATATGGTAAAAAGTGGGTTTTTGGCCAAAAAACAGAGTTTTCAAGGCTTAAAAAGGGGTTCTGGTAGAGGGATAAAGGGGTTTTTAAACCAAATGAAGGGAGCCATAAGGTTTAAAAGGGGGAATTTGGTGAATTATATGACTTAAGAAGGGATTTGAGGGTTTTAGGGAAATTTTGAGAAGGGAAAAAAGGGTTTAAAATGGGGGATTTGCAGGGATAAAAGGGAGCGGATGGAGGTTTTCTTGAGCACAATTTTTTCACAAACAGTGAGGCTTTTTTAGTGGAAACAGTAGTGAAGATATTTTCAAGGGAAAAATACACATATAGGCTTCAATAATGAGATATTTTCAGAGGAAATGTGTCTCTTGAAGGCTTAGAAACATATTTAGCCACCTGTTTGCTCTGTCAAAAATTTATAGGTGGCTAACACCTCCTACCAAATCTCTTCATAAAAGTTCTAATGAACATTTCATAGGAAGAGGTATTTCCATTTTTCAAAGTAAATGACTCAAATAACCACCATGCATAGACCTTACCTCCCAAGTGCAGCGCTGCTACTCTGATGGCTTCATCTTTGGAAATCTGATGCTACTGCAAAAAGGTGTCTAGCTCTTCTATCCAAGCCCTGACTGAACAAGTAGGGGAACCATCAAAGATAGATAGAAGAAATATATCCTCATTATTCTTATTCTCCTCCTCACCATGATCTTGCAAAACTCCGGAAAAGTAATATGATCTCTAAACTCTGAGTTTGAGATTCATACTCATGCAAGAAACCACCAAGAGTTGCTTTCTTCGGCATTCCTTCTTCTTTTGCTCCTCTCTTGGCAAAGCTAGCCATGTGACTGCGTTGTGCCTCATAGGGTGTGGCTACATGATCACACTCCCTATAGGGAAATCTAGAGTTTGACTCAGTTTCAAACCCTCTTGGAGATCTGGTACCTATCTCTCTCCTTATCTTTTTGAAATCTTCATGAATGCTCTGTACATATATTGGAAGAAGCCTTGTAAGCTTATCTTCCTTTTTCTCTCCACATAATGGAGTCTTCATCTTCTCTTTTCTCAATATCATAATGGCTAAGATCCATAGGCTAAGCCAATATTATGCTTTGATACCACTGTAATATTCCCAATTAGGAAAATGCTACAACAATGAGAATATCTCAAGATATTCTAATGTTGGAGACCCAACAATATGCAAACACAATAATGTTGCAGCAGCAACACTCAAATCATAGAAACATGAGAGAAATCCATAGCCATATTATTAAGAAATAGAATCAACAATAGAATACAAGATCTTTGAGAAAATTTTACACAAGGAAGGCAATCCTCAATCCTCAAAATACTAGTACATGGATCATGACAAAACCACTGCTATACAATGTATACCAAGCTATGACAACGCAGTTTATAAGAGAAACTGCATGCTACATATGTCAAATACATAGATATATCAATACATGACCCAATACAACATTGGGAGTGAAGGTCTCAGCTCCCAAAGACTACCTCAAGTCAATCCAGGAAGGATTGGCTATAATATACAAAATCTGCAAAATGTCGGAGTTGTTGTGTAGCTGCAGCAACTCAGAAATAGAACTGGATGGAGAGGTTGTAGATGATGCCCAAACTTAATATGCCTCCTCCAATGGATCTTTAGAGTGAAAGGCTGATCCTCTCACCAAATATCTTTCCCTCCAATAATCTGCAAGAGCCCCACTGCAAATTATCCACTCAAAATAACGCAGTCACTGGATGGAACTACATTTTAGGGCTAGGGAATGAGTTGGCCTTGATGCCAAAGTCTAAAATAAGCTCTAGAATGCCTTCAATCTGATCCCCCAAAGGGAAGAGAGACTCTTCCTCTGAAAAATAGCTGATGGAGGTGGTGTAGTGAACCCTCACTGCAACACCCAACAACACAGTATTATTCTGCTGCAAAAATAACGTTGTCTTGATGGAATATGCTTGGCCTCAAGCCTAGATATGAGGAAAATTATTCCAATCCCTCAAGAGGCCTCTCAAGAAGGAGAAGGAATCCTAAACAAGAATTCCTCCTGGAAACTCTTGCTAAACATCAAGGAATGCACAATTGTCTGAATAGACAATGAGATGAATAATACAAGCATCCGAAACAATGGTTTCCTTGCCCTTCTTTTAAACAAGTGAAAGCTCTTTTTCCATGGGCCCCATCCATTAGGGTTTCCTCCACCAAATATCCCTTTCCTCATTCACACTGAACTTTCTTCCAAAGTAAGCCACTCCTCTTATGGCAGCGTTGTTGACTTGGTCAAACCTGACCTTGTCCACTTGCAAATAACCCTGTTCACACATGATGGTGTGCAAACCAACTCCAAAGATGATCCCCTTTCATACTATGAGGGATTTTATTGAGACTTTCATTATGCATGGGTCTCCCTACCCATTTATTCTCCTCCTAGGTGAAATCAGCAAAAATTAATATTCCAAATTATTGTCGAAATTTTTTGGAATATTACATCTAAGTATCTTGTTCACCTGTTGTTTGATCTTTTTGTATGTCTACAAGATTCTAATTTACTATTACTGTAACCTCATCATTGTTTACCCTGGGCTCATTTGTATCCTCAACATCAATTACTTTTTCTTTCCCTATGGAATTGAATTTGAGCCTTTTATTGTAAATCAACTTGAATTTAGTATTTGTGGTGGTCTCAGCTGTATAGGTTCCCTTATCTCTGCCACTTTTTGTTGAAGTTTCAGACTATTTTGCAATTACCATAGCTTGTGTAGTATCCATTTGTCTTGTTGGCTTTGCATTGATGAATGTATGTGTCAATGTGTTTTCCACCCATTCTGTCTGATTTGCAAATTTTTCAATTTCTGGCTTGGGCTCATGTATGAAAGGAGGCAGTTTTCAATTGACCCTTATATTGTTGAGAATGCCTTGAGGGTTATAGTTCCAAGGGAAGATTTCCTGAAATTTTAATTCTGATAATATTTTCGCTATTTCCTTTTTAACATTTCTGTTATTTACAATAAAAGGACCAACCTTATTCTTCAACTTGAACTAAGTTTTCTTTTTAGAAGCCATGAAATTAATGGAATCAGATTTTAAAACCTGTATTAAGTATTCTAATGCAAAAACTCTAATGCTCAAATACTTAGGCAATTTGTAAGGCAGTAGATTTGATCCAAAAATCCTCAATTCTGTGTGCTTTTCATACAAATACCAGTCTCTGATCTTGCAGTGTTCTGATAACTGCAATATTCTCTTCATGTCCTCACTTATCTTGGGTTGATCTGCTTTATATAATATACACATTGCTGGTTGGAGGAACAAATCTGAAAAGTCTTTAAAACTGAAGTTGGTGTTTTCTTTCCTCAATAAAGTGGTCCAAAAAAAAATGGGTAGAGGTTGGCCCTCTATGTCCATCTCTTGTAATGCAATTGGAAACTTGTCAGATTGAAAATACAAGAACAAGTGAAATAAGTATGATGAATATCTAAAAACCCCTTCAGTGGGAAGTTTGGTCAATTGATAGTGGATACTATCAGCTATAAATCTGGCATAGTCAAATATCACAGCAGGAGGTTGACCACGAGATAAAGTAGATAAAAAACCAAGGATGGATTCATCAGTGAATTCATCTGTGAAGTATCCTAGTATGAAAGAAAGCATTGATATCACATGTCTGGACCCTTCAGGAAATTTGGAAGTGGAGTAAGGAGGATTTAGCTTTGGAATGTCCACATGAGATGGCATAAAGTTCTGGAAAATCATAATTCTCATAGGAAAATCTAATTCTAAATACAATTGAGTCAATTATTCTATTGATAGAGGAACTGCCTTGGGATTAAATTGTAATTGTAACATTTCATTGATAGATTCTGCAGTAACAGAAAATAGAATCTCCCTATCAGAATTAACAATTGCTCTCTGATCTGGTACATAGTATTTCTGACATAATCTCACAAGGTCTTGGCTAGGGTGTGTTACTGGAACCATATATTTGGGTAGATGAGTCTCCCAAATAGGCATTTCATCTTTATCTAAGAACTTATCCAAACACCAATTGTGAATCTCCAATAGATTGAATTCTACCACAGGGTCTGCAATTTTATAATCCATATCAGTCAAGGGGATGGTTTCTTCATTAGGTACTGGTGGCTGAAGGGGACTGACAGACACAGTGGTTTTTTCAGTGAGTGCAGAAGTGGATTTGATGGCTTTTGATGCTTCTGAATTAGGAGGCTTGTATCCCCCAGGTTTGGTAGGCTTAGAACCTCTAGCTTTTGATGTCATATGTTTCTTAGTCATTTTGAAATAACTAAAGCAAGCTTAAACTGTTTTCAATAGTTGATTTTCTATAACAGATGATGAATTTAGAAATTTGTAGGTTAAGGATGACTTTCAGTAATAGTTTTGCTCAATTTAGGTTTTTGGGATATGCAAACTAGTTTAAGACATAAAACAAGGGTTTTTTGAATAATCTAGACTGCAAAAATGAATTTTGAGGAGATTTCTAGGTCTTAAAACCTTTTCTGGCTTCTGAAATTGATATTCAGGGATTTTAAGCAGATAAATTGAGGAAATTGGCTTCAGAAATGGTTTTTATAAACACAATCTTTTCTGGGAATAATTGGCCAGGGTTTGGCCTGTTTCTACGTGTTTTCTAGGCAAATTACACGGAAAATTTCTCTAGATTATGGCTTGGATTTAATTATAAAGGATTTTCACTTAGAAATTGCAAGCCTGAAAGTCGAAAAAAATACCTCAGATGGTAGGTATTCGACTGTCGGAAGGGTTTCTGGGATCTTCTGTGATTGAATTTAAACTTTTTTTTCAACTTTTTGGAGCCGAGAAGGTATGATCCGGCTTGTTGGAATAGAGAATGGCTCTTTAGGTCTTCAAACAGGGGATTTCTGGTCAAATTGGGATTTTTGTTGGGATATCAGTCTAAAAATAGTGCAGAAGAGATTTTACATAGTCGGGTGGAGTTTTTCTCAGTTGGAACGCACAAATAACGCTAAAAAATGACATAACAAAGGTTTTAATCTTTGATATGAATTTTAATTAAATGCATTGAATGAGGGTCTAATCAAAGGCGGGAGCGGTTTTTTATTTTTGAATGTGAAACAAGAAATGGTTTTCACATTGGGATGGAGTGGTAAGTTGTTTTCCTTCAAACGAACGTGATGTAATGAAATTGCACCACGTCGCAGGAGGCGTGAAAAATAAAACCTCCCATTTCACGTTCATTTGGGCATTGGGCTGACGATCAAGTTATGGACGCAAAATCAATCCTGCGCCGTTGGATTTGAGAGGTTGGAGCAAACGATCCTGATTAAAAGGGAAGTTGTAGTCGAAAGATATGGTGGGACCGGGGTCTATACATGTGGTGGCGGATGGAAAATGTAAAAAAAAATTGTATGATATGTAATTTTATTAAAGTTTTCATACGTATGAAAAGGGATTATGTATATAAGCGGGGCTATATGGTATGATATACAAAATCGTATATGTATGTTGGGATGCGTGAGGCGGGTTAAGAGGGTTTATATGGGTTAACTATTATATAAAACATGAGGTTTTACATAATGGGAAAGGGGAAACTCTAACCTTGGTTTAAGCTTTATGCGGGGAAAAATGGTAAGTAAATTATAAAGGATTGGGGGTTGCTGCCTTTATAAAAACTTAGGATAAAAAGTGATAGGTTGGAAATTCTTTTGCGCTTTAGAAATAGATAATATATGTATAAAAAGGTCATTTTTTGCATTTTTAGTTTTATTATATAGTTTATTAAACCATGGGGGTTTAATAACTATAGGGGAGCGGGGTATTTATATATTGTTAGTTTTGCCAAAGTGGGTATACTTTTTAGGATTTTATTTCAACATGTGGATAATTAACTTTGGCATAAAATGTTATAATAGTGGGTTTTTAGGGGATATTAAAATAAAAGGAGTTATATTAATAGGATAAGGTTTCTTTTAGGGAGTTAATAGAATAAGTTAGAAATTAATATGACAAGAAAAATGAAATACTCAAAAAATACACGTATATGACTAAGTAAAGTGAAAACCTTAAAGCAAAGTTTATCATTTGATGATATTACCACTTTTACTTAGGATAAGATGTTTTTTGAGGGTTTGTATGTTTTATGAAACGGAGGAAGTTAACCAAAATGGGAGATTATGTATCTTTGAGTTGTGATGGGTGAATGAAGGGTAAATAATGATAATTGGGGATTAATATAGGAATTCGACACTTTTAACTAACAGTCATTGAGCTTTGGGTCCGGTCCCAACAAAAGTCAGAGAAATGCTCTGAGCCCATTTGACTGAAATTATAGAATGCAGAATAACTATAGGGGATGGGAAATTAGTTATTTTTTCCCAGCGATAAATATTTACAAGCTTCTTCCCACTTCTTTTTACCTACCCAACTTTAATCTAACATTTTTTCTTCCATTTTGCAGGTGCACTTGAACTTGCTACCTTGAAACATTTTATTCTTTTGAAAAGCATAAAAACTATATAAATCTACCTTATATCATCGGTGGCCTCAGATTAAACTGGTGATTTACTCTTTATTCTCTACCTATCTACTGATTAGTCAGGATTAAACTGTCTGACTAATCTTTATTCACTATCTAAAACATGGAAATTGAAAACATGACAAGTCAAGTTTAAACAGTTTAACTCATCATGGATTATGGAATTTATTGACACTCTGCCATAATCATCAGTAAAAACTAAAAAGTAGTGGCATTGGACTTGCACACTTTCATGTTTTATTTCTTTTTCTTTTGGGGTCTATATTTTTTCTAAGTCCTTTGATCTTTCTTTTAGGACTTTTACCCTCTTTTTTGATTTTCTATTTTTTATATTTTACAAAATATGGGAAAACAACTTGCAGAAAGAAAGGTATGTACATATTTTACAAGACTATCATAATTCGATTCCAAATTATGAATCCTATACTTATAGGACCCTAATAGCCCGAGGAAAAGGAAAATGGATCTACTTGTTCTCTCCATCCCACATGGGGAAGCAGTCCCCACATGGAACCGATGTTGTAACACACGTTGTATTTTACATTTTATTTTGGTTGAAAATAAGAAAAATGATATATATATATATATATATATATATATATATATATATATAAGAAAAATAGAAAAATAAAAGGGATATTAAAAAAATGTAGAAAAATAAAATAAAAGGAAAAAAGAAATAAATCCCATGTAGAAGGCGTACTAATCTAAATGTCTCCACAAATATGATTAATTAGTTTTAACATTGATTAGAAACTAATTAGAAACTTGAATAACTTTGATATGAAATTTTTCATTTTTTTAAAGGACTCTCTGATCTCAACACTGAGATGTTCCCTACCCAGATCAACGGTTGGGGAAACACTTCAGACCCCCCCCCCCCATGTCCCTGTACCTCGAATGTTTAATCGAGGGGGGGGATGGGGTCCAAAAAATTTATTTAACAAAACCATGTTTGGAGACATGTCCACTCCTTATCCATTTCAAACCCCACCCCTTGGAAACCACCAATTCACCTTTCGCGCTCCTCCCAAAAGAAAAAATGCCACTCCACTTTTGTCATCTGTCTAACTCCCGTGCATCGATACATTAACCATTAATTACATTCATTTATCTCCCTCAACCGTCATCATCTCGTAATAAATATCCCACTCAGGTTAATGGGTATCCCTCCAAATGGTTAAATCCTCATTGCATAAATAAAATGCATACTTTCACCTCTATTTCTTTTTTGCATTCTATTTTCAAGTTGTATACACAGGTCAAGTACAACCAAACTAGTTTCAAGGACACAACCTTCATCACTACAACAATCAACCGATCACCGGGTAAAATGTTATCCCTCGATTTATTACATTTTCAGCATGTATTCCAAAGGGAAATATAACTGATTGAAGAAAATAAAATGATAACTTCAGTCATAGACTTAGATAGGTTATCCTTAGTTGATCAGGAATATAATATTTCTGAAACACAATGTGAGTTCAACCTCTATGAACTACACAATTTGGCCAAACAGAAATTCTCTGATTCCAACAATGAATTGGGTATGTGGGAATCCTTCCTACCCCAATTCATTTTCCCTCAAACCCATTCCTTTCCAAAATTTATAACCTGGTGTCATTTCATATATATTCAAAGTCAAAGAGCTATTATTTCTCAAAATATTAATGTCTTGTTTACAATATCCCCTGATTCTATCTGCCAAATGCTTCAAGTGAAACCTTCAGCCCCTCTGCATTGTTTTTATGTAGACTCCCTCATGGAACTCTAAAAAAATCACCTTTCCTAAAAGAAATTAAATCTTTGAAATATTCTTACCTAAAAATGCATAATTTCTAAGAACAAGTCCTCCATAACCCTCTTCAATGTTCCCAGAAATGACTAGACAAATGCTCTTAGTATTTTCTTGTCTATTAGACTATATGACCGATTAGTGGGTTGATGAAATTATTCTAGGGTTCTTATCAATGTTTTCAATAGGTGAAAACCCTTCAGTGATCTTCAATTACATTGACTTTTTGTCAGAAGCAATACATGATCAGTCCTTGAAATTTTCAACAAAAGGATCTTTTAAGTATTAGTCAGTTCTTGTATGACTATAATTATTTCATCAAGCAGAAAAATTCCAATTTCAATTACAGAATTTAGAGGAAAAGGGTAATCCTCAATTTTTAATTCATTGCACTTCCTTCGTAAGGAATAATACCAATGATTTTTCCTTTAGTGTTTACACCAATTAGTTCTTATACATGGTTTCATGCCAACTCAATAGTGATGTTGTTCCTAGGATTTCCCTTGAAATTAAGAGAATTCTCCATCTCCGTGAGTAGAAAATTACTAGATATTGGTACTTATATCAAAACTACATGGAGATCTGAGTATATGGATGTGAGCTTCCTCCATATAAACTACCTAAATTTCTACCAATTAGAATTTTTACATTAGAATATATAAGGCAAATGATGAACATGGATGATTTGCACCTTGTCTCTGAAAAGAAGAAATATTTGTTTAAGTCGAAAGCTCATATTATACCTTTTATTTGCAATACAAAAGCAGCAGCAAAGGAAGCAAATATTCTTCTGAAATAAATGAAATTCAAATTAAGTTTTACCTGGTCTTATGATCCATTGGGGCTTATTTCTAAGCTAAGGGTATAAGAGAAAACTACTCCTTATGCACATGTTAGTCATCAGTATTTTTCACTATATTTAGATCACTATAGGATGTTTATAGACTTCTGAAAATAATAATCCTTGAATATCTTGAGTTTCAGAAATCTCACAGCCTTCATTATCCTTACAAAAACTTTTTTCACTATTCCTCAGTTGGTCTTCCAAAAGCCACCCTGTTACTCTTAGAAGACATATTATAGGCTTATATACCTCTCATTCTCATCCTTCTTTCCTTCATAAAACCTTTTTCCCACGTTCCCCAGGTCCCTCAAGCGTTCATGGTCTCAAAACTATCTTTGTAGGCTCTTTAGATAAATCAAGTATATTGGATTTTGGATCTTCAATACAACACTTTTAACCATACTCTGTTTTCACTTGAAGACTCCAAGTCAAATTTTAGTTAAAATCAGGTCAAAGGACCCTCCCACTAGGTCCTTAGGGTTTTAACATGTTTTAAGTTCATCATTGGATGTTTCAGGCACTGCTTTTCCTTTTCTAGATTCTAGCTCAGATGTAATAGAATGTCAAGACATGGTTATTCAAGAAGGAGCTAAAAGATTTCCAAAGAAGATTTCTTCATCAATTCAAAGTCTGTAAATTAGAAAAATGGACAAAGTTTGGCACTTCTGCAGGAGCGTTGAAATTTGTGTTAGCAGAAGGTAATGATATGGTAGATTGTCTACTCCTGAATGAAAGCAACTTAATGCAAATGAAAGGGGAACAACTTGGTCTTGTAGAGAACTAGGGTTTTTAACTTGATGGTCCAGTTGAGTGCCAAAATAGTGATCACTTGCAGAAAATGACATGGAGGAAGCACACAAGGCTAAACATGAAGAAATTCTATCATAATATATTGAAGAAATATGGAAAAAGCTGAGGTGGACTAGACAAAAATGAACGAACTTGAAAGGGCTATAGAGAACTTAGAAGACAACATTGATGATTGTTATAAAAGAGCTATAGACACCTAGGGTTTTGAAGAAAGTGGATAGAGAAGGTGAAAAGCATGATTTGAGCTCCATGGTGGAAACCAGAGAAGGTTTTGAAGATGCTACTGTATGTTTGAATCCCAAAGTTGTTCAAAAACACATGTCAAGCCTCAATGAGCCAAGAAGAGTCAATTTCATGACTTCAGCTAACCTACAGACAAAAGTGTCAAAGAATGTTAGTGAAAAAGGAAAAATGGGTTTAAAACATTAGAAAGTGTGTTTTACCAAATTAAATCAAATTCCATTTTCCTATAAAGCACATATTACACTTCAAAGGAGTCAATTTTTCCTTTCAAGAGATCGAGAGCATTCAAAAGAGAAAAATTTGTGGGTTTTTTGAGTGAAGTTGGGCAAATCGTCTTGGTGTTGCATGCTCAGACTGGTGTTGTGCACCTAGGAGAAGGCATTGCGCCCTTGGTATTTTTCCTTCGTTGATTTTGTGAAGGCAATGCACGCCTAGAAGTGGGTGTTGCGCTCTTGCCCAATGGGACCCAACAAAGATTTCCTTGGCGTTGTGTGCTCAGAACCGACGATGCGCCCTCAGCCTTAGCGCTACGCCCTCAGCACTGGCACTACATGCTTGGGCAGAAAGGGTTTCTAAACCCTCCAACCACTCAAATCACTCCAAGTTGCTTCCAAGATCTTTTCAAACTTCCTCCAAGAAAATATTAAGGGTAAGTACCTGACATGCACCCATCTTCAAGAAATTTTGGTTTTTTCTTAATCAATGAAAATGGAACCCTAAGATCAAACCCTAAGTTTCAAACTTGAAATCTTTGTCTTTCCATTGCTTCATCTTCCTATAAAGAGTTTCAGTCAAAAAAATGGAAGTTACATTGCTCAAGGGTTTTAATTCATCTAATCTTTCCCCTACACTCAATCCCTTCACTTGCAAAGTTTCCTTTTCATTTCTCTCCCCTTCATCTCATTGCACATCAGCCCTAGGGTTTCAAAATAGAGTTTTAAAAATGTTAGAGGAAGGAGATAGTGGAAGTGGTGATGAGGCCCAAATGCCAAGGAGGTATGATCACAAGGGAGGTAAGATAAACGTATTTGAACCCCTCAATACAAGAGAGCTCATCGAATCTCCTCTTACTTTTTCTTGTTTCAAACATGTGGGCTGCTTTGATTTTTGTGAGAAGGTGCAACAAGTAAAAAACCACCCTGAGCTAACAAGAAATATTCATTATCAATTTGCATGAAAAAAAGTTAATCTTGCTAGGGTTACCTTTGAGTTATCTATAGATGCCATTGAAAATGCCACAGGAATACCAAGTGTGGGTGAGAAGTGGTTCAAGCAAGCAAACCTAGACATGAGTTACTTTAAACCCTACCTAAAGCCTAGGTATAAAGATGACCACAAGTCCATCTTCCCATTTTCTCATCTGCTTGATAGATGTGCACCTATGATGAGGATAATTATGAAGTATTTCACATGTGAGGGAAGGTTTTCCCATCTTTCCTCATATCACATCCGACTTCTTATGCATTTCACCGGAGTGAGGATGCTGCATATACCATATTACCTTTTTCGAAGCATTGATAAAATGGCCTACATAGTGCAAAAGAAAGATTATCCTCAGCAATGCAGAGCCTATTCCATCACTCACTCATCAAGATGGTGGTTATGCACCAACTACAACAGAAAGGCATTCCATGGGAGACCTTCATTGCCAATGAGGTTTTTACTGCTCCACAAGGCCATCATCAGCAAGATATAATTTCCTCATCTCATCCTCCCATTCCTACTTCTCCATCACTTCATGATGTTCCTACATCTCCACTCACTCACATTCCTTCACCCCATGATGACCCTTCCACATCACCATCCACTCACGTTCCCTCACCTCATGATGATCCTCCTTCATCACCTTCCCACATCCCTTCACCCTCATCTCATGACACCAGAGCATCCAGAAGTGAAGGAGACAGTGACACAGATGGCACTAAGATGATTGACATTGAACCATTTCTTTTGACCTACCAAAGGGGCTACAGGCATGCGTTTAATGCACTTGAGGTTCAAGGGGCCATGACTTCTACATCAACAAAACATCTTAACAAGGGTAAGGAAAAGGTTGCAGAGCAGTTCATTGTTGAAGGGCAGGATACACATGAGACTGAACAAGAGTTTCAACTTATTGACCTTGAGGATGAGGATTAGGAGAGGATCACCAATATGCTGCTCAAGGGGAAGGATGCCAAGATTAGTGAGCTACAAGCTAATCTTGGTAGGGCAAAGAATGTGATCAACTATCTTGAGCTGGAGAACAAGCCGTTAGACACAAAGAAAGCCATCATTGAATTCAGGGCAATTAGAGCCCGGAAAGAGGCCGAAAAGGCCAAGGATATGCTAGATGAGACCTTGGGCACTATTGGAACAAGGTCTCCTACAAGAGATGTGAAACTGGTCCATTTTGTATATTTTTTATTATATTTAGTCTAACGCGGGGGTTTTGGGGTGGGTCAAAGCCCCTAATGCATTGTAAATGGGTCAAGGGTAGACCAAGAGTCCGCAAACCATAGTTTGTGGACCATTGGATGCGTAGGCTAAAAGAGTATAAATAGTTGAACCTTTTTGAGTTGTAAGACAGACTTGGATTAATATTGATGCAAATTGCGAATTAGTAGATCTGTTTGGGATTTTGGGAAAGGATTCCTGCTGGCTATGTGTGCGGATATCCTCAGTCCTGCTGTGTGCAGACCCTACTGATGTGTGCGCAGGTTGGGTTTTTGGGTATGTAAGAGACTTTTTGATAAGTAATATTTGATGTTGTTTACGGTTATTGAGGACTCGAATTATATGTGATTCTGTTACAAGCTGTGAATGATATGTGATTATGAGCTACGAATTATCTGTGTTATGATAATTGTATCTGAAATCTAATTAAATCTACTGCGAATATGTTTTTTATGCTTATACTGGGTTGTCTGCACATGGATGAGAGCCCGTTATATAAACCTGGTAAAATTGTACTCTGGCTAATCATTGAAAGTCCTACGAACGACCTCTGACTGCATAGATCTTATAGTTGCTGAACGGTTCGACTTACCTGCTCTCTCTCTCAGGGAGTGGAAACTTGGTTCCAACACCCACCCATACTACTTCGGGTGAGACTTTGGCCTGCGCAAGCAGGTCACCACCGAAAGGGCCAGTAGTATAGGGGCTTTTTAGCAAACCTTAACCTCTGAACCTGGGTCAGGACCCCCCAAGCCAAAAAATGGTTCCATTGCCGGGACCGAGAGAATTTTGAGAGAGGGATTGGGTAATGCCAAGGATGTACTGGAAGCCTGAAAGAAAATAAATTGATGAAGGGTTCGAATAGCAAGTACAGGAATTTGTAGTAAAAGAAAACCGCAGTAGGAGGTTGACCACCAAAGAGTGGAAAAATAGGTATATTTTCACAGAGATCTACGAGATCTTCTTCGTAACTATTGTGATCGAGCTCCAGGAGTAGCTCGCAAGTTTTTTCGAAATTCAAAAGACAACATGGTTGCACACATGAAATTTCCTACCTTTAAGGGTGCGGGAGATGAGGACATGGAGCAGTTCTGGTTTGTCGTAGCATCGTTATGGACTGCACAAAACATAGCTAGTGACGCGGTGAAGAGGGCATAGTTTTCCCTTGCCTTCGAAGGAAGAGATTTGGATTGGTACATGGGATACATCAAACAACATGCAAACTCAACGATCGAAGAGGTCAAGAACACCTTAAAACAACAGTTCAAAAAGCCTAAGTCTTATTCTCAAATAGTGGTCGATCTAAAGGATTTAAAGAAAGGGCCTTATAAATCTGTATGGGAGGTCGATCAACTGCTGAAGAAGGTGATCAGGTAAGGAGGATTTCAGTACGACAAAATATAGCACACGAAGTGGTTCGTTGCTATGTTGTTGCCTCACCTGCACGTACCTATGGGTCACCAAACTTTCGAATCACTGGAAAAAGCCCTGGAGGTCACTATGAAGTTAGAAGCTGCACCCAGAGACGATGCCCAGCTAGGTGTCCAGTAGATCCAAGGAAAACTGGAGGCGATTCACATGGAGATCTAGAACCTGCAGAAGGAGTGAGGCGAAGAGGCTAGCCCAGAAATATCGTGCATACGTTGCAGGACGAATGGTCACACCAAGAATAATTGCCCGCTATTAACAGACTACATGCAAGCTGGGGGACCTATTCTGTTGTGCCCTAGGGAAGTGGTAGGACCAAGTGGGCCAGCACTATGGTGCAATGATTGTCGCATTGTAGGGCTGCACGACACGAACCACTGTCCCCACCTTGTTGCGTATGTCCCAGAAATAAAACAGCAATGGTGCAGGTTCTGCAGGTCGGTAGGACATGATGAACAGAACTGCCAGATGTATGATTTGATGATCGATCGGGGGAATATCTATAGGGTGCAGTCAGACCCATCCTCACCCAGATCTCTCTCGAGCACAAGGGGTTCCTCAGCAAGGGGCAGGGGAGGTGGAAGAGGTGGAAGCGCAGGCCAGGGACAAGGGAAACTCATATGTTATAACTATGGATAGGTAGGGAATTTTTCCAAGGACTATCCAAACCCTACAAGACAAACCTGCTGGTATTGCAGGCAGCTGGACCATGTGATTGAAGATTGTCTAGTATTGATAGCGAAGATGCAGGAAAAGTAGCTGACACTTATGCAAAACATGTAGAGGGTTAAGGCAGAACTACGAGACAAATATCCAAGCGTGAATTTCGTAACACGCAGTGGGATGGCCACTGGGGGGCCTAGGGAGAAGACTACAACCGAACCTCTGATCTGACCAGCAGATATCAAACAGGAAGGGTTAGATCTAAAAAAGGAGAAAGAAACATTTATCGCAGCTCGCAAGGACTTTGTCGAGGCAGAGGCATCTACTTCGCAGTTGCCTAATGACTTTAAGGCAAATGAGGAGGTCAAAACCTTTCTAAAAGCATGTATTAATTTTCTGCGCAACCCGAGAGTTGTGGAGGATATTCATGCATTGATATATAGTTGCGCAACATGACCTATCCTCCCTCCAGAAGTAAAGGACGTACATAAAATCTATAGGTATAGGAAACGCACCGGCAGGGAGATGCAGCTGACTGCGCAGATTGGTGACTACAAGATGGATCAAGTTATTTTTGACCTAGGGTCGGATGCGAATGTATTACCTAAACAAACTTGGCAATGCATGGGGGAACCTAAGTTGGAATGGCCCACTATCCAGCTGCATATGGAAAATCAACAAAAGATCATTTCATTGGGAAGAATATCAAAGATTGTGGTGGATATCGCAGGGGTTAAGGTCTGGGCTGACTTTGAAGTAATCCATATTGTCGAAGATATGAACCCCTACCCTGCGCTCTTAGGCTTGGATTGGGCCATTGATATGGGAGGCATCATTAACCTAAAGAAGAGAAGCATGGTATTCGAGAATAATAGTACAAGGGTAATAGTACCATTAGATCCGACAGAGGGCGAACAATACACCGAAGTAGTGCATGACGAAGAGGATGTGGATCACATCTATAAGTTTACTACACGAGATGAAGATTGGATCAACCCCACGGCGGAGGGGGTACTTTACTGGGAAAAGGACAACGAATGTTTCTCTGACTCTGATGGGGAAATGGAGAATTGGAAAATCCGATTACATGATGTCTCTGCGCTGAGATGTCTTTGGGTCACGAAGAACTTATGTTGCATCTCCTCAAAGGTAAGATATCTACCTTATTTCGATTATTTTGGTAATTTTAGGGTCTTTTTATGGGCATTCGAAGCCGAGGTTCCCCAAGGACGACGGCTATGGGCCTGTAAGCTGGCCATGCATGGATCACCTGTGCAATGGTGGGTAACGCATGAGGAGGCATTCTAGGAGTGGGAATAGTGTCAAAATATGATGATCCTATGATTTGAGGCCCCAAACGACGTACGAATCAGAATGTTCCTTGGATCTGAAGATCCCCAAGAGTATTTGTTCGCATGGGTAAAACAATGGTGCAATAGAACTGCCCAAGAGTGGGTTCATCTTCTTATTCATGCCCTGAGACCACTTCCCACTGCATGGTACTTAGATGCAGAGCTCCATGAGCGAATCCGCCATTGGGAGGCTTTGAGGGATGAATTTCTGGGAACATTTGGAATAATAAGTAGAACAAAGGCACTTGACGCAGCTCTGCGGGATATTGACGTTGTAGCATGGGGTGAATTGCACCTATGTGTCGCACCTGCAATACCCAATTGGGAGCCGTGGACACCAAGCATGATCAAATATTGTAGCCTAGCCCAGGAGAAGGTAAGACTGGTCCACGAGAGGATCCTGGCTCAGAATTGAACAGGGTGCGCACAGGTCCCAGACCACTCAGGTTGTGAATGGATAACATTGAGACGCACCCCACGTTGGCAAAAATTGGGGATGTGAATCTTATATCTCCACCAGCTCCCACAAAAAAAGGGTGGTTGCGTTCACTTCTCGACCACATACGTTATTACAGAACTTTTTTTCGAAAATACGCAGTAATCATAGCACCTCTGAAACCATTTCTCATGAAGGCAGCCCGGTTCTGTTGCGATGACACAAACCAAGCAAACATATCATTGGGTTTGAAGTACTTAGGGCTTAAGCTTGTGTTGGGGGAAGATGCGCAGGAGGCACAGGTGTTTGAACTAGGTGTAGCAGGAATGCCGAAAGCACAGGAGGTGCGAAAACTAGCTGTTGGCACAGTCACATCTGGTAAAAAGAAAAAGTTGTCGATAAAAGGAGCAGGCCGCTGGCATTTAATGGGGAAAATTGTGCGGATTTTTTACCGTTTACCTGATGGTGAGTTCCAAGTCAATTTTACCCTACCATTGGATGCCTGCATGTGCTATAAAAATGGCTGGATAGCTTGAACAAGGGTTTTGTCTCACTTGCATAACTTGCACTTGTCCTCTTTATCTCGTGAGAGCCTAAGCTATAATATTTTTCAGGTCTGCACTGTCCCTCTCATGTCAGATCAACCTCCCCCTAATGATAGTAGCCACTTGTCGAGTCATAAAAATGTATCTTTTTAACACCTAATTATCTCACATTAATTATCAATCCGGGAGCGTCTTTTTATTCCAAGAGTGTACTCTGTCTAAGGCTGAAATTGTCTAAGAGAAATGTTGTGAAGATGTAGTATAAAATAAAAAAAACAAAAGTAACCAATGCTTGAAAAGAAACCTAATTACAGTGACATGAATGAAAAGATTAAACTACTTCAATCTTTGCAGAACATCAATCAGGGATGCAGTAGCAATAACTCTTTCCCTTAGAAATCGATGCAAGATGACCAATCTGGGGACTTTGGAAGCTAAAGCCTTTATCCTCTACAGTTGGAGATCTTAAAGCAATCAAACCGAAAGCAGATTCAATGAAAGAAACTTAAACAAAACGCAATCTGAAAAGGAACAGTAGCGTGTAACTACAACTCATCTATTTGCTAGTCAAAGACTATAAACGGCGTAATGAACAGAAATGGAACAACAACGTGAATTGAACAATAATTACAATTCCAACATATTCAAAGCACTAGATTTCTATGCTTCAATTCTGTCGACAGCTTCTCACCACGCAACCATCAATTATAACATATTATAAAATAAAGGAATAGCGACTCAAATTAGATACAAGTCAGTGAAGCTTTATGATAACAGCAAAATAATCGAACAGCAAATTGTGCTTATTGTAAAGAAATGAAATAGAAATGACTCTGTATTTGATCCAGTCAGCAATAAACCAATTCAAACATTAAATGCACTCCACATGACAATAAACAAAGATTAAAATACAGACAGCGAAGTGATTTCACCAGAGCCGGGCCCTTAGCGCCAGTGAAATACTGCTGGGCTAATTCAGAACTGCAGAAGGTGAATGAAACATGTGCTTTGTATTAAACCAACATAAAGTTTTACATAAATTTTTCTCTCAAACAGAGAGTTAATATAACAGAAAATGTAAATTTTTTCGACCGATCCCCAATAACAATAAAAATCCTTCCCCTGTCACTAAAGGACGTGGCTTTATATATCAACTCCTCGACGGACCAATCAAAGAACAAGATAAGTTTGAACAGTGATCCCTCAGGATCGAAATATCCTGAGGGATTCACTCCTCTATGTTTAGTTATCATTCTGTTTGTGCCTACTGAGGCCGAGTTGTTCCCTGTATTTTCTCGGCTATTCGTTCAGATCTCCTTTCCCTTGGCTGGATATGATTCAACACTGATGGAGTAGCAATCAAATTTTTCTCAACCCCGCCTTTGGTACAGCTGTTCACCTCTCCAAATTCCTGTTTGTCAATCAAAAAGTAACCTTTAGTCACCTTTTCGTATTAAACATAAACCTTTCCAATTCTATTGTAATTCCTATGATAAATTACCTTTTCAAGGCAAACAGGAGTATATTTATGGTAAAGAATGAGTAAATATAAAATAATTTCATACCTCTTTCACTGCCCAACATACCCCCCTGATTAATCATTTTCATGCCCTCATGAAAACTATAGTTCACATGGAGAGAATTCAAATAATAAGCCGAATAAGGTTTGTCATCCACAGGCCTAAAACCATGGAGTGCAGCTAATTCCTCAAAAGTATGTTCTGTCTGTCCTTCAGGAAGTTCATAAATAGCTTTGTAGTCTGGAGCAGGGTACCATACAATAGGGCTGCGAAATCTACATCCTAACCAATATGGTCCTTCTTTTAAAACAATATGGCTATAGGAAATAAGACGGTCTGTAGCTAGTCCAAAGTTTCTATAATTAAATGGTTCCCTATTTTGCACATTTTGATTCGAGGTTCTCCACCGGACCTTGGCCGCTATGTAGGCTTGGTTCCTAATGGATGAAAAATAATCTATTCCATTCAAAATTACTGATTTATGGACAGGCCCCAGAGTTTGGGTAACACCTTCCCTTGTCATCAAACTATTTTGTCTAGCCCAAAATTGAAGTGGGTTCTGAGGTTCACTTCTGACCCATAGATCTAATCCATTTTCCTACCTTTGAAAGGAGTTATAAGCTTTGAGCCATTTTAATTGGTTTACAGCAAAGGAAATGAATTCCTGAAACTGAACATCCCCAATAAAAGGGCTAGGGTTTGATTCACAGTCATTTTCAAGTATTAGATTATGCAAGTAAAATTCACATAATAGGCGCTGTACTTTGATCCCATAAAGTTTGCAGCATGATATCAAGTCATCTATTGTTTTTAGCTCTATGGATTTCCCTGCCGTAACTGCCTTGATATTTAATTGTAAATATCTTTCTAGTAAAAACAAAGCATAGTTTTTGGCAGGGCATCTATAGGCTAAGACATCAGTATACAAGGAGCAGAGAGTGTCCATTTGAGTGTAGGCTAGTTTTAGTTGGTTCATTACTTTATCAACCTTTACCTCTGCTTTCCGTCATTTTTCATAAGCTTCAGCTTCTGCTTCATGAATAATTCTCATTTGTTGCTGCAATTTCTGATATCTTGTTCTTGGGACAGTATCTTCCTCCAATCACTGCCTTTCTATTCGGGCCTGTGTCAATTCTTCCTGAAGTCTGAGCAGTGTTGGCTCACTGAAAGTGTGTCGACTGCTAGATTGCATATTTTCACTCAAAACCAGTTCCTATGGAACAGTTATTTGTTGCTCCGCATCCTCATAATTAGGCCCAGGTATAGTTTCTTTTGTAACTTGGGGGTTCCTATCAGTGGCCACTCTTCTCTTTTTCGAGCTTCTTTTGGTAGCAATTATTCTTTTCTTATGGGCTCGCTTGGGCATGTATTTCATTCTCAAAACCCCAATGGTCTGCCTGAGTTGTTCAACTAATTTATGAAGCTTTATTCACTCCCTTCGAAGCTTCTCAATCTCAGTTGTTTTCTTCTTCTTTCTTAATGGAACAGTCGTTCCTTTGTCCGACCCTGTTTGCTCAATAGAATTTTGGCCCATATCAGCCATGTCTTCAGTAAAATTCTCTTCTCGTTCTTCTCCTTGGGGCTCCTCTTCTACATCATGTGCCCTTGGCTCAATTCTACTGGAATCATATTCTTAGTTAACTCTGCAGTCCCCTGGGGGCTTCCAGCTTCATTTTTTTCTTTCTCCTACTCACATCCCTTAGGAGAAGCAACCCTAGCTTCGCTAGGGTTCGTTGTTTCATTCAGTTTTTCTCCAGTTGTTTCCTTTTCAATAGCAGAGTACTCTGGTAGTTGATTAATATCTATATTGAGGTCTAAGGGGCTATGCAACCGTGCATAATCACTCATATTGGCCAAAATCTGGGCCAATTGGTCTTCCTGTAAAGGGCTTACGATAACATTCTCGGGCAGCTCTGTTTCATCCTTATTGTTGCTATGATTGTCCTCATCCTCCACACAGGTGTGATAACTTCCTTCATCTTCATCTGAATACCGAATTTCTCCCTCAACTTCTTCTTCTCCAGAATTTCCTTCAATTCCTTCTTCCTCATTATCTCCTTCCTCTGCACTCGGTTGTTTTTCACTACTGTATTGGCAGCTTATTTCTTCTTCGTCCGAGTAGCGAATTTCTCCTTCCAATTGTTCTTCCTCATCAGTCTGAGGGCTTACTTCCTCTAATTTCTCTTCCTCATCAGTGCGAGGGCTTACTCCCTCCAATTGTGGAGGTTGTTCCTCCTCTCAGTTGTGCAATTCCAGGGGCTGGCTGCTGCCCGAAATTTCTTCCACCATCCTTCTAATTCGTTTCAACTGGTGGGACTATCTATGAGTAGAAGGCTCAGCAATTGAGTCGACCATCCTCTTTCGTTTTGGAGCGGGTAGAGCCAACCCTCCATCAATGGAAAATATTAATTCTTCCCAGCTGGTCTGTTGCTAGGCAAGGCTATGACTCACTATTAAACGAATTAAACAATGGTGGCTAACCACCATATCTGCATGTTGGGCTTTTATTATACCATGAGCAGTATCATGCAACAAAGAATTTAAAAATGCAGGCAAATTAATAGTGCATTTCTGTTTTAATACGGCTAGTAGCTTAAGGTGGCGAGGTTTTACCACATCCTTTCTTCCGTCGCACGTTATGTAAGCCTGCACAATTTTGGCTAACTCTGTCCATGGCTCTCCTAATGACGTTGGCTGGACTCCTTTACCTTTGATGACTAACCTCTATCCATCATCTTGAAGAAAATTTATGACTTCACGAATCCTAATCTTCTTCTGAGTCCAAATAGTCCCTTGTGCGGGAATGCCAGACACTTCTGCAATTATCTCGTCGGATACAACTATCTGCCTCCCTCTGACCATGGAGGATCCTTCCTGTAGGTTCAATAAAAATTTGGTGGCCACAGCTTCATGGGGTTTCTGCATTCTCAAGAAATATGTAATCCACCCCAGTCTTTCTAAGATTGTCTGTGCAGCATCAGAGACGATCAATACTTGCGGTTCACTGTGAATTGGTCGTCCTCCCGTTTCTGCATTCTGTTAATTTTTTCAACACACAGTAATCACAATGGAACAACATAGCACAATTCGTTGAAAATTTGTTATTTCCTAAAATGGAGGGATTTGGTTCAAGTATAGGTAAGGAAATCTTGGAGTTTGATTTGTATGCAGACATCTGCGCCCCCCGAATAAATGAAAGGTCATCCTCGACCACAAATTGAGAGTAGAATGTGTGGCACAGCAGCAGTACAGAAGTAAAAAGTAGGCGTAATTATGATACATTCAATCAAATTCCAGCAATTACTGAAATCGATGCATGTAATGAATCATTAATAAATAGAAAATCGTTTTGTAATGATTTAAATACGAGGAGAAGGGACATCATATGATAACCATAAGTATAATTGTGTTATTTACCACTTTGGATTAATATGATCGACTTATAATGATTTTCATGTGTAATAGGTTCAGAGGTAAGGGTAAGGGATTCATATTTTCGTTTGACATTTAAATAAAGATATAGGAAAAGGGTTAAATATAACTATTGATGTGTATAAGTGTGACTCCAATACCATCAGCAGAGCTTTGCTGCCCACAGGTGTCCATAACCTTGACAGAGTTTCTTTCTTACCCACAGAACCATTGTTCTTTATGTATGCTGAGGAAGTGCTTTTTATTGAATGTCATGACGGAGGCCATTGTGCTGGCTTGGTGACCAGATAAACCACATTGCCGTTCACCGGGAAGAAGTAAAAGGTGGGTAGGCCGGCTCGTGATGAGACCTCCTGTTCCAAGGACTTCTTTATTTTTTCAATTTTCTGTTGGACCATTTCCCTGGTTTGGTGGCCATAATGGGAATGCCACTTTACTGCCTTCCCTATGATCACGGTAGGCTGGCTCTTGGTGAGACCCCCTATCCTCCATCTGCAAAATCATTATTAATGAAATATATAAATATTTTTTTCTTCTTTTATTTTACACACAACACTTTTCTTCAGTTAATTATAAGGGATGGCTCAACACTCCTTAAGAGTAGGGATGGTGGAAGAAGTCTAAACATCTCAATAGAAAAAAATATGCCCTTATTCTTATTCCATAGATAAACATCAAAGAAAATTATAGCATGTGGGGAAGAACCAATCATGATAAAAATAATCGATCAGATTAATTCAATGTTAATAAAATAACAAAGTTATGTTATTGATCATGCCCCTTTTTCCTTTTTTTCTTATCATTACTTAGACAATTTTCTTGAAAAAATGATGATTTATTTTGATTTGTTGATTACAGTAAGCTTTAATTTGTATGATTGTATATAAATGATATATTTTCCTTCAGAAAAGTAATCAAATATTCAAAATGCTGGCTTAAAACAAAAAAAACAATCCACACAAAAAAAGTGTTGTTCCTTTAACAAGAACAGCAAAAACAATCTGCGGAACTATTGTTCCTTTCGAAAGGGACAGCAAGAAAATACTCTGCGAAAGCGGTGTTCCTTTGGAAAGGAACAGCAAGAAAATACTTAGCGAAAGTGTTGTTCCTTTGGAAAGGAACATCAAGAGTGCTTCTACAAAACTGTTTTTCCTTTCAAACAAAACAAACGAAATAAACAGAATTTATTCTTCTTCTTTTTTTCAAAGAAATCAGATTTCATGAAACAAACGATGAAGAAGTAAGGAAATAATACTAACCAAATGTCTAAAAACAAATTCCACAAAACAACAATCAAGAAACTGAAAAATTCTTTATGTACAAAAATTAAAAGAAAGAAGTGATTTATCAAACTGGTGCCGAGGAGGATTTCTCCCCTTCAGCAACAATTTCCATTGTAGAATATTCCCGAAACTGTTGGTAAAAGGATTCCTGGGTGACCGGTTTATGATACAATAGTACTCGATGACCGTTTACCTTAAAGGAATGTCCAGATCCATCAATGGTAACTAATGTAACAGTGCCATTATCGTGCACCTTCTGTATTTCATAGGGTCCAAGCCATTGTGTCTGGAGTTTTCCTAGGAAATCCTGGAACCTAGAATCATATAGGAGTGCCCAATCTCCTTCGTGGAAGATATTTTCTTTGATATGGGCGTCATGCCATTTGGCTCTCTGTTGTTGGATTAATGCTATGTGCTGAAGAGCAGAGAACCTAATTTCATCCAGCTCATTAATTTGCTGCAGTGTTTTAGCCTGGGCTTCATTCAAATCTAGACCCACCTTTTGAGTTGTTCGTAATGTTTGAATCTCGAATTCTATAGGAAAGATGGGTTCCTTTCTGCATAACAATTGGTATGGTGAATATCCTGTGGTAGGTCTCCACGTTGTTCGATATGCCCACAATGCTTCTGGCAATATGTAGGCCCAATCTCGTCTATGAGAGGCAACTGTTTTTGTTAATATAGATTCGATTACTTTGTTCGTGCTCTCTACTTGGCCATTGGCCTATGGGTGATATGGAGTCGTAATCTTGTGCTGAACGTGGTAGTTTTGCAATGTTTCAGCTAATTTGTTACCTACAAACTGTGGCCCTCCATCTATGATTATGTCCCTTGGGAGGCCATAGCGCACAAATATTTGGAAAAGAAATTGTATTACAGAGTCTTCTGTAGCTTTTGAAAGAGCTTCTTCCTCAACCCATTTGGTGACATACTCAGTTGCAACTAAGATGTATGTTTTTTGGTTTGATGGGGGGTTAATAGGACCAACAAAGTCAAGGGCCCAACGTTCAAACGATTCAATCACTAGTTGGGGGTTTAGAGGCATTTCATCAAACTGCCCAGGCCGACCTGCCCTTTGGCAGCTATCACAGGCCTGCACAAATTTTTTAGCATCTTTAAAGATAGTAGGCTAATAGTAGCCTGTTCGTAAAACTTTGAAGGAAGTTCCAGGATCTGCAAAATTTCCGCCACACTGTCCATCATGGCATGCTTTCAAGATGTTAAATACCTCATCCTCCCTAATGCATCTCCTTATTTGCATATCTTCACCTGTATGAAATAGATAGCCTCCAATCTAGGAGAAGTGGGTACTTCGATGTATTATTTGCTTACGTTCATTAAGGGACAGATGTTTAGGTAATTTACCTATTGCCAAATAGTTCGCTATATCAGCATACCATGGTGTTCTGATAGTAACAGCAAAGAGATGTTCATCTGGAAAGTGGTCTTCAACTGCTTCTATATCTGTTGGCTTTGGCATTCTTGACAGAAAGTCAGCTACAGGGTTCTCTT
Source organism: Pinus albicaulis (assembly GCA_034641835.2). NCBI lineage: Eukaryota > Viridiplantae > Streptophyta > Pinopsida > Pinales > Pinaceae > Pinus > Pinus albicaulis. Next base: position 22,018,534 of record MU968359.1, on the reverse strand, counting down.
TCCCAGGTTAATCTCTGACTGTGATGTCGAATTCCTGTAGTAAAATTAACCATCTTGTCACTCTTCCATTTGTAACAGGTTTATTTGATAAAAACTTAATGGAAGAGTGATCATTATATAGTACTACAGGATACCCAGTTATGTAATGTCTGAATTTTTTTATAGCATGAACTACAGCTAAAAATTATTTCTCAGTCACAGTATAATTTAATTCAACAGGGGATAGATTTTTTCTAATATAGTAAATTTCATATGGCTTCTTGTCTTCCTCCTGCCCAAGTACTGCTCCAATTGCTGTGTCTGAGGCATCAGATGCGATTTGGAACGACAAATTCCAATTTGGGACCCTCAGTACTGGGGATGTTGAAACAAGCTTCTTCAGATCATTAAAGGCATTATCACATTTATCTGTCCAAGTGAAATCAACATATCTAGTCAGTGCATATAAAGGTGCAGCTATTCGAGAATAATGTTCTATAAATCTTCTATAGTAACTAGAAAAGCCAAGAAAGCTATGTACCTCTGTTTGTGTAGTAGGTGTAGGAACTAACAAGAGTATTTGAATTTTGGTTGGGTCTACTTGAATTCCAGCTGCTGAAATATAATTCCCTAAGATAACTCCTTCAGTCATCATCATAAGACACTTTTCGTTTCTTAAACAAAGTCTAGTGTTAATACATCTTTGCAGTACTTTTTCTAGGTTTTCTAATGCAGGCTCAAAGTCATCCCCATAGGGTGTGAAATCATCCATATATACTTCGAGGCCTTCATTTATTAAGTCTGCAAAAATGCTGAGAATTTCCCTTTGGAATGTAGCAAGGGCGTTGCATAGGCCAAAAGGTAGGACTCGGTAGGCAAATGTCCCCCATGGACAAGTAAAAGTAGTTTTGTCCTGATCTTCAGGGGCAATCTAGATTTGATTGTGCCCACTGAAGCCATCGAGGAAAGAAAAGAATTTCTTTCCTGCCAATGTGTCTAATACCTGGTCAATGAAAGGAAGGGGAAAGTGGTCTTCCTGTGTTGCTTTATTAATTTCACGATAATCTACACATATCCTCCACTTCCCATTCTTTTTTGTTACTACCACTAGTGGGGAGACCCACTTGCTATCAGATATTGGGTAGATAAAATTAACATCCAATAGTTTTTGTAATTCATCTTTCACAATATCTTTAAGGTGAGGATTTAGTCTCCTTTGAGGTTGGTGAATGGGTCTTGCATCTTTTTCAATGTAAATGTGGTGAGTACACAATTGAGGATCAATTCCTTTCATGTCGGGGTAATCCCATGCAAAGGCTGCTTTTTATTTTCGTAATAATTGGACCAATTTCTCTTCTTGTTCAACAGTGAGATTTTTATTAATATTTAAAGTTTTTCCAAGCTCAATTTCTACAACCTTGTTATTGCTCATAGAAGTAGTAGGTATTGTTTGATCAGGAATATCTTTGAAAGGATCTTCTTCTTCTTTATTATCGAATGCTGCTTTGATCATGTGACATTGCAAATGAGATCTGGTTTGTGACTTATTAATAAAATTATTAATGATATCATCCTCTATTTGATCTTTAAAATCAAGAGAATTTTCTATAGTTAGAGGTGATCTCATATTCTCCATAAGGTATGATGCAGGTGGTTTTCTTTTTTTGATTATTGATAGACTTGGCTGGGCTGGGGGATATAGGGCTAAATTCTTAACATAATTTCCCCTTGTAATTGTCATGTTTCCTTGTCGGCATCCAATATAAGCATCGGCAGTTTCCAACCAAGGTCTACCTAGAATTAACGGATGTCCATCTAGTCGATTCTTTGGATTGATAACCAGGAAGTCAGCAGGGTATTCCCAAGAATCTACAGATACCATTACATCTTGTAGTATACCTTCTGGTTTGACTACTGATCAATCAACCAATTCCAACAAGGTTGTTGTTGGTTCCAATGATGTAATGCCAAGTTTTTGATAGGTGGTGGTTGTTAAAATGTTGATTGCTGCCCCCAAGTCAACTAAGGCATTTGGAAATGATTGACCATTGATCTGCACTGTCACTATAGGATTTCCTGGGTCTTCATACTTGATGGGTGTTTATATTCCTAATAATAATTCAAATAAGGTACCGACTATTTGGACATTAGGATTAGTTGTTGTTCTCCTCTTTGGCTTCTTTATGCATAATTCCTTAATAGTTTTTTCATATATAGGAATATCTTGAATAACTTGGAGGAGAGGGATTTTTATACGCAAATTTTTAATTCTCCCAGAAGATCGAAATTAGGTTGTTCTAATGGACGAGGTATAAGTAATCGTTCTGGAAATGGTGGAGAGGAAGTTGTCACTTGTTGTTGATTTTGTTGTTGATTTTGTTGTTGGTTCTGTTGTTGAACTTCCTTCTCACTTTGTTCTATTTTTTCTATTGATAACGGATCTTCAGTGTGGACATCATTTTTTCTCTTTGTTTTGACTATGCGCCTAGACCTTAATTGAAGATCATTACACTCCCTCAGTTTAGTTTCTACTTCTGGGGGTTCCATGATTAGAACTGACTGAACTGGCCTATTGTTTGGGTTTGGGTTTGGGTTGGGTTGGGCTGGGAGTTGTGGTCTTAAATTGTTCTGGGGGTTTGTATAAGGGGCTGGCAGTGTAGGTTGAGAGAGAGGAATTGATCCAACTGGCTGATTTGTAGGTTTTTTCTAGTTTGACTGCCAAGCCTGAATCTGAGAAGTAGAAGGGGACCATTGCGTAGGCCAAAAAGGTGGATAGAAAGGAAAGCTAGGCCAATTATTTTGATTTGTTTGATTTGGCCAAGATGTGGGGGTAAATGGCTGTTGTGACCAATTAGAAAAAGATGGTTGATTCTGCCACATCCCACTATATTGTTGAGTATTATATTGAGGAGGTTGAAAAGAAAATGGATCATTTGGCATACCTGATGGTCGTGGCTGCCATTGTTGGCGCTGATTAAGCAGACATACCACTTCCGATTCTTCTTCTTCCTCCTTATAAACTGCTTTTAGGCCAGGAAACGAGGGACATCCTTCTGTAGGGTGATCTTTCGTGCAAATGGCGCAGACTTTAACCACATCCAATGGGCATTCTTTGTGGTTGTGCTTCTTTCTACATCTGGGACAGAATATTGCCAAGTTCTGCTCTGCTTCTGCCTGTTTCTGTTTGGCTTGCATAATATCGAACTGTGTTGTTAGAGTCCCAAGTATGTCTATCTTAAATTCTTCCAACATATTTCCAATCTCTGCACGAGTCACACCTTCATTAGAGGTCTTATTTTCCCTTGTGATCATATCACGTTCTGCTGATTTCAGCCTTGTATTTCCCCTCAAACACCCGATACACAAATCAATGATGTTAGGATAATTTTCCTGATATATATCACCTTTTCCCATAATATTCAATGTTTCAACCCATTGATCTTTCATTCCCCTAATTAATGTGGTTTTCAAAACATTATCAGGTAAGGGTAAAGATGCATAAGGGGATCTCTAAAGATTATATTGAAACCGTTCCACATACTCTTCCAAGGTCTCATTTGGTTTTGCTATCATCTGGAATATCTCATCTTTTAATTCCCAAGACCTGCAGTAATATTGATATTTCTTCAAAAATGCATCTTTCATATGATCCCAATCAGTTATGACACCCCCACCTAATCCCATAAACCATCATAGGGCTGCCCCTTTTAATGTAGAAGGGAATATTTTTAGTTTTTTGGCATCGGTGGTGTAATCATATCCTCTGCACAGCACATCAAACTCAAATAAAAATTCATCTGGGTTTTCTGATGTTAGGCCGTGAAATGTGGGAATATTTTGAAGAGGAATAGCTTCATGGGTGCATTGACTGCAGTATCTACTATAGGATATTGCAGCGTAGACGTCTGCTGCTGATTCTGATTTTGGTTCTGGGCCATTTGATCGAAGATATGCCAATATCCCTCTGGGATTTCCAAGGAATTTCTAGGTTGATGATTAGGGGCAGGAATAGCTTTGAAAACACTCCCTTTGTCTGGGATAATAAGTATTTCCTGTCGACTCACTGTTTGAGGTGATTCAGAACCTTGGTTCCAGATAAGTTGAACAGCACTTCCCTTATCTGGGCTGCTTATTGTTTGGGCAGTTTCAATAGGAGATTTCAACTTTGTGATTTCTCCCGTTTCTCCTTCTCCTTCTCGGAGATTGCTAGCGTTCCCTTCTTGAAGGAAACTTGTGCAAGGATTCTCAATTTCTTGGGAATCTTGCTCAATTCCCTCTGTTTGACTGTGTATCTTAGCAAAGGCTTTAGATGGTGATTCTGTAGCCTGAAGGGAACTAGTAGGTTGTCTAGAAGTAGTTCTTTTAAATCCTACTGATGGCTGAGATTCAGTTCTTTTAAGGATTTCGTCAATAAAGGTTGTGCGCCCAAGGTTCACCGGTCCCTTAGGTTGTTTAGTTTTAGGAGGAATTTTGTTTCTCTTAGTTGATTTATTCATTCAAAGAAACAAACCTTCATTCCTACCTAAAGAAAGATGCTTACCTACTTCTGTTGTGAAGCGGGCTATGAGCAAGTGTGTTTCTTGCCCAGTGCGTAGGTTCTTACCTTTCGTCTTTAATACCCAATTCTTCGCAAGCAGAAGAAAATCAGCTGTGCATTACTCCTTTAAAATGGCACACACTCTCCCTGGCAACGATGCCAAAATGTCGAGTCATAAAAAGGTATCTTTTGAACACCTAATTATCTCACATTAATTATCAATCCGGGAGCGTCTGTTTATTCCAAGAGTGTACTCTATCTGAGGCTAAAATTTTCTAAGAGAAATGTTGTGAAGATGTAGTATAAAATAACAAAAACAAAAGTAACCAATGCTTGAAAAAGAAACCTAATTATAGTGACATGAATGAAAATTTTAAACTACTTCAATCTTTGCAGAACATCGATCAGGGATGCAGTAGCAATAACTCTTTCCCTTAGAAATCGATGCAAGATGACCAATATGGGGACTTTGGAAGCTAAAGCCTCTATCCTCTACAGTTGGAGATCTTAAAGCAATCAAACTGAAAGAAGATTCAATGAAAGCAACTTAAACAAAACGCAATCTAAAAAGGAACAACAGCGTGTAACTACAACTCATCTATTTGCTAGTCAAAGACTATAAACGGCGTAATGAACAGAAATGGAACAACAACGTGAATTGAACAGTAATTACAATTCCAACATATTCAAAGCACTAGATTTCTATGCTTCAATTCTATCGACAGCTTCTCACCACGCAACCATCAATTATAACAGATTATAAAATAAAGGAACAGCGACTCAAATCAGATACAAGTCAGTGAAGCTTTATGATAACAGAAAAATAATCGAACAGCAAATTGTGCTTATTGTAAAGAAATGAAACAGCAATGACTCTATATTTGATCCAGTCAGCAATAAACCAATTCAAACATTAAACGCACTCCACACGACAGTAAACAAAGATTAAAATACAAACAGCGAAGTGATTTCACCAGAGCCGAGCCCTTAGCACCAATGAAATATTGTTGGGCTAATTCAGAATTGCAGAAGGTGAATGAAAAATGTGCTTTGTATTAAACCAACATAAAGTTTTACATAAATGTTTCTCTCAAACAAAGAGTTAATATAACAGAAAATGTAAAGTCTTTCGCCCAATCCCCAATAACAATAACAATCTGTCCCCTGTCACTAAAGGACGTGGCTTTATATATCAACTCCTCGACAGACCAATCAAAGAACAAGATAAGTTTGAGCAGCGATCCCTCAAGATCGAAAGATCCTGAGGGATTCGCTCCTCTATGTTTAGTTATCATTCTGTTTGTGCCTACTGAGGCCGAGCTGTTCCCTGTCTTTTCTGGGCTATTCGTTCAGATCTCCTTGCCCTTGGTTGGATATGATTCAACGCTGATGGAGCAGCAGTTAAATTTTTCTCAACCCCGCCTTTGGTACAGCTGTTCACCTCTCCGAATTCCTGTTTGTCAATCAAAAAGTAACCTTTAGTCACCTTTTCGTATTAAACATAAACCTTTCCAATTCTATTGTAATTCCTATGATAAATTACCTTTTCAAAGCAAACAGGAGTATATTTATGGTAAAGAATGAGTAAATATACAATAATTTAATACCTCTTTCACTGCCCAACACCACCCAAAATCATGATTCATTTTTCGCGCTAGGATGACAACCACCAACCCAGCTGAGCCCTCGGCCCCTACTACCCCAGAAGTTGAGGAAGTAATGGAGATCGGGTCTGAGGATGTAGAAGTTCCTGCGACACCGGTCATGAGGAAGGTAAAAGAGTAGGCACAGGGCTTAGGGAAGCCCCCCAAAGCTACGAAGTGGGCTTCATGGAAGCCTAGGACCTCCTGGAGGCATGCCAAGTCCCCACGAATGACACCTCAGGCTTAGGCTGCACAGGAGGAAGCTCTACCTACCAATCCGATCAACTGGTTACCTCCATTCATCCACCCGCATAGACCCTCGACACCCACACTAAAGAACCTCGATGGCATGGTTACCTACCTACATATGTCGCTAACCCCGGGAGAAGTCCCTATCCTAAGTGACCCCTGCAGGAAGCTCCATGAAGTTAAATTCTATGATCACGACTTGGAAAATTACAAAGCCTTCCCTAATTTGACCTCTGCGTTGTACTTCGATACAATTTACAAGGACGATGGGGTCATAGTCATTCCTCAGCACTACGTAAGCGGATTGGCCAGATCCGGGCTCTTGAACCTGCTGCGTAGGCCTCACTTTGGCCATTACAACGTCACGGATTGACTGGCCCAACAGCTGCTCTCCCTAGTACACAATGGCTACCTATGGATTCGGGATAGGGTCCCCATAGATGGTGCCTTGGTTCATAGAATCACGGGCCTTCCCATGAACGGGCCACACCCTCTGAAGCATGTAGACAAGAAATATGAAGGGGACACCACTGAGAATGTGCGTAAGGCCTACCATGTGGAGAGGAATATGCGGGGCTTCTTAATAAATTCCATCAGTGACCTGGCTACGCATATGGGTACCATATTACTAGCCTGCAAGCTAATGTGAAAGTGCTAGGTTGCAACTTTCCTTGCCTATGTTATTCAGCTCGCCAGTCAATGTGCGAAGGGGGTCTACCTCATTTAGGCCAAATAATTATGCGACGAGTTCTTAGCCAATGTCTGCGAATCCCAGGAGCAGGGTAAAGCCTTTTGTTATGCTTGGCTACTATTTCTTATAGCCCTGGTTGCTTGGGAAACCCCTGCGGAGTCACTCCTCCCCAAGCTCCCTCTAGATATGTGCGAAGGGGCCTGGTATGCCCATCTATGGGATTCCAGGGACGCACAGTTCATAGAAGATAACCAAGTCTTCTGGGTCCTCTTCCAGAGTAGCATGGCCGCAGCCATCAATTCTCAACCTTGATTGTCCCCCACTGTATATGACAAGTACAAGAGTATCGCAGCATTCCAGGTTACCATGAACAACATTCAAATCCGCATCTACAAGGATAATACCTGGACATCACTCCCTTATATGGTAGTAGACGAGGAAATCAACAATGTGATTGCGCTATGGCCTCCCACCTGGAAGATAGGCTTCAAAACCAGTGCAAGGGGCACCGCTAGTACTAACACGATGCAGGTAACCCCACCTGTTACCGCGAATGAGACCGGAAGCACAAGGAAAGATTCCAGCGTAGCCGCGAAAAAGGACACACAACCACCACCGGCCACCACAAAGAACACTGGAGTTGAGACCCAAGTTGAGTCACATCTAGGCACAGAGGAAGTGAACGTCAAGGGTACAAATGCACAGGCGAGCCTGTCAAGGGACCCCGAAAGAAGAATCGCGCCCAGCAGAAGGAACAGGATGAGATGGTTACATTGACAGATGGAGATCTCGAACAAATCACAGATGTTGTGACACTGGCCACAAAAGAAAAATGGGTCACGTTAGAGGAGCACCAGAAGGCTGCAATCAGCGCTATCCAGGAAGAGCTTTGAACCTTGTAGCTAAATGCAAACACCATTCAGACCAGCATGGTTCAGGGATGAATTCCCTTGGCATCTGGCAGTACAACGCTAGCCACGGAAGAAAGACGCCTCTGTCCCTTATCTAGCACCTCCCTTATGGTCAATACATTGGACCAAGAGATCCAGCTTCAAGCAGGTGCAGGGGTGCAGCTGAATCTTTCCAAGCTACCCCACATAGCATTATAGGGTCTCCACACTGCAGTGTTTCAGGATATTCACCACCGTGACCAGCAAGTACACCACCAAGTTGGTATGGCCAAACAGACCATCGCACAGCAGCATACAGAGGTACTCTTTGTTGTCGCACAGCAGGCATAGATCGAAACCCTGATCCACCAGCTCTGCACTAAAGTTATAGAAGAAATCCTAGCCGCAGCCACTCCCCGAGCTAAAGTGGAAGGATTGGTCGCAGCATTGAAGGCTTCCAGGACGGAAATGCAGATCATGAAGACTCAGTTGGAGCAGCAAATCTCTGACTTACAAGCCAAACTGTAGCCCGAAACACCCCCGGAGGTACGCGCCCAGCACACTGCACTACTGACTGAGGCTACCAACACCATTACCAGACAGATTGCTCAAGGCACCCAGTTAGTAGAGGATGCCATGCAGCTTTAGACCAAGATCTAGCACAATCCGGTCCTCCAGAAAATCAATCAGGACTTATGACAAAAGGAGGAAGCTTTCGAGCAGATCGAGGCTACATTACCTACCTTGGTCCCTGCACAGCATTTGGCGCGATTGTGAGCCAGCAATGCCCTCCAAGATGAGATTGAGGGATTCTGCTAAAAGAAGCACGTTATCGACGAACACTTAAATCCTTGGACTGCTATGGCCTTCCAGCTCTCACAGGATGTTGATGGTGTTGTGAAGCGACTAAACTAGACACTGGAGAGTATCATGGATGCGATAGAGGGACCAACCTCATAGAAGCTTGTAGATATTGCACAGAGTGCTACTGCTCAGATTCAAGAAGTGTTGCCCCCGTTGGTCATAGTTGTCAATGTACTGCACCCACAGGTGGAGACCCCACCACCATAGTGACTTGTGATGAGTCACAAGATTGTGTTGGGGGACTATTGGAACAGGGTCTCCTACAAGAGCTGCGAAACTAGTCCATTTTGTATACTTTTGATTATATTTAGTCTAACGCAAGGGTTTTGGGGTGGTTCAAAGCCCCTAATTCATTTTAAATGGGTCAAGGGTAGACCAAGAATCTGCAAACCACGGTTTGCGGACCATTGGATGCGTAGGCTAAAATAGTATAAGTAGTTGAACCTTTCTGAGTTGTAAGACAGACTTGGATTCATATTGATGCGAATTGCGAATTAGTAGATCAGTTTTGGTTTTTGGGAAAGGACTCCTGATGGTTGTGTGCGCAGAGATCCTCAGTCCTGCTATGTGTGGACCCTACTATTGTGTGCAAATGTTGGGTTTTTGGGTATGCAAGAGACTTTTTGATAACTAATATCTGATTTTTTTAATGGTTATTAAGGACTCGAATTATATGTGATTCTGTTACAGGCTATGAATGATATGTGTTTATGAGCTGCGAATTATTTGTGTTATGATAACTGTATCTACAATATGATTAAATCTACTACAAATATATTGTTTATGCTTATATTGGGTTGTCTACACGTGGATGCGAGCTCGTTATATAAATATGGTAAAATTGTACTATGGTTAATCACTGAAAGTCCTGCGAACGACCTCTGAATGCGTAGATCTGATAGTTGTTGAACATTTTGACTTACCCACTCTCTCTCAGGGTGTGGAAACCTGGTTCCAGCACCCACCCATACTGCTTCGAGTGAGACTTTGGCCTGCGCAAGCAGGTTACTGCCAAAAGGGCCAGTAGTATAGGGGTTCATTGGAAAACCTTAACCTCTAAACCTGGGTCAAGACCCCTTAAGCCAACAAGCACTCTTGATGATAGTGAGGATGAGGAAGAACAAATTCCTAGGAAGAGGCCAAGGACAATTGGGTTGAAGAAGGCTTTAGGTCAGGAAAGAGAGAAAGAGAGAGAATTGGCAAAGCAGCTCACTCCAAGTGCATTGCTTGCCATGGAAATCAGTTATGATAGAAAATCTTAGCTAGACAGATCCAATGTCCACCTAGAGGGTCAACTTGAGAAGGAAAAAATATGCATTGACCTGCAAAAGAAGAAGGCAAGACATTATGCCATGAGGAACAGAATTGCAAGGGCCGAGCTGAAAATAGCCCTTGCAAAGATTCAAACACAAAATGAAGCAAAGGAGAAGGAAAAACTAGATATCCTTACTGATGTATCCCTCCAAGCATCCCAAACATAATCAGCAAGGTAAGTTCCAAATTTTGGCACTTGGTGCAAATTTTGAGCTTTTGACTGTTTGGCTAGCAGAAAAAGGGGCCAAACGTGCAGCGCCACTAGCATTGCGCTCTTTTCTGAGGCACTCAAATGAAAAATTTCTTACATATTCATGATCCTCATGGCAATTACATCATCCACAGAAATTTTTACGACATTTGGAGAAAAACTGGTCCCTCAAAAGGGCCAAAAACCACCTAAAAAACACCTTTCTTCCCTCTTTTCAGCACTGGTGCTGTGCCCTTAGCAGTCTTGGGAAACGTGACTTTTGACTAGGACAATGGGCACCAATCTGGAAACTAAAGGAATATTTGGAAACTATACAGTACAGGCTTTCCAATGAGCTATCATGGAGCTCATGTGGACACCGGGAAGGCCTCCAAAACTTAGCCGCAAAACAGGTTATTTTTCCAGTTTTGGCATTGCGCCCTTGTACCTTGGCGTTGCGCCCTTGATTGAAAGTCAAAAAAACAAATTAGATGTTATTGAAAAAGATATTTTGAAGGCCTTGAAGACAAATAACTCCAAATTTAGCTTAGAAGTTATGTTAGAAGTTATTTTTTCATTTAATGAGTTTGGGATATTTGTGCCATGGGCCTTGCATGGTCTCAATGGTCAAATGCATTTAATGTGTAATTAATGACTTATAAAACCCTAGCTAGGGTTTAATTCATCATTTGGCAGTTAAATACTGCACGTAAGCCTCATTTTGGTTTTTGGTTGATTGTTGAGATGAAAATCACATAGACTTTGAGTGGTGAAGATTTTTTTGGCTTTGGAGCTTTGTAATTGTCTTGGACTGAATGATAATGGAGCAAGCACTTTTGCAGGATTCATGGAATTTTTCAAATAGTGATGTTATTCCAATTTATTTATTGCCTTCTTATGTTTTCCATAATTTTCATCTTTCCCTTATGACAGAGTAGAAAATTTAGATTAAGATATGTTGTTGAGAGGCACCTTAATTCTGTCTACCTTTTGTTGTTTAGATGTTTTCCTCTGCTAGGTCTAATTGAAGAATTATTAATTTCTCTTTGATTCCACTTATGCTTGTTGTATTGAGAATTAACTAATAGAGCCAAGCCAAAGAATTTTATGGTATGCCCTGTCCTTTGGTGAAACTTTAAACATTGTTTTTTAGGCCTTTTCTTTGAAGTTTACTAATAAGGGTTTGGTTGAATAAGTTTATGGTTTGCCCTGTCCTTTAGCCCATATTAAGTAGTTACTTTAAAGGTATTTATAGTATTATTAAAGAAACTTAGGAGTTCCCTACTCTTTAATCATTACTAATGTGTTATCTTGAATGTTTCTTTCTCTGAAGGTAAATAACTAGAGAACTTAAGTTCTCTGCTCTCTAGGGTTTGTTGGATTGTTGTTTTAACGTTTCCTTGATAAAGCTAGGTCAAATAAGTTTATGGTGTGCCCTGTCCTTTGATTCTTTCTTAATGCATAGTACTCTTAAAGACTCTTCTTGTTATAGTATATGTTAAAGGATTCTTAATTTCCATTTAAACCTACTAAGTTCACAATTTAATGTCCATTTCACTCCCACAGAAGCTATTAAGATCCATTTGGATTTGTCAACTTTCCCTATGAAACACCCTTGATTCATTATTGTAATTTTCAAGCCTTTCACATACCCCATAGCCCAATGGTTTGAAACTCTCTTACTCTATCTGTTCTAATTAACAACCTACCCAACCAAGCAAAACAAAACAAACGAACCCTATCCTTATAACTAGCCTAAAATCAGCATCTTAAATCAATCAAGTCATATATTTCATCAAGTATCGAGAGAAACCTCTCTGAGTCCAGGAAGGCTAGGTCCTAGGAATCCAAAGTTGGTTTGATGTTACCCTTGTCTATTTGATCCTGCCAATCTGAAAAATTACAGGGACCTAACATAATGGTGATCACGGTGGGACAGAGTAAGTAACAGCTTAAATATTCCTTCAAAACTCAAAAATCCCACCCTCAAACTTAGATAAATCAAGTATTAGCCAAGAATGATATTTGGTTGATTTTCCATATTGACATAATGGCAAACATACTAGGGAACACTAATTAAAAATCTTAGTGTTACATAAAGAACTCATAAAACCCAAAATATCTCTAGATTGGTATTCAATTGTTGATGGTGGACAACAAGAAAATCTTCAAAACAATTAGCATCATCCACCTGGTGACTGCACTGGTCTTCAGTAGGCCTTCTAACTCCATTGGTTCTCACAGACTCCCCTAGGAATGTATTGATCAATCCTAATAGTATAAAACCCAGCCACATACTGTGTAAATTCAATAATCTTTCAGATAGGTCTGTTTCCAAAATCCTTACAAACTTTCAGCCTCTCTGTGTTGTGGGTCTAAAATCTGGCTTCACAAAGAATCAACACCAGATCTCACCCTAACCCAAACCCCCCTATTATAGTTGAGGACCCAAAAAGAATCTTAAAAAAAACTTCTAAGCCTGAATACTCAACTATTGTTAGACCAATTCACAAAGCAAGTTATTTTCCTGAAAAATTTACATCCTTGCAAGATACCCAATTTGACTTACACCATAGAAGAAACCTATTCAGAACTAAGTCTCAAAATTGGATAGACCAGACAGACCTTGAGCCTTCAAGCTTACAGCAGAGTCCTAGTAGAGAAGCCTCTCCTTCCACTCCTCCTGATTTTGAGCTTCTCCAACACTTTGACTCCTTTCGATCCAAATCTACTCAATCTCAGCTAGTTTGTCCAGATACATCTACTACCCCCACTCATACATCCACTATGCAAACCACTCCATTTCATCCTCCACCCCCACTCATAAAACCTCCTCTTGTAAATCCTCCTTGGGTTTCATTACCTCCTATCATGGCAACATGGTATGCCCCTCTGGTACTACCACAACCTTTACTACCTATGCCACAAGACTATCAATATAAAATCCCTCACTTTAATGGTATTGATTCTACAACTTCCCAACAGCATGTAGACAAGATGAATGATGCATTTGACTACCAATAAATAGAAGAGGAGACCATAAAAATGAGAATTTTTGCCCAAAGTTTAGGAGGAGAAGCAAAGAAATGGTTCAAGAGCTTAACTCCTAATAGCATACATGATCTCCCTTCCCTTTATCCACTAACACATTTGCCCCAAATTCTGACGACCAAAATGTCGCTATTGCGACACATAGGTGGCCCAAGAGAGATGTTTTTCAATGCACCAAGACATGGTTTCTCCTCACGTCAGACTTCCGAAACTTGACTTATACGTCGCTATTGCGACGATATTTCTAACGTTTTCTATTTCTGTCATAATTCTGACGTTTAATCAATCATGGCATTTCCAATGGTTACAAGTGTTGCTAGTCCGACTCCTCGAAATGTTGCTAGTCTGACACAACCAAACGTCGCTAGAATGACAGTACAAAAAGGTCGAAAGATCAACAGTCTCACGATGTCGTAAGCGCGATGAAACAAAAAATTTTAAAAAAATTAACGTTGGAAGACCGATAGTCCAAGCATGTCAAAAGAGCGACGAAACAAAAAATTTTAAAAATAAAATTCGGAAAACTGATGGTCCCACTCTGTCGGAAGAGCGATGAAACAAAACAAATTTAAAACATTGACGTCAAACGAACGATGGTTCTACTTTGTCGGAAGAGCGATGAAAAAAAAAATTAAAAACAAAACGTCGCCAGAGCGACTGAAATAAAAAGTCGGAAGAGAGACAAAAAGTAACGTCAGAAGGCCGACGATTAGTATCTGTTAGAATAGCGACGAAAAAAAATTAAAAAAAAATAAACATCGGAGTACCGACGGAACCAAACCATTTTATAAAAAAAAAACATCAGATAAGCGATAAACAATAAGCTAGGCTTTTGATATAGAAGAGGACCATTGATATTATGATGCAATTTGTATCTCTATGTCGATCTACTGAGGTAGTATGGTGCCATCGTTAGATCTAACTCTTGTTTCTCACCTCAAGTTTGATCTACCTACAATTGCACCCTACTCAGAGATAACATAAGGATTCAGGTTTTATGCATGCATGAATAAGACCAATCCTTATACTTATTTTTCAACCCAAGATCAAGTGTTGGAACTTGGGATATGATGTCACTTGTAACATACCCCCATGTGCAATTGTGATTTTTTTTGTTCTTGTTTATGTTTGGGTGATTCGTTATTCCTTGAATGGCTTAGTTTTGACCATTCATATGTTATTTTTCCAACACCCTTTTACCGAGGTTAGGCCTAACATCATTGTTCTATTATATGTGTTCTATAGGTTTGAATCCCGTCGATTTCATTTACAAGACTGGAAGGCTATGCTTGAAATTCCTCCAATGGATTCAACACAAGAGGATTGTAAAGAGGGAAATGAAACCTACAACTATCATTTCATACTGCTACCTCTAAAGAAGTCCTATTTTTTTCCTCAAAGGAAGGCCTCTATACATTGCTATACCTACATTCATTTAATACATGGTGCATGTGGGAAGGGTCACCAAGTGTATACCCAATTATAAACCATTAAATAGGGTGATTAATCTTGTAGTACATACAAGAGAGGTATTATGATTAAACAAAAACAATAACATGACAATCTTAATCTCATATCCGAGTGTACACATAATTGACATTCCTATTATGATCTACCATCCATGAAGCTTTCCTTGTGAAATACACATCAAAAGCACCATGGAAATGCCAAGTCACAAAGGAATTAACATGTCCAAGAATCTTACCATATCAAGAATGGAACATATTTGTACTAGTGCTTAGCATGGTTACACACTCAAGTGATGGAAATATCTCATATAAAGACCAACTATATATGAAAATCACACAAATTATACCAATTAGTATTATGCTACCATTACAGTGTAAAAGACTCCATGACTCAACTATATTTTGCAAAAATTTAAAGGAAAAATGCACAACTAATTTCAGTTGGTTAACACAAACACCAAAGTTGGATAAGTCCATTAGTTTGGTGGTCAATGGGTAATAAGTTGGTGATGGTAATAGTGTTGAGCCACTAGATGTGAAGTTTAGCGATGGCCATTTCCTTGTTACTATAGCAAGATATACTTCCCAGTAATTAAAACATGGCTCCATTTCCTTGCTACTGTAGCAAGACACATTGCCCAATAATTAAAACACAACCCCATTTCTTTGCTATTGTAGCAAGGCAAATTGCCCAGTCATTAAAACACGGTCTTCTGACGTTTATTTTTTTTTTAATTTTCAGAGTACTAACTAGAAAGAATAAACAGTTTCAGAGTACTAATAAAGAAGGAGAAAACATTTCTTGTGCTTGTTGAAAGCCCTAGTTTGTGGGCCAAATTTGAAAGGAGAAAATATTGAGGTGTCTTATCAGCATAAGGATAATACTAGGAGACATTCATCGCAATTAATGTAAAAGAGTGTTAACTTCTTGATTCTTGAACAGCTCCTTGAACTACTTTGAAATTTCACTCATGTGAAAGTTGAATTCTCAAAAGGAAATATCAGTCCACAATGAAAATGGGAAGCCCTAGCTAGATGCAATTTGTATCTCTATGTCGATCTACCAAGGTAGTATGGTGCCATTGTTATATCTAACTCTTGTTTCTCACCTCAATTTTGACCTACCTACAATGGAACCCTACTCAGTGATAACATAAGGATCCAGGATTTATGCATGCATGAATAATACCAGTCCTTATACTTATTTTTCAACCCAAGCTCAAGTGTTGGAACTTGGGATATGATGTCACTTGTAACATACCCCCATGTGTAATTGTGATTTTTTTTGTTCCTGTTTATGTTTGGGTGATCCACTATTCCTTGAATGGCTTAGTTTTGATCATTCTTATGTTATTTTTCCAACACCCTTTTGCTGAGGTTTGGCTTAACATCATTGTTCTATTAGATGTGTTCTATAGGTTTGAAACCCGTTGGTTGCATTTACAAGACTGGAAGTATATGCTTGAAATTCCTCCAAGGGAGTCAACACAAGAGGATTTTAAAGAGGGAAATGAAACCTACAACTATCATTTCATACTGCTACCTCTAAAGAAGTCCTATTTTTTGGCTCAAAGGGAGGCCTCTATACATTGCTATACCTGCATTAATTTAATACATGGTGCATGTGGGAAGGGTCACCAAGTGTATACCCAATTATAAACCATTAAATAGGGTGATTACTCTTGTAGTACATACAAGAGAGGTATTATGATAGAACAAAACCAATAGCATGACAATCTTAATCTCATATCCGAGTGTATGCATAATTGACATTCCTATTATGATCTACAATCCATGAAGCTTCCCTTATGAAATAAACATCAAAAGCACCATGGAAATGCCAAGTCACAAAGGAATTAACATTTCCAATAATCTTACCAAATCAAGAATGGAATGTCTTTGTACTGGTGCTTAGCATGGTTACACACTCAAGTGATGGAAATATCTCATATAAATACCAACTATATATGAAAATCACACAAATTATACCAATTAGTCTTATGCTACCATTACAATGTAAAAGACTCCATGACTCAACTATCTTTCACAAAATTTTAAAGGAAAAATGCACAACTAATTTCAGTTGGTTAACACAAACACCAAAGTTGGATAACTCCACTAGTTTGGTGGTGAATGGGCAATAAGTTAGTGATGGTAATAGTGTTGAGCCACTAGATGTAAAATTTAGCGATGGCCATTTCCTTGTTACTATAGGAAGATATACTTCCCAGTAATTAAAACATGGCTCTATTTCCTTGCTGCTATAGCAAGACACACTGCCCAATAATTAAAACACAACCCCATTTATTTGTTGTTGTAGCAAGGAAAACTGCCCAATCATTAAAACACAACTCCATTTGCTTTTTTTTGTAGCAAGACAAACTTCCCAACAATTAAACATGACTAAAAATATTTGATAACATCACCTTGTACCCTTTACTAAGGTAAATAAAAATATTAGGTATATCCATAAAGGATACCTCTGGAAATAATATGTGTCTATTACTTATAATATTATGTCCATTAAAAAATACACCTTGTTTAATGTTAAATTTAGACTAATACTTGACATCATGCACAAGCATGAATACACCATGGCAACACCTTGACATCATGCCCAACTGGGATAGCCTATTATCATTTTGTATAAATGCTTCTAACAACCTAATGCATAACAATATCACACTATGGCTACATAATTAGGAAGCTACAAGTATTTCATATTGTCTTAGGTTTCTTTTGGATTTGTAGCTACAATTAATATAACTGAAAAAGTTTAGGTTCTATTAGTATTGGGAGATAGGCCAAATACTGGATTCCAAATTTCTCGGAATCAATTCCTCGACATGCGCTCCACATCACCTTCCACTTCCTCTCCATGTCAGTGCCACGTTAGTGCAATGTTTTCACCATGTCATCACCACATCACCAATGAGCCATGTCATGATGATATAACATCTACCACATAGGTGTGCCACATAATTCTACATCAATTCCACAAAATCATGAACCAAATAACAATGACATGTTATCTTCCATGTGGGTGTTCCACATACCAATGAATATATTATTGTTCTTCACTGCAAATTGAGATTGTGATCTTCAAACAATCTACAAATAGACAATTTTGGACATCTTCTCTTAGATTTTTAGTGACCTATCTCTGAGGTTTTTCAGTGACAAGACAAAAGTAGTAGGCCTTGACCCACTGGAGGGCACCTACAGATAGACAGAACAACCTTCGCCATCAAGAGCATAACATGCTCCCATTTACTTACTTAGAAAAATGAGAAACAAAAGCACATGGCACATTAGGGGAATTTTGAGGTCTAAAATGGGCCTCCTAAGGAAATTATAAAATAATAGTGAAAAAAATCAAATAAGATTTGATGACATCATCAAATTTTAGAGGGAAAAATGAAAAAACTATTTTTTCAGCTCATATTTTCAACTTATCTCTCAAATTGTTTACTCAAATTTTGAGTGGGAGTACTCGTTGGATGTGAAATTTAATTCCCCATCCAAGGAGTACCCATGTTGCATACTTTTTATGGGTCCTACTACACGAAAAATGAGAAATACATAAATAAATAAAATAAAATAAAAAATAAAAAAAACATGATTACAATCACGTTTTTTATGTATTTCTCATTTTTCGTATAGTAGAGTTCATCGAAAGTATGGAACATGGGTACTCCTTGGATGAGGAATTAAATTTTGCTTCCAACGAGTACTCTCACTTGAAATTTGAGTAAAAATTTTGGGAGATAAGTTGAAAATACGAGTTGAAAAAGTAGTTTTATTATTTTATTATTTTTTAATATTTTTGCCCTTTTATTTAAAAAATGGTAAATCATCCCCCATGGTTGACATCATCATCTTCAATCCTATTGGTTGTTATAAAGTTTATTTTTGATGTACATTTTTCTTAGGAGGCCCATTTTAGACCTCAAAATTCCCCTAATGATGTGTTTTTTTGGAAAAATCTAGAAGAATTATGTGAAAAAGTTGACATAATTATATTTCTTGGATTTTCCACATTGAGACTTGTTCATGAGAAGGAAATGTGCAGAAATTGTTGTCTCAAGAATGTCCATGTGTGCTTATATTTTGAAAAACACCTTTGAGATTCATCTTTGACGACTCAACGTTGTGTCTATGTGTGAGCCAACACACATACACACACAGACATAAACGTAATTATTATAAATATTGATGTAATTCAAATAGAAAGTATGCAACACTATGGATCTATAACCAATATCAACTTTTTAACGTTATAAAATGTATTCTAACTCGAAAAAAAATAACAATGATTTTGTTTCGTGTAGTGAATTCTTGGCATTAAAATGAATCGGTAGAGCGACTTTAGATACCTTGCATAGAATAAATAGTTAGTGATGAAAGTTTGTTTTTTGTAGGAAAAATACAGGCCAATTTTCCATCATAAATCCATCCTTATTTTTGGAGTTTGTTCCCTAGCCTTCATTGTCAGCCCCCATAGTTGGGGGTGACAAGTGTCCTATCCATCATTCTATTGGTCGGTGGCTTATCCCCTTCTAGGATGATGAGCGTGAGGAGATAATATAAGATGCCATAAGATAATTTTATTAGTGTCTAAGTGACCACAAAACTAAAATTGTTATTTTTTTACCTATCCTGGGGTTGTTCCTGTACTGCCACTATCAATCTGCCACATTGCAATAAAATTAGAAATGTGAAAACTTGAAAACAATATCTAACTTGAAAACACAAAATGAAAACTGAAATAATTTCTAAATTTACCTTTCTAATACATAAAATTTGTGCATTAAAGGGTACAAATTTACCATCAAATGACATTCGAGTTTAAAGAGAGTAAACAGTAAATCAGAAATATTAAGATAGTGTCTTCTCTAATTTTTCAGATCAACATACAACACAACAAGTTAGAGGCACATTTATAAGGAATGGGTGTGAGCCAAACATCGTGACTTACAATTCTATGATCATTGGTCTCTGTTTTGTTGGTAGAGTAGAAGAGGCCCTGGAGTGGTTGAGTATAATTAAAAGTAAGGGCTGAAAGCCAAATATTTATACTTACACCTTGCTAGTAGACAATTTCTGCAAAGTAGGTAGATTATATGAGGCTAAAGAGATTTTCAGTGAAGCTTTAATGAGCGGAATAAAGCTAACTGTAGTGACCTATAATGCATTGGTCAATGGATATTGCAAGGGAGGGAAATTGGATGAATATTTCCTCCTCCTCAAAGAAATGAATGAGAATGACTGCATGCCTGACATAATTACATACAGTACCATAATTTATGGGCTAATAAAAGAGAACAAGATCTTAGAGGCTTTGAAGTTGCATGATCAAATGGCAGACAAGGGCTATGAACTATATATGAAGACAACGCTTTCTTATATGTGGTGCCCTTTCTAGATCCTTATAACGAGTGGTCGCATTACTTGTGGGATGATTAACTTTCCCAGTCAGTAGTTGGCTCAAGGTGATCTTGGGTTGTGTGTTTTTAAAACTATGGTTACACCTAGGCCTCCAAAATTTGATTACATCATAATATATCACGTTTCTATATGATTAAAATCCATTGGGGCCTTGGCTAGTGAGCGCCAATTGTTATAATTGTAGCTAGCATGCATTCACAATCATATGCACATTAATTGTTTTTTATCTAGGGCCATAGTTAAGGTTTCCAAAGGGCTATTTTGATGTTATGTTGAATTTGAATTTTGAAAATATAAAGATAACAAAAAAGTAGCAAGTACAAAATAGGTACATGATTTACAAGAAGTATGTTGAAAACTAGCGAACCATTAGAATAATTGGCATAGAAGTTGTGTACAACCTGTCATCTAGAGTATCGTCCATACCTTTCATGTGAATAATATACAGAATTAAAGAAATATCATGATGCCTCTCTCAAAGAGTGGTGCAAAGGAAAAGAGGATGTTAAAAGGTGTCCTAGTTGTGGGTTCACAATTGAAAAAACTGAAGGTTGCAATCACATAAGTTGTAAGTGTGGTAAACATATTTGTTGGGTATGTGTAGAGTCCTTTGACAACAGTGACAGTTTTTATAGCCGTTTTCATGTTGTACATGGTAGTTACGTAGATGGTGGTTACTAATTGCAAACTCTCTTACTTTTTCTTCATTCTATGTTGAGCTGATGATGTTTATGTTTGTTAAGAGTTGTGATAGATATTTCAGTGAATGCATTTTGTTCCTCCACACAAGCTAAGGTTAGGTTAGTTGGGGTAGGTTAAACTGAGGTGAAGTGACATCAAATGATAAGAAACTTCTAGTGCCGGAAGGGAGAAGGGGGTGCTTAAAACATATGGAATTCTATTGATAAAACTCAACCTTGATTGATATGGGTTGTTGAGTAAGATGGCGAAAATTAGACATTCTAAGTACATTATAAAGTAGAACTTTCTTAATTAAAGGGGGTAAACTCATTATGATTCAAGAGCGCACAATAATTATTCAATCGAAAGAACTTTTCCACAAAACTTATGTCCCCAAATCTGCGTTGCTTTGAATCTCAGATGATTTTCTTCATTTGGAAGACAACCTGTGAATTCCCAAATTTTGATGATTTTCTTGATTTGGAACACAAAATGTGAAACATTTCCCATATTTTGGGAATAGCTTGCAGGCCAAAAGTATAAACATTAAAGGAATCATAAATAGAAAAGAAGGGGTATGCCATGGGAATCCTGTCAATAGTTACCTGATAGAGAAATATACCTATGAATATTATGTCATGATTAAAGTGGCAAGGAAAAACATGAAATTCAAAAGTCTAATAGAATCTTCTAAGGTTTCTTGAGACGATGGCCATACATCCTCTAAAGTTGCCCTTACATGCATCATTAAATTATGAATATGGTGATCAGCATGATAGTTTGTTAATTAATCATTATTTGTTCCATAGTTTCCATAGCCTTGGGTATTGCTTGGGAGTACTTGTGTGCATTGTTTTAAAACTTGGACCAAGTTGACTCGGACTACCATATCAGCTTGGCCAATGGATTGTTTCAGAGGGCTAGTACCTACTCGGACAATTCGGTTTGTTTTGGTACCAAACCACAAGGCATGACTTGGATGGCTTGGTACCAAACCGACCCAACTCGGCTGAGTCCGTACCTTATTGTCCAAGTCATTTTTGATGGAATTTGGGCATGTTATGTTATGCATATGTCATTCTTTAACCTGTATTTTTATTGATATTTTAGAGTAGATTTTCCTGGACATAAATTTGTCCTTATTTCAGACTCTTCGCAGCCCCTCCACTGACTTTTTCTTGTTTCTGCCAACATGCTTTAAATATGCCCAGAAAACCTGGGGTTTGAGAAGATCTATTTAGTGTGGCTATGGCATGTTTATTCTAAGGGATTTTGGCAGTTTCCTCCTCCATTTTGTTGCTGGTATGGGCATGTCAATTACATGCCACAAATTATGTTGTTGGTTAGAGGTATTCTTGCCTATTATCTTGGGTTTCAGGCTGTGCTTCAACTTGTTTGGCACATTTTTCTAGCATAATTTTGGCTATTGGTAAGCCTGCTAATTTAGGGTATGTATAGATTTGTGGGTTTATCTAGGATCAAAATTTTTTTGTGCAAGCAACGATTCGCCACATGTGTGGTTTGTTGAATGTTCCCACAACAAAGTAGTATTTCTTCTCACTGTAATTTTAATGGAGTATCTCTAGGTTTATACTCTGTAGATACTTGAAGGACCAAGGGTAAATTTTTGAGGGAGGGTATTACCTTTTGTCATTCAAAAACTATATTTTCCTAATCCTTTTTAAGGGCCCTTCCCACTCTAGAGGCCATGTAGAGCCTCACTAATTATATATATATGAGTAGACTTTGCATATTTGGTCTCTAATGGTTTGGAATCATGGTTTTGAATCTTCAAATTTCAAAATATAGCTTTTCATTAAATTTTAAATATTATCTGTATTTTTTTTATCAAACCAAGCAATTAAAATTAGCTCAGTCTTATTCATTCCAAGTCCTAGTTGACCCTTGACCGATTCTGAGTGTTCCTTCAGTAAGGGAGTAATTTTATTTTGTGCCATAGTTGACCCAACATTTGGATACTTCTCCACAAGATGGATCTTTCCTAGTGGAATCCAAATATTGTATCACTGTTCTAGACTAGAGTGGGGTGTAATAGTTGCCTAGACTCCTATCCCCTTTTCTGGTCCAAATTGCATAGTTGACAAAGAGAGGGTTGTGATATTGATCTAACACCCTAGAAGGTAAATTTAAGACCAAGGGGAGCCACAATATAGCAACCCTCTATTTAGAAATCCTTTACTTTTTTTTAATAACATATATACAAAATATATGTGTTTTCTCTTTCCTTTTTCTAGCTTGTATCAAAAAAATTATCTTTAAAAGCTAGAAAACCCTTAGGGTTTTAATTTTATATATAAGTTTTTTCTAAGGGAATTTATGCCCTCTTATCTTACACTAAATCACATTTCAAAAGGGTATTTTCAAGGTATTTTGTAGATCTAAAATTTATTCCAGTAGAATTTTACACATATGCTGAAAAAATCCCTCATTCAAAGGGCATAGTCAAGTATTTATCATTAATAACCCTCTGTTTTACTCTAACTCTGATTTCATATCTTATCATCAGTTTTCTACAGTAAAAATAAACATTTTTCAACTATTATAAAGTATATTTTATTTCTGAAATAAATTTAAGGGTTTTAACCCTACGAGAAATCAATCGTTTTCCATTGCAAGTAGTTTCCAGATCATTAGAAACTTCATTTTTACTTGCAGATAAGTGTTGGGTTCTTTTTGTAGTTACCAACATATTTCCCAAGATTCACCACCCATGGATCTATTGATCTAGTGTGTTTCCACACTTGTGGGTGGCCTACAAAGGGACTTTTGCTTGGTGATTTTCTGCATTTTTACCACTTTTACAGGTCTAAAAATCAGGACACCAACATACTCATCTACTTTCAACCACTTATAAAACGGTAATTCAAGTAATTATTGGTATCTATCACTCTCCTTTGGTGTTATAATAGCTAAATTTTTAGAGTCTCGAGTTATTTTTTGCTTTCTGGTCTACGTTTTTCTGCAACTCATTCTATTACTTTAGATCAGTAAAATTAATAATTAACTCCTATATTCATCTTAGACATAAATACTTAGCACTAGTCTACTTATAGCTTGGGTGAAGTTTTTTGTGTGTAGATTAGGGAAGTGTATCATAGCATTTAGTAAGAGTTGGCTTAAAGAGTGGGATTTGTGCCAAGGTGACATTTAGCACTTATCCCATATGGTACCGCCTTACTACCTCAAGAAGACCTTGTCAAGACTGCTAAATTGCTGATAATGGTGAGTAGTACGCACTTTGTGTTTGAATTTTAGCAAAGCGTGTTTCAAGATGGGGGTGAATTTTGTTTCAGCATCAATTTAGGAAAACTCAATTACTTTAATAAGTTGTTATTCATGTCAAAAATTCTTGATTAACATAAGCCATTGAAATATGGAGAATATAAAGCAAGCATATCATTAGCTAGGGAAACTAAATGACTTTAATCAAATGTTTTTAGTAAAAAATGTATTGATAAAGTAGCAAAATGGCACAAAGTTGTTAAGAGTGTTCCTCTCATATTATGGAAACAAGTGGATTTCACATATAAAACACTATGATACTAGTAGGATCTATTATCACCAGTCACCACATATGGCATGAGATTCCACTAGTGATTTTTGATACAATGGATTGGTTTCAATATGCTATATGTGGATTTTTCGCTAAATTGTGATTACACACACCTTCATTCCTTTTTTGGATATGATGCTCACGCTTAATGGCGTTGTACAACATCATGGTCAAGGGGAATGTAATATTCCTAATTAGCATATAGCCTCAGAATTCCAATTTGATGTTGTTGGCGGTTTTGGGGATAAGAGGGAGTTTTTCACCTTGTCTTTTCCTTTGAAACCCCTTGATTTTAACACAAATTCATTTGTTAGAATTTTTTGAAGGCCATTTTCAAGAAAATTTTTGGGGTTTTAAGGAGAATTTCAAGTGATTTAACAGGCTAGTTGTAATCTTTTGGCCTTAAGGTTATTTTCAGCTAACAAAAGATTTAGTCAACTAACAGTTATTATTTTCTTAATTTTCTTTATCTTAGGATATTTTCTTCAAGTGCTTGGGTGTCTTGGGAGTGCAATGGAGCCATCTAGAACCAACATTGAACCATTTGAAGGCATTTAAAACGGTTTTTGATGGGTATAACAGGAAAAATAGAGGCTACAACCCATGGTTGTGGTGCGTAGCAGCTAACAGTGAGGTGATTAGGCTTGTATTAACACAGACATCCACATTCAAAACCTCTTGAGTGGGTGTAGATGAGGTCAAGTGCAACTCGTGATTGGTTTTGATGGAATAGGGATGCCCCTCATAGCATGGCCACTTAGCTCAAAAACAACTATAAGTTACTATAATCAGAATGTCTGAAAAAAATTGGGACTGCATTTTGATACATAATATTTCACATTTCTTTTTTCCCTCAAATTCCCATCTTTGAATTTCTAGGTCAGTTTGGTTAAGGCTTGAAATTTGCTTCAAAACCATTATCAAAAATCTTAGACACCATTGGAAATTTGGGATAAATTTAGAGGGTTCCTGGGTAAGATGTGAATGATACAATGATAACTACTTTGGGGGTATAAACCAGCTTGTATTCTACATGGTTGCACTTTCTAACAACAATCTAGTTTTTTGTCCCAATAAGACATCTGAAATCATGATATATAGATGCAAAAAAAAAAAAAAGGAAAGAGGCATGCAACAAAGATTGGGAGAGGCCTTGGAAATTAAGGTGAGGGAGGTTCCTTAAGGGTTTTAACGTTTTCAAGATGATGCAAACATCTCAAGTAATAGACAAACTAGTCTATGATTTTACCCATCCACCAGTTGGTGCACAAAGCACCTCAGATTCATGTTGGAAGGAAAAAGAGTAGCAAAAAGGAAGAGAGAATTGTAGGTAGATGGTGGTATTTGTCTGATTTTCCTTAATGCCTCTTAAGGGAAACATATTCTATCATCCTATGATGTAATTGATATTTGTGGTATAACTTTTAAAGACTCTTAACTATGAGCATTGAGAAGCTTAGAAATCCCTTTGGCAAGCTAAAAATATTGATACCATCTATGTCACATGGTTCACCAAAATTCAAACTTGAGGTTTAAAATTCAACGAACCTAAAGAAAATTCTTAGGTTTGATTAGGTTCTTCAAACCTCATGACTGAACCTCAAGTTGAATTCAAGTTGAATTTGAACTTGAAGGAAAATTTGGGTTTTTTTTTATCGGTTTTCTCATTTTTTATAAATAACAAAGTAAAGTTTTGCTAACCCTAGATCCCTTGACTTAGAATCCTTTTTGCACTATTTTGTTCACTCTTCACTCAACCAACTTGTCTCCATTTCCCATGTCACTGACCCTCTTTCCATTGCTACTGACCCTTGATCCTGCTAACCTTATTCGACCATGTGATTGCTTTATGTCAATTCTAGTCTTAATTCTCTTCTTTGTGGAATTCGACCCTCCATTACCATTGCCAGATGAACCATAAACCTGCCAGGTTGATGGTTCACTACCCACAAAGACTTATTTTGTTTGTGATTTCCCACCCTTGTTGTGCCCAACCTCTAGGGGATTTTATATGGCTTACAACTCAAGTTGTGGCCTATAGTCTGTGCCACACCCACAACTCAAGCTATAGCCTGTAGCATGTTCCATGGCCCATGGGGTTTGTATCTCGAACCAGTCGCCACTATTGTCAGACTCTATAGATAATGAAAAATGTATATATATTAGCCTCATCACAAACTTCATCTGAACCTCATAAAAAAAAATTGAATTCAAACTGAACCTAATTGTTGTTGAACCCAACCTCATATTTGAACTATTTGACTTAGGATACCACAGAGAGGTTGATAAAATTAAGGGGATCTTGGATAGAAACTGAAGGGATCAACATCCTGAATCTGTTATTAGAGGTATCAAGCTAGAGCTCAATTTTGAGTAAGAATAAACAATTAAAGATTAGAGGGAAGCGTAATCGGCCATATTCTTAAATGTAAACAAAATCATTTCTACAGAATGTTGAAAGCTAGATCAAAAGAAGAAATAGGTCCTATTTTAAGTCTAAACATAGTCCAAGAAATAACCAGTCTGCGTAAAATCAAATAAAAGTCATTACCATTTTATGGGTTGACAAATTTCCCCCTGAACCAACGTATGTGAAAATGTCTAAATGCGGCTCCCTTCGACAATACTGCTACCCCCACTTCCGGCCTCTATTACTCTAGTGACTCCACGGGATATGCTTTCATTCCAAATGTTGGATAATATGGAACTGAAAAATGATTATAGGGCTAGTGCGCAGAAGCTACATTAACCTGTAAGAATTTCATTCGCATTTCTGGAAAGATTTAGTAGTAAGAATTGCATTCAGAAAATATTGCTGGAAGAAAGGCGGTAAGAATTGATTTCAATTGATTAACTATGAATTATTAAACTTAATTAAAAATTACTAATTAGACTAAATGTTAATTGATTAATTAAATTTTTTCTATGTTAGGGGCTTAGGGGTTAGGGGAATAAGGGATTAGGGGTTAGAGGATTAGGGTTCAGGGGTTAGGCCATGCACCATGAGTTGATTTACATGTGACTCTATTGGCCTGCCATGGTGGTGTAGATTAGTTGGGTCCCACCAAATTCCCCATCATATTAGACCAAGGTACAAAGAAAGGAGACATGCTTGTGAGAGGTGTGATCAAAACATGCACTAAACCCATTTCCCAACCCATATTAACAATCATTTACCAATGTTGGCCCTCACTATTTTAAATAGGTTCAAGTTTCTACAACCTTGTTCCAACATGTGTAACCTTGTCTAGTCCACTAATCATCTTATTTAGTGTAGGGTCCTTGCCATATATGAAGCATGAGGACTTCACCCTATTGACCAATATCTTATAATGTTCATTCATAAAGGAGGTTTTTAAGTTATGATGAATAAATTCAATATATTGTAGGTTTTGGGGGGATATAATTGGGTGTATCAGTGGAGGGTGGTGGGGGGAGGGTTTAGAGGTATTAGGAAGTATAAAATTAGGTATTTAATAAAAATAGGGAGCCTTAATAGGAAATATGTATTAGGAGGGGGATTCAAGAAAATGATTTTTGGATATCTTTATCAATATCTATGGAAATTGAGAGTATTATTTAAAATCCCATGAATGCATGTGCTATGTCATGAGTTTATAATTGAAGGTCTTGTGAGATGACCAGATCAACCTACTCCTACAATTGATGTGGTTTGCAATGAATGGTTATTTTCTCAAGAAGATGTTATTTGTTTCTTTATATTGTTATGTTTACAAATAATATAACTTGAATTCTTCATCAAATTTATTTTTTGTTACCACCAATCCACATATTTGATCCTAAGACTTGCCAATAAAATCTTCTCTTATGAAATTATTTTGTATGTTTTTTTTGTTTGTTATCTATTCGAGACTTGTGGGACTTGCAACATTATATATATATATATATATATATATATATATTGGTTTACTAGCTATGAGTGACTTGCGAGACTATCTTGTTGTCTAATAAACTACAACCCAAGGGATAAGTTATCAAATTTATTTAGGGTTTGCAAGGCTAGCTTGTAGCTGTCTAATAAAACATGACTCATGGGAATATAAGATATCAAAAGCATTTGAGAGTCATAGCTATCCCATGCCACACCAACCCTCAACGTGGATAGATTTTTTTTGTGTCTCTTCCTTGAATTTTGAACCTTAACAAAATTTCAAAGCAAAATCCTCAAGATCCAATCGCACTATAATTTTTTATTAATTACAACATTCTTTTAATAAAAAAGGAAAGTGAGATATATATATGTAATATTACAATGATAATATTTATTTAGCTATATAAAAATGAAAATCACATGATATATGAGCAATTTTAACTATATATAAGTTCAAATTCAACTCATGACATTCATGTTCGTATTCAACAACAATGAAATATAAGAAAAAAACATCATATCTAGAATATTTGATAAAATTTTCCATGAAATTCATGTGTGTGTGTGAGTTTTCTAGTATATTCCCTTATACATTTGGCTGAAGACGATCCAGATTGATTGATCTAGTCAAAGAATTCCATTTAGGGGAATGCACAAAAAAATGGGTTACAAGGCCTTTTTAGAATCAATTACCACACAAAGACAAAGTTGGTTTTGGAAATATTTATGGAAACACTCTTTTCAACTCAAATGTAAAGTGATGTTATGGTTGACATTGAATATTAAATTGCTTACATAGGAAAATCTACTCAAAGAGGATGGTCTAGTCCAAATCGTTATGCCTTATGCCATGTGGAGGAAAAATCCATCTCTCATACATTCATTTCATGTCCCTATATATAAAATTCTTGGATTATCACCTATTCAATTTGGCTCCAATGTTTTCACGATAAAAAAAAGAATCATTAAAATAATTCACTCAAGATTGGGTATCATATTGTTCAATGCAATTTTACCAATATTTCCCTACTATCTCGTGAACAATATTTGGTGGTGTGCAATCAGGGCATTTTCCATAACAAATACATACCACCTAAAGTGATGAGTGTGGATATCATTGAGAAAATAGTAAATGAATTTCTGGAAAAGCCAAAAACAAAGAAGACCATGGATTTGGGGTTAGAGGAATAATGAGGATTAGGTTTTAAGGGTTAGGAGAAAAAATGAGTTAGTGGTTAAGGGGTTCGGGATTGGGGGCTTAGGGGTTAGGGGATTTAGGCACATTTAGGGGTTAGGGGAATAATGAGTTAGTGTTCTCTCATGGTTTATTTCTCGAGTCTGTGGAAGCTTTACAGGTACATGGGGCTAGTACTATCGAAGTGGTGCAAGTGGAAGGGTGTTTTGGTATTATATCCGAAGAGGAGGGGGAGGATGTCGCAGAGTTTTCATTGCTTCCAAAACTGCCCCAAAACTGTCGAAAAACAGGGTTAAAAAGAAAAAAATGAAAATTCATTAAGAAAAACTTTGAATACCCAAATCTGGTTTTCAGAGTGGACATACAAGTAGACCAGATAATGGCAGCCTTGGAGACCATACTAATGGGCATATCGTGTGGAAAATTCTTCTCTACTCAATTTATAGGTGATTGGATTAAACAATATTTGGGAGAATCTCTAGATAAGGAGGTGGAGGTGATAACTCTATCAAAGGGGTGGTTCATGATCAGGTTTGCGAACAAAGAGACCTATATTAATGGGTCCTTGTGCGCAATTGGGGTTTTGGCATTGCGCTGATTCTCTTCAAGCGGTGGATGCCCATATTTGATGTGAAGTGGGAAAGATTGGATGAGAACCTAGTTTGGGTGCGTCTCTTGGTGTTACCTCCGCACTTATGGACAATGGGCATTTTCAGAGCCATTGGGAATAGTATGTGCATATTTCTGGATGTGGATATGCCATTTTAGGTTACAAAATCTCAGAATGTGGCTCGTATACTGGTTCGTCTTGTTCCAAGAGAAGATCTAGTTGAAAAAATTCATTTACATCTCGATGGAAAATATTTCTTCCAAATTATTGATTACGAGCACCTTCCTTTTCGGCACCATAGATGTCACAAGTATGGTGATCATTTGGTCAGAGACTTCCCTCTAGGAATTATTAGGAGGCGT
The DNA here is from genome assembly GCA_034641835.2 of Pinus albicaulis. Classification (NCBI taxonomy): domain Eukaryota; kingdom Viridiplantae; phylum Streptophyta; class Pinopsida; order Pinales; family Pinaceae; genus Pinus; species Pinus albicaulis. Next base: position 21,987,895 of record MU968359.1, on the reverse strand, counting down.
CATCAAAAGGTAGTCTACAGGAATGATTATCGGGCTCAGGTATCTGATCAGTCAAAAGGTGGTAAGTAAGAACAGATGGAAGAGGTGGTGCATCAGCAGGAAGAGGGGCTTATCCCGATGGAAGGAATGGAGGAACAGATTGAACAAAATTAGATCCCTCTTTTCAGTGAGATATTGAACCAAGCATAGGACACTCAGGATCCAGTGGAACCTACACCGGACTTGGTGGGTATTGCCACTCGATCCCTTCCTTCTATTCATGATACTCTTGATCTGTTATTAAATGTTATTCAATCGCCCAGTCCTTCCAGGCCCCTAGTAAATGAGCCATTGTGCATAAAAAATATTTCTATAATGACTAAAATATAAAGTTATAACATCCCAGCTCTGTTGGGAAAATATATTTCTATAACTTCCAACATTAAATTATCAATCCGGGGCTCGTAAGCTTCGAGGTACAAGCACAGGGAACGCAAGATCAGAGCATCTAACCTAGACTAGAGTAAGAATCAACTTGTTGTTTAAGTACAAAATTGTTATTTCTAATTGAAGCTAATAAATTGGGGAAAACATGCTTAAAAAAATAAGAAATTCTAATCACTATGCAAACGAAACTAACTCTAATTAATCATAAACCAAGCAATACACATTACAATTGAAACGATTTTAATCTAAATGAAAATATCAATCTAAATAATAAGATCTATTGAATCTAAATACAAGAATCTTAAATCAATCAAGATTAATTTAAAATGATACCAAACTTATGGTAAATATTAATCCCAATAAAATTCACTCTCATTCAAATGATCTTAAACTAAGGCAATGAACAAACAAGACTTCCACTATTCTAATTTTCGGGATGCATAAAAGAAATCAAATAAGCATTCAAACTAAACTTTGTCACCACTCTGCAATTTCTTCAAATAAACTAAGTAAACCAAGATTCTACTTAACATGCTTCAGATCTAATAGACTACAAGATAACAAACTATCCTATCCTTAAACTTCTTTAATCAAACTCAAGAAATCATTCAAACATAAGCACATTGGCGAATGGTTCTACCAATAACTAACTACAATCATAATGAATTTCAAACTAAACTACAACTTCAAACAATGATTTAATGGTCTCATTTCATTGCTTTCAAATACTTGGTTGCCAAAACACAATGTTAGAAGAAAATCAATAAGGTACATAATAGATTTTAATTCATATTTAAAACAAATGGATTTATCAATCTCTTGTTTATCCAATTAAGAATCACCTTTAAATATTTCAATTGTAAACCTGTAACAAAGGGGTTATTTGTGCAATAACATCATTGGTCAATACCATTCATTAACTTGCAACGAGTTTAAAATGATATGTCTATTTAATATTAATAAAAAAATGAATTACAGTCTTAAGTACATAATCAAAATTATGAGATCTAATTAACAATTGCTTTCAAAATAAAATCCATGCACCTAGATCTAAATCAAACACGCTACCTCTATCCTATGATGTTTACAAAACTTTCTTCCAGGTGATGGTGGATCCTTGCCACTCTTGGAGCAAGTATAAACTAAATCAATGTCTAAATATTAAAAAAAAAAAACCATAACATTTACAAAAAATTCATGGCAAAGTCAAATTGTATTAAGATTCAAATCATAAGTTCACTTACATACATTGCTTCAATCTTTTGTCTCATGTTCACACCTTTTCATCCTCCTCCAAAAACTTCCCAAGCTTAAAACACAAACCATGGCTGAGCCATTTATAATATTCACAAGGTGAATTATTCATTTTCCTCAATTCTAGAAAATTGAACAATTTTAACAAACTGACCTTAGAGATATTGGTATATATTACTAACCATGAAGAATGTCAGAAAACTGTTTGGAGGGAGACTAATTTGTTATATTTCCAACAAAAACCCCTCTTGTATTTGTCTCATTCAAATCCATATCCCAGAAATCATGGCCAAAGTTGGTTGTTTGGCTTTTTTGGAATGTTCTAGAACTCTGAAAAAATAGTGATTTTTTACAAAACTACCTCAAATATCCATGTATAAATTTTCAAAAACTTCAAATATGGAGAAACCATTTTGGATATACATATTTGGTTATATTTTTAACAAACCCATTTGATTATATTTTATATATTCACCTCCAGCGGCATACAAATCGAGGTCAAACATGGTAGTTTGGAAACTTTGCACATTTTGAGCAGATTTATTAATCAACTCCTAAGGACCCACATGTGTGACCTGGGTTCAATAAAATGCATGGTAATGTATTAAAACATTATTTTGGACCATAACCTCCCTTGGTTTTCCTTGGAAGCGCGCCGAAAGTGCCAAAGTCCTAAATTAGGCATTCCCATACTTAGCTAGCTTGTGAGGGATTTTAGCAATGGAACCCTTGGATAAATGTACTTCAACAAAAAATTCATTATAAAAACATGAAATAATCATCTTTAATCATATAGAAGTGAACAAAACTTATGATAATCAAACATAGAGAGTATTTGGCGGCGAGTGATGGAATTAGGGTATGGAATGGGCTAAAAACCTAGGGTTTTAGGGTATAAACAGTGATATTTCATGATGAAAACATGGGAATATATGAGGCCCAACAAGCTCATACTCGAACAAAACATCTGTATCGATATTCTTCTTTTGCATATTCTTGATATTCATCCAACTGATCGACATATATACCGACATCTGATTCAGATACGGTGTTGAAATGATCGACCATGTCATCATCATCATCAATTATGTCATTTTCAATAATATCCTCATCGACATCATCATCAATAATTTTTTCCTTGTCCCCTACGCTTGTTGAGATTCAACAAGATGATGAGCTTAGTGAAAAGAGTCACCTTCACTAAGTGGGCCCGCAGGCTATTTTTGGCGCAAGTCTATTTTTAGACATGATGATCATATTTCAGAAGTTGCAGGACGCTATTTTTGGATGGTTGATAAAGTTGGAAAAATAGATGAAATTCTATTTTTAGAATATTGGGCAAAGTCTATTTATAGATCGTCAATCTAAAAATAGATGCATGTCGATTATTATTAGCTCTTAATAATAATCAGACTCTAAACATCACCTTATTCTCTTGGAGCACTTCATTTCAGTGCACAGATGTGGCACATCAACTAACAAAAGGAATTATGCAATTCCTAAGGTTTTACTAGAGCTAATGCATGGAGGACTCAGTCAGAACTCAAGTGGCAGAGTTATGACACAGTTGGAAGAAGTAGTTATGGAGTTGTATTTAGTTTAACTCAGTTAGACTCAGTTGACCTAGTTGTATCTATTCTAACTGAATGATACACTAGTGAGAGTGGAGTGAATTAATTAGTAAATTAATTCACAAAGAATAACTCATTAATCAACTGAACAATACATCAATTAACTACAGTGCATGGTAGTTTCAGTGGATACCAGTGGAGAGATAAGTGAAAGGGAAAGATAGACTATCTGTTGTAACTATAGTGATGCATTGATTGCATCACACAAAAATTGGAGTTGCCAATGAGGATTGCGCAGTCAATCCAAGAGTAATTAGAATTCATTCAGAGCTATTCTTTAGTAGGGATTGCGCAGTGGAGGCAGGCTAGCAGGTGGCAAAGATCGGTGCATGGATTTGCAAGATTGGTCCGGATTAGTGTATGACGATTGTACTGTACTGAGAGCTTATGATAAGATTTGTATGCTTGTATGAGATTTTCATGTGATCTCCATGTTACATAATATATATTTAGGGTTTTCAGCTTCAGGCTTTCCCGGTTAAAAACTGTGATATGTGCGATTGATTATTTTTGTTTATGCTTCACATGTGTGTGCAATTAATTTTTCCGCAAAAGATTAACAAGTGGAATAGATTCAGTATCTTGCATAAAGTTAAATAGTGTGAGATCAGGTGGATCTAGGACATATCCATGCTTAGTCCATATAATTTCTACATGGTATCAGAGCATTGTTGATTGAATATTGCAATTGCGAAGTGAGTTTGTGCTGGTCGACAATTCGAATTTGATACAGAAGATTCTTGGTGCAGAAATCGAGTATACATTGAAATGTCTTTCAATGGGTTGAGATTGGATTATGCCCTTGATGGGAGCTCAAATTACATAGTCTGGAAGGATAGGATGGAGGCAGTGCTAGAGGATAATGGACTGAAGGAGTTCATCGATAGCGATGTTCCTAAGCCAGGATCTAGCAATGATGCATTACTTGATGCATGGCAAAAGAAGACAACAAAGATGAGAAGGATTATGTTGGAAGGTGTGAAGTACCATATTGTGTCCAGCCTTCACGGGAAATCCACTCCATTCTTAATGTGGAAGGCTTTGACAGACTTGTTTCAAAGCAGAAGTGACCAGAGGAAGTTAGCGCTTAAAGACAAGCTCAGAAAAATAAAAATGGAGAAAGACGACAGTATTCCAAAATAACTCATGAAGTTTGTCCAATGCAAGGATGAACTAGGAAGTGTGGGGGTTATTTTTGATGATGAAGACTTGGTGAGCTTGGCTCTCCTTAGGCTTCTGAAGAGTTGGCATAGCTACGAAGACTCTGTTAATGGACAGGATAAACTGCCGGGATGGGAGCGACTTTGGTCGGATCTTGTGCAAGAGGAGATAAGGCAGGGTACCAGGGATGGATCTTCATCAAAGAATGAAGATGAAGAGAATTTCACTTTGGTTTCCAAAGCAAGGAAAGGGAAGGGGAATAAATATTCTTCAAAATCCGGTGCTAAAGGAAAGAAGCAGGATTTGTCCAAAGTGAAGTGTTTTCACTATCATGAACATGGACATTTCGCCACTAACTGTCCACAGAAGAAAAAGAATAAGCATGCTGCTGGATCTGCAGCTGGAGAGGCCTTATCCTCGCAATTTGAGCTTGATTTTTCCTTGATCGCATGCTTGGTTTCAATTTGCATGGGATCGGTGTGATATCTTGACAGTGGTGCATCTTTCCATATGACGGGAGACAAAGAGTTGTTTAGTGACTTGGAGGAGAAGGACCTCCAAATGCATATAGAGATGGGCGATGATGGTCGGTACAGTGCAACTGGCATTGGGACCATTACTTTTGAGAGAGATTCTGGTAATCCATTCTTGTTGAAGAATGTCATGCATGTTCCAGGTCTAAAGAATAACTTGGTCTTAGTCGCAATGCTGGAAGACAAAGGTTATGTAGTTGTTTTTAGTGAGGGAAAATACTTCCTTCGACATAAAACAATGGGTCAAACCAAGAAAATAGGGGTTCGAATTAAGAATCTCTACAAGTTGGAAGTATATGGTTGTGTTGCAATGGTGGGAAAAGCAGAAGAAGTGGTGAGCTGGGATGAGGGCGAATTATGGCACAGGAGATTGGGCCATCTTCACCATGGCGCTTTGAAAATTTTGCAGCAGATTTCTACTGGACTTCCCAAGGGTTCTCTTGAGTAGTCATATTAGTGCAAAGGATGTACAATGGGTAAGTTTGTGAATACCACCTTTCATGATAAGGAGAACCGTGCTTCGATTATCCTGGAGAGAATTCACACAGACGTGTGTGGACCATTCTCGGTTGCTTCAACAGCAAAACACATGTATTATGTGATATTTGTTGATGACTATTCTCATAGATGTTGGATCTTCTTCATGCAGAAGAAGAGTGAAACGTTCTCAAAGTTTTGTGAGTTCAAGGCATTTGTGGAGAAGGAGTCAGGGAAGCAAGTGAAAGCTCTACGGAGTGATAATGGTGGTGAATACATCTCGAACAAATTCAAAGACTTCTGTAGCAAAGAAGGAATTCGAAGACAACTCATAACGCCTCATAACCCACAGCAGAATGGGGTCGTGGATAGAAATAATAAAATGATCATGGGTGTTGCATGAGCGATGCTGCATGACCAGGGCCTACCGATGCACTTGTGGGTAGACTCATGCAACACTGCAATTCATGTGCAAAACCGTTGTCCTCATAGAGTACTTGGCATGAGTACACCCGAAGAAGCTTTTACTAGTAAGAAGCCTGATATTTCTCATTTGAAGATTTTTGGCTGACCTGTTTACATTCATGTGACGAAGGATGCCAGGAAGAAGCTGGAGCCGACTGCAGAAGTTGGGATATTTGTGGGGTACACAGAAATACCCCATAACTATTGTGTGTATTTTCCAAACAATCGGATGACTGTTGTGTGACAGGATATAAAATTCAATGAGGTGAAAGCCATGAAGTTGTCACTTGAGAGGGAGCTACACTTGCATGCGGAGGAGGAACTTCTTGTTCCCAAAGATGAGCCTCTGGATGTGGATTAGCCACAGGAGGAGATTCATGGAGTGGAGGAGTCCACTCATGCTAACCAAACATCAAACAAGGCAAAAATCATACCATAGAAGCTGAGAGACTGAAGCTTGATGCAGCACAGAATGTAGGAGTCCCTACATCACAGTACAGATAGAGACAGTCACCTGACTGATATACTAGATACATGGCTCTTATGAGCAAGTGTATCGTGACAGAGCCATCTTCTTTCGAAGAATTAGTGTAGAAGCCCACATGGGTAGATGCCATGGTGGAGGAGTATGACTCCATTGTCAGAAACAGTGGTTGGGAGATTGTTCCAAGGCTAGTGGGAAAATCAGTTATAGGATCAAGATGGATCTACAAGGTAAAGCAAGCTGCTAATGGGAGCGCCAAGAAGTATAAGGCAAGATTTGTTTCCCGGGGCTTCTCACAGATTGAGGGGATTGACTATGAAGAATCCTTTGCACTTGTCGCACATTATTCTTCCATACAGACCATCCTTGCTCTCTCAGTGCAGATGGGTTGGCACATTCATCATATGGATGTGAAGACTATGTTCCTTAATGGGATCATTGAGGAAGAGGTGTACATTGAGCAGCCTGAAGTATTTGATATCTTTAGTAGCGATTCGCATGTGTGCAGGCTCAAAAGAGTGTTGTATGGGCTTAAACAAGCACCCTGTGCTTGGTACAATCAAATCGACAACTATTTCACTGGACTTGGATTCACCAAGAGTGAGGCAGATGCAAACCTGTACCAGATTGTGGTTGAGGGTAAGCTTTTAATCATTGTACTTTATGTTGATGATTTAATACTAACAGGTGATGAGCAGTTGATACACTCATGCAAGGTAGATCTTGCAAAGGAGTTTGAGATGAAGGATTTGGGCCTCCTTCATTATTTCCTTCGATTGGAAATATGGCAGTGGGAAGGTGAACTGTTTGTGTCTCAAGGCAAGTATGCTCGGGAGATACTGGAGAAGTTTCACATGCAAGGCTGCAAGCCTATCGACACTCCTCTTCCATGAAATTGGAAGAAAGAGGATGCTACATCGGCAGAGGTAGTGGATGCCACTTTTTATCGGTAGTTGGTGGGTTCGCTCATGTATTTATTCAATACAAGACCAGAAATATGCTATGCGGTGAACCAGCTTTCACAAGCGATGGTTAAGCCTACCAAGCTCTTTTGGAAGGCAGGCAAGCATGTTTTGAGATATCTCAGGGGCACATCTGAGTATGGTTTATGGTACAGACAGACGGATGAGGTGAAGTTGCATGGCTTCACGGATACAGATTGGGCGAGAGCGCGAGATAGAAAAAGATCACATCGGGAGGAATAAGGAATTTTCGGTATCGGATCTAGTATCGGATCTACGGCAGTTTCTTGGTACAGCAGGAAACAAAGATCCATGGCACTCAGTTCAGTGGAAGCAGAATACATGGCAGAAATTTTAGCTGCATGTGAGGCTATCTGGATGAGGAGTATTCTGGTTGGTTTGTTTGGTTCACATTTAGATCCCACTGTGATACATTGCGATAATCAGAGTTGCATTAAACTCTCGGTTAATCCTATGTTTCATGATAGATCTAAACATATTGATATCTGGTATCATCATATCAGAGATTGTGTGTAGCAAAATATCATGTTTCTTCAGTACCCAGTATCATCATATCAGAGATTGTGTGCAGCAGAAGATCCTGTTGCTTTAGTACATTCCTATGGAGGATCGGGATGCAGATATTCTGATGAAGGCACTCGCCAAGATAAAATTCGAATACCATAGAGGCCAGATCGGGGTGAAGGATAATCCCTATCTTGTTTAGAGGGAGTGTTGAGATTCAACAAGATGATGAGCTTATTGAAAAGAGTCGCCTTCCCTAAGTGGGCCCGCAGGCTATTTTTGATGCAAGTCTATTTTTAGACTATGTCTATTTTTAGACATGATGATCATATTTCAGAAGTTGCAAGATGCTATCTGTGGATGGTTGATCAAGTTGGAAAAATAGATGAAATTCTATTTTTAGAATATTGGGCAAAGTCTATTTATAGATCGTCAATCTAAAAGTAGATGCATGTCGATTATTATTAGCTCTTAATAATAATCAGACTCTAAACAGCAACTTATTCTCTTGGAGCACTTCAGTTCAGTGCACAGATGTGGCACATCAGCTGACAGAAGGAATTACACAATTCCTAATGGTTTACTATAGCTAATGCATGGAGGACTCAGTTAGAACTCAAGTGGCATAGTTATGACACAGTTGGAAGAAGTAGTTATGGATTTGTATTTAGTTCAACTCAGTTAGACTCAATTGAGCTATTTGTATCTAGTCTAACTTAATGATACACTAGTGAGAGTGGAGTGAATTAATTAGTAAATTACTTCACAAATAATAACTCATTAATCAACTGAAAAATACAACATTTAACTACAGTGCATGGCAGTTTCAGTGGAGACCAGTGGGGAGATAGGTGAAAGGGAAAGATAGACTATCTGTTGTGACTATAGTGATGCGTTGATTTCATCACACACACATTGGAGTTTCCAATGAGGATTTCGCATTCAATCCAAGAGTAATTCGAATTCATTCAAAGCTATTCTTCAGCAGGGATTGCGCAGTGGAGGCAAGCTAGCAAGTGGCAAAGATCGGTGCATGGATTTGCAAGATTGGTCCTGATTAGTGTATGACTATTGTATTGTACTGAGAACTTGTGATAAGATTTGTATGCTTGTATGAGATTTTCATATGATCTCCATGTTACATAATATATATTTGGGGTTTTAAGCTTCACGCTTTCCCGGTTAAAAACTGTGTTACGTGCAATTGATTATTTTTGTTTATGCTTCACATGTGTGTGCAATTAATTTTTCCACAAAAGATTAACAAGTGGAATAGATTCAATATCTTGTATAAAGTTAAATAGTGTGAGATCAGGTGGATCTAGGACATATGCATGCTTAGTGCATATAATTTCTACAACGCTTGGTTCATCTTTTATATCTTCTTTGTATGTGAATGCATCTTCTTGCTCATCTGCCACTGCATCATCTTCATCTTGATCAATATCATCTTCTTCCTCTAAAATATACTGTAATGGCCTTCCTCTTGGATCATATCTAATAGCAAATGACCATTCATTCTCACCTGGAACCTCTAAGTAAAATACTTGTTCACATTGGCTTGGAAAAAAATAGCTATTTTTTCCTGCTTCAAACTGTGATGTTTTAACCATTGGAAATCCATTGTCATGTTGAATAAGAGTTATGTCATCATCACGTAGATTCAGTCATTGCCTATACCATTTGACATCGATTAAAACTAATTTTAAGGAATTAAAGTCACACTCAACTATATATCATATAAAAACCCATAATTTCTATTTTCATATTCTCAAGGATTTCTCTCACTCTTGGAGGAAACATTAGTGACCTAGACTAATTGAGTCTGTCATATTCCAATTTTTGTTGTAATAAATTTCCATTTCATGAACTCACATCAAGGAATCTTTAATTTATGTCAACATGCTCCATTTGTAAATGGCAATTATGGCACGATGGAGAAAACAAACCCGCCCGAATGCGTATCCCTAGGCGCCCTCATAGTATAGCACGACCGAACCGGTCAACCTGAACTGAACACATTTCCTTGGGCACCATCACACGACCTGACCCAACCCAACATGCCTGAACGTCAATTAAGTTGGCATGAGGGAGCAAAGGAAAGGGTTAGGGGTTAAGGGTTTAGAGGTTTAGGGTTTAGGGGGTTAAATGGGTTAGGGGTACCTAACATACCTAGCCTTGTCACTCCCTCCTTAGCACACTAGCCAGAACTTGCTAACAATCCCTATCACACACTCTTATTCATGTTGGTTCTTTCATAAAGGAAAGCAACATTGATGTAGGTTGTTTACCATTATTTGTAATCAATAAAAATCCAACCAAATTACCCGACCCACCCGAACGCGTTTCCTTCGGCGCCCTCACACAACCCGACCCAACCTGGCCCGACCCGCCGGAACACGTTTCCTTGGGTGCCCTCACAGGACATGACCTGACCTAACCTGCCTGAACGCGTTTCCTTAGGTGCCCTCTCACAACCCGATCTGACCCGCACGAACACGTTTCCATAGGAGCCCTCACATGACCCCACCCAAACCAACCCGACCCACCCGAACGCATTTCCGCGGGCGCCCTCACACGGCACAACATAATTGGACTCAACCCAAACTGAACATGTTTCCTTGGGTGCCATCACATATTGACCTGACCCAACCCGACACACCTGAACATCGATGAAGCTAGCAAGACAATGGAGAAAACGACAAACGGGACGCACGAATGTGCACAAGGCACACAGGTGGTCACAGCTTACCTTTTTTGATATAGCCTCCCTCACACGATCTGACCTGAATGTGTTTCCTATCGTGCCCTCAGCACAACCTGACTCGCCCGAACAAAGGCACGATGGAGAAAATGGAAAATGGATCGCACAAACGTGCAGTACAAGGCACACGGGCAGTCAAAACTTACATTTTTTATATGGCCACCCTCACACGACCTGACCCACCCAAACGTGTTTCCCTAGGTGCCCTCAAACGACCCAATGTGACCCAACGCGCCTGAACGCATTTCCTTGGGCACGCTCACACAACCTGACCCGACCCTCCCCGACCCGTGGCAAATTCATTTCCTTGTGCGCCCTCACACGACCTGACCCGAACCGACACAGCCCGATCGAACATGTTTCCTTGGGTGCCCTCACACAACCTGACCCAACCCTACCCACCCGAATGTGTTTCCTCTAGCACCCTCACATGACACGACCCGAGAAAACCCGCCTGAATGTGATTTCTTGAGCGCCCTCACACAACTAGACCCGACCCGACCTGACCCACTCGAACGCATTTCCTTGGGCGCCCTCACATGACACGAACCAACCTGACCCGCCTGAACGCATTTCCTTGTGTGGCCTCACACGACATGACCTGATCAAACCCTACCCGACCCACCCGAACATTTTCCTTGGGTGCCCTCACACGACCCAACTCAGACGTGTTCCTTGGGCACCCTCACACGACCCAACCCAACCCAACCTCACACGACCCGACCCGACCAGACCTCACACGACCTAACCTGACCCAACCTCACACGACCCAACCTGACACCATGACCTGACACGACCCCACCCAACCCGATTGGACCCTCCTGGACAAAGGCAATTGGGATGTGAAGCTTGCAAAAAGGCTAAATGGATGACATGCATGACCATAGGAGAGGGTAATATAAAATTCGAGCAGAAGGCTAGAGAAGGAGAGTTATTGAAGGCAGATAATGGCTAGAAGGCCAAGTCCTTAAGGTCAAGAGGCCTTCGCTAGGAAGCTGAATCACAAATTTTATGACACATATCGCAACCTACACCGAATGATATGCTCTAGCTAAAAGGTATGTTGATCTTAAATAACTTTTCATGGTCATGGTAATTAAAGCACATGAGAATATTGGAATGCATAATATTGATGAGACTGAGGGAGATCACATTACCATTATTCAGGCACACTATGCATGATTTAAGGGTGTTTCACTCTACTTGGAGTTGCGATGGATATTGTACTACATGCCAATGCTCTTGTTGCACAAGGTTTCCATGGTGGCTGCTTCCTCGGGGAAGTGATTAGGTGTGTTTTGACAATGAATGAGATCCATCATATTACCATTATGATACAAAGTCTTCACCATCAACAATGATGTGGTTATGTGCAAGGTTATACTGGCATGGTACAAAAATTAAGTAACGTTGAAGGCAAAATGTCATGTTGAAGTGAATTGCCAAGGTGACGCGCACGTTAGTCAGTACTAGGCAAGTGACATTCATGAATTGCAACTATTGAAAGTGTGATCTATCACCATGTCAAAGCAAGTGGGGAGGGCCCACATTGGGCTATGATTTGTGGGCTAATCACAATACAAATATTGTAATGAAAAAATGGTAAATATTCTTCAATACACAGGACATTATATTTTGAAAAAGTTATAATAAAACTTCTAATTTATTCATTCATTAAATTTAAAGATAATTTTTTTAAATATGTATATATTCAATTTTAATATTAAACATGTTATAAGTTAAAGATAAATTAATAACAATTAAATATAAAAAATATATTATTATTTGTGTTAGCTTCACCTAGCTAACATAGTAATAGCTAACATAATAATGGTCAATTAAATCAACGTAGTAAAAAAATATAAAATATATTATTATAATCCTATAAAAATTAATAAAATAAAAAAAGAACATTACAAAATAATGGTCAATTAAATCACCCTAGTAAACAAATAACAAATATATTATTATAATCCTATAAAAATTAATAAAATAAAATTAAAAACATTACAAAATATTTTGTCGTTACATTTACCGTCGTCGTTGTTCTGACATTTAGTCTCACCGTCGCATTACCGACGTGCGGTATAACTATCGCAATACCGACAATTGTTTGCAAATCATCGCAATACCAACGGTTGTCCCCAATAGCGTTGCACTACCGGCAAGTATCTCTACATGTCGCAATAGCGACGATTCTCTCCAAATGTCGCAATCTCGACTTGTGTCTTAGAAACTTCGCAATTCTGACCTCGTGTCCCAAAACGTCAATGTTCCGATGACGTACCTAAACACCGCAATACTGATGATTTCACTATACGACACTATAGCGACGTTTGTTGGCGGGATTTAAAAAATTGAGAAAATTTGGGTAAATTTCCGACAATACGTCGAAAGTGTCGGAACTAAAGTGTTGGAATTTTGACCAAATGTACTAGTGATCAAACATTCATAAACAAGTGGGAGACTAAGAAAAATCCTCTTCAAATCCTATCAGAGTATGATAACCTTAAGAGAAATACTAGAGAGAGTGTCCAAGACTACTGCACTAGGTTCAATAGTGTTTACAATGCGCTCCCTCTCCACATGAAACCCCCACAAGTTCTAGCCCTAGTAAATTTTTCGGATGGATTTCATCCCGACATGGCTTACCAATTGAGAGAAAGAGACCCCCTCACCTTAGAAGACATGCAAAGGGGAGCAGTAAGTGTAGAAGCCAACCTAATTGCTAAAAGGGCTAGGATGAGAGTGGAAAAGAGGGTTACATACAAAGAAGAAGTTGTGGCATCCACATCTGATGCTAAAATTGACAATCTATTTAGGGTAATGGAAAGGATGATGGAGAGAATCAACTTGAATGAAAGAGAACCCCCTAGGGAAAACCAAACAAACCCTTAAAATAGAAATAGAAACCAAAACTTCAGAAGGTACCCTCCTCAAATAAGACAAAGAGAAAATGACCAGCAAATCAGACCTCCTTTCCAAGAAAACTATGTAGATGAAGAGGAAATAGAGACTGGGGAACCAAAATAAAACCATGTAAATCTAATAGGCTCTGATAGTGAGGATGTTGTTTTTCTCACAAAAGAAGAAAAATTTCTATTTTCCTCAAACCAAAATGATATAACATATGAGGATTCTGAAGAGTACAAGCTAGGGTTTGAAAATGCTATCATGGAGGTTCATAGGCAGTATGACCTTAGAAGTAGGAAAACACAAGATATCCCCAAGAGGAACAAACCAGAAATTTATGCTAAGAAGACCTCTGAAAACATTCCTAAAAAGACAGCAGAAAATACCAACATAATGGCTAAGAATTTTGATCAAAGAAAAAACAAAATTAGCCAACATGATGGTGACCAAAGCTGCCCCGAGTACATCAACTAGTTTCCCTGAAAAAATTGCCTTAACTAAGATTTCAAATAAAACTCAGCAAGCTAGAGTTGCTGAAAAGACCATGTATGATAAAACTGATCTAACTCTTCCAAGAACACAAACACCATTCAGTATTGAGGGTGAAATTTCACAAAATAAAAATAGCCATACTCCTTACTAAACTACTGACTCAAGATGTATATAGTGTTAGGTAAACTTGACTCGGGATAGAGTCAAAGTTGACTAGGCTAAATAGAAGTGGTTTTGGGGCACATGGTTTTGTGCACCCATGGTTTTGGCCCATGGTATTGCATGTAATGGAGCCTATAAAAGAGGCTGGGAATACTTCATTGTAATGTAGGCCTGGAGGTGAGCGGTGAAGGCTCACTTGGTTAGATTGGCCGGGGTTTTGGCCAATGTTTAATGAAATTTCATTGGTTGGGTATTTCCCCGGATTTGGGGTTTTCCCAGTTAAACATATTTGTTTACGTTTATGATTTGTTGCTGGCTCTTTCATGGTTATGTTTGTTTCTTTCTCTCCGTAAAATATTTATTATTTCTGCTGTAAAATCCTAAAAAATGGTATCGAAGCCATGGTTCAGGTTTTGGCTTTAGAGGGATGCTTTTGTATCCAAGGGTTTTATTGGCCTATGAATGGAGTTACGTTTGCTGACATAGTAAGTGTTGACCAGGTCAAGTTGGAGCTTCAAGAGGTGGTGGATTTCTTGAAAAACCCTGATAAGTATACTTGCCTTGGTGCCAATATCCCCAAGGGATGCTTACTGGTCGGTCCGCTAGGGACAGGAAAGACTCTACAGGCCTGGGCAGTCTCAGGAGAGGCTGGGGTTCCCTTCTTTTCCTGTGTGGTGTCGGAGTTCATCGAGCTCTTCGTCGGTGTAGGTGCGTCCCGAGTACAGGACCTGTTCGAGAAGGCCAAGGCGAAGGCGCCCTCCATCATCTTTATCGATGAAATTGACGCATTAGGGAGGAAAAGGGGGGCCGGGCTTGGTGGAGGTAATGATGAAAGGGAGCATACAATCAATCAGCTATTGACGGAGATGGACGGGTTCTCTGGGAACAGTGGGGTTATTGTTCTTGCAGCGACGAATCAGCCAGATGTTCTGGATTCAGCGTTGTTGCGGCCGGGCCGGTTTGATAGGCAAGTCACCGTAGATAGGCCGGACGTTGCTGGGAGAGTGAGGATCATGTAGGTCCATTCAATAGGCAAAGCATTGGCAAAGGATGTAGATTTTAGAAAATTGGAAGGAGGACACCAGGCTTCATTGGTGCTGATTTGAAAAATATAATGAATGAAGCTGCTATTCTTGCTGCTAGAAGAGACTTGAAGGAGATTAGCAAAGATGAAATTTCAGATGCTCTAGAAAGAATCATTACTGGTCCTGAGAAGAAGAATTTTGTTGTGACGAAGAAACTCGTAGCATATCACGAGGCTGGTCATTCCCTTGTGGGTGCACTTATGCCAGAGTACGATCCTGTTGCTAAAATTTCAATCATTCCTCGTGGAAAAGCTAGAGGTCTGACATTCTTTTCTCCTAGTGAAGATAAACTAGAGTCTAGGCTTTACAAAAGAAGCTACCTTGAGAATCAGATGGCAGTTTCCCTCGGTGGAAGGGTGGCAGAAGAAGTTATTTTTGGGAAATAAAATATCACAATAGGAGCATTGAACAACTTCCAACAAGTATCTCGTGTTGCCCGGCAGATGGTTGAAATACTTGGTTAACGAACTTCTCAACGTAATTGGTAATATTTTATTCCCAATTTTAGCCTTCGGGGGTTTATTCTTTTTATTTCGGCAGGCTCAGGGAGGCCCCGGGAGGCACGGAGGTTTGGGCGGCCCTATGGACTTCGGTCGCTCTAAGTCCAAGTTTCAGGAGGTGTCGGGGACCGGTGCAATTACATAATTGGTGAAGATCATAGCATTGAAGAAATGCATAGCGAGGCACTAGAAAGGCTCATGAAAGATTAATTTATTTTATTGCAGTTGGTGGGTATATTCATATACAACTATGATGTCCTCTTTGGAGAGAACATCATGAATGAATGTAGAAAATGAGAGAGGATACGAGCACGTGGATAAATTAATTGATCAACCATGTATCTAAAGAGAATTCCTAGAGGACTGGCGGTTACAGAGGCTGGTGACCCATGTAATCCGGTAGATGGATTCTTTTTATATGGACATTGATTTCATATGTACAAAGACAGCAACAATGAAACAAAAAAATTTATTATTATAATGGAGTTAATTTTATTACATGTAAATGGGCATACTGCTGTAAGACCTGGTATGGCATGTGTACCCCTGGGTAATCACTGGTAAAGTCTGGGTTAGACCTAGGTGATAGGGGGGATGTCAAGTTAACAATTACCCTGGGTAAAAATTTGAGGGGGGAAGAGCTAGAGTGAGTGGGGTTGTCTCACTTAGCAGGTTTGGTTGGATTTAGTCAATAATCCCCAAGTCAAGTTTAAGGGGGGGAATTGTTAGGTAAACTTGACTCGGGATAGAGTCAAAGTTGACTACGATAAATAGTAGTGGTTTTGGGGCACACGGTTTTGTGAACCCATGGTTTTGGCCCATGGTATTGCATGTAATGGATCCTATAAAAGAGGCTGGGAATAATTCATTGTAGTGTAGGCTTGGAGGTGAGCGGTGAAGGCTCACTTGGCCGAATTGGCCAGGGTTTTGGCCAATGTTTAATGAAATTTCATTGGTTGGGTTTTTCCCCGGATTTGGGGTTTTCCCGTTTAAACATATGTGTTTATGTTTATGATTTTTTTCTGGCTCTTTCATGGTTATGTTTATTTCTTTCTCTCCGTAAACTATTTATTATTTCTGCCATAGAATCCTAACATATAGATCTCAAGTTTTGAGGGCTTTAAACATAGGAAGTGACACTGATACTCTAAATCTAACTGATGACAAGCCAGAGTTATTGTTTGGACTAGAGGTAGAGGGAAAGTTTCAAGAGGGAGTTGTACCTCCATTCTATGTCAGTTTTAACATTCATGACAAAATCTTACACAATGTCATGCTAGACTCTGGTGCTTCACATAACCTTATGCCAAAGGTTGTGATGGAAAGATCAAGCCTCGAAATAACAAAACCATACAAAGACTTGTACTCTTTTGATTCAAGCAGAGTTAAATGTCTGGGCTTGATCAAAGATCTGTGTGTCAATCTGGCACAAATACCAGCTAAGAGCCTATTCATGGACATTGTAGTGGTTGAAATTCCCCCAAAGTATGGCATGATTTTATCTAGATCATGGAGATTCAAACTCCAAGGAACCCTCCAAATGGACATGACATATGCTACAATCCCAGTCTTTAACCAAACAAGAAGACTATATAGAGAATCTCACATGAAATACATGGTAAGAAACCAAGATAAGCCAAACAACACCCCTCTCTATTCTATCCATTCAGACCTTGATTCATTTATTTTATACAATGAAGATGACATTAATGAACAAGTAGCTGAAAAATAGGAGGAGCTAGACCTATTAGAACAGTCGAACCAAGAAAAAAATGAAGAACATAACAGCCAAAAGCCTAGCATCCATGAACAACAACACAATGGTGAATTCGAACTTGAAACACTTTGGAACATGAGCTTTGATGGCTCTTGTGGCAAAGCTAGTTCAGGAGCAGGTGTTTGGATACACAACACTAATGAAGTTCGCTCTTACAAGCTGAATTTTCAATGTACAAACAATATTGCAGAGTATGAAGCTCTTCTCTTAGGGTTACAATGGTTGAAAAACATAGGAGCCAAGAGGATTTCTATTCAAGGAGATTCTGAGCTAATCATTAAGAAAATCAAAGGAAATATTCAGCCAAAAATCCTAGGATAAGAGAATATAGGAATGTTTACTTAGACCTCCTAAAAACATTTGAAAAATATGAACTTACCTTTGTCCCAAGAGCTCAAAATAGCCTCGCAAATGAACTAGCCTTTGCTGCCAGCACTTGCCAACTACCTCATGCCAATGAACAATACACAGTAAAGGTTGAAAGCAAGCCTACAATACCTAATAACATAGATTATTGGAAAGTGTTTGAAAGTGAAAAAAACATTGAAGACTTCCTGCAATCGAAAATTGAATTTGAAATGCCAAAACCAGACTCGGATCATCAAGAGGACTGCTCTAATGAGGAACAAACACACAAAACAGAGCCACCTTATACTGTTGATGTAAATCTACTAGAACACCCTTATGAGACAGAATTGTGTGGGGATTTGGATCAAAGGGATCTTGAGGTATTGCAATGCAAATACAATTTATTTCCAAGAGGACTTGCCCCCCTTAGAAGAGCTATTTGATTTCAATGATGTTGCTAGAAATCCTAAAATGGAATCCACTGAAACCGATGTAGAAGAATGCAACATAGGCAGTGAGAAAGAACCTAAAATGATAAAGTTGTCCAAAACAATACCAGCTCTTATAAAATAGAAATACATTGAGTTTTTCAAATAATTCAAGGATGTGTTTGCATGGAGCTATGAGGACTTTAAGTCCTATGACACAAACATCATTCAACATAAAATTCCTCTCAAGGAAAACCAAAAACCATTCAAGTAGAACTTGTGTTGGATAAACCCTGTCCTAATGCCTCTAGTTGAGAAAGAAATCAAAAAGATGTATGATGCTGGAACAATAGTCCCACTTAGGTACTCAGAATGGGTCTCGAACCTAGTGTCAGTGAGGAATAAAACAGGAGAAATTAGGCTATGCATAGACTTTAGAAATTTAAACAAGGCCTCCCTGAAAGACAACTACCCTTTACCTAAGATGGATCATATACTGCAAAGGGTAGTGGGTTCCAAAATAATATCTTTGCTTAATGGTTTTTCAGGGTATAATCAGGTGCTAGTACTTCCAAGTGATCAGCACAAAACAACTTTCACTACACCTTGGGGCACCTTCATGTATGTCAAAATTCCTTTTGGGCTAATGAATGTTGGTGGCACTTTCCAAAGAGCCATGGAAATTTATTTTTCTAAATAAATAGGCTACTTTATTGTGATATACCTTGATGGCATAACTGTCTATTTTAAAACCGATGAGGAACACCTAGCTCACTTAAGAAAGGTCTTTGAAAAGTGTAAAAATTATGGTTTATCTTTGAATCCCAAAAAATCTATTTTTGGTCTTCAAGAAGGAAAACTCTTAGGCCACATCATATATGAATACGAGATCAAGATAGACCCAAAGAGGATTGAGGGGATGATCAACCACCCTAGAAACATCAAAGAACTACAATCCTTCATTGGAAAGATCAACTTCTTAAGAAGGTTCATACGAAACCTTGCAGAACTCCTAAGAAATATTAAACATGTTGAGAAAAGAAATAGGAGTCAAATGGACCATAGAAGCAAAGTAATCCTTTGAACCGGTAAAACAAGCACTTACCCAAACACCAATTCTAATTAGCCCTGACTTTACCAAGGATTTCTTCATCTTCTAATTTGCATCAGAACACACAATTGTTGTAGTATTTCTATAAAAGAACATAATGGGACAAGAAAAGCCCATAACTTTCTTCAGTAAGGCTCTAAGGGATGCACCTCTTAAATATAACATCATGGAGAAACAAGATTTTTCCTTAATCAAAGCCTTAAAATATTTCATAGTTTACATCTTGCATTCACATATCATTGCTTTTGTTCCTCATGCAGTTGTTAAAGACATACTAACTCAGGATCCTGATGGTAAAAGAGGTAAGTGGATTGTTTTCATTTTAGAGTATGATCTAGAAATCAAGCCCACCAAGATAATTAAAGGGCAAGGGCTGGCCAAACTAATGGTTGAAGCAAACTTTCAAGCATTGGACATAAACATGATATATTCCTTGGATGAACAAGAGAAGCTGGCGACTCCACCTATTGAAGAAGCATTTCTCAACTCACTCTAGTATGTTGATATATTATATGTGCTTTTCAATCTAAATGCTCCTCCTAATTTGTCCAAAACAAAGGATATATTATTGAAACAAAAGGCTGTAAATTTTTGCATCCTAGATAAAGCTTTACATTGGAAAAATTTTATTGGTATCTTGCTTAAATGTTTACTTGAAGATGATGCAGATAGAATCATGCATAAGTTTCATGAAGGAGAGTGTGGAGGTAATATCTTTTGGAAAACCACTGCCAACAAAATCCTTAGAGTTGGTTTCTATTGGCCCACTCTTTTCCCTGATATCCACAAGCTAGTAGTGACTTTCCATAAATGCCAAATCTTTGAGGGAAAGAGAAAACTACTGCCTTTTTCTTTGCACCCTATCAGTGTTGAAACTCCTTTTCAACAGTGGGGTTTAGATTTCATTGGAGAAATCCACCCTGCCTCCTCTGCCCAACACTAATGGATCCTCACTGCAACTAACTATTTCACCAAATGGATAGAAGCCATCCCTTCAAGGATTGCCACTGACTTGGTAATCATCAAATTCCTTGAAAATCATATCCTGTCTATATTTGGCCGTCCTAGAAAGATTATTACCAACAATGCTGTTGCATTCAAATCTAAAAGAATGGTATACTTTTGCCACAAATATCACATTACATTAGGGCATTCTACAGCTTATTGCCCTCAAGGTAATGGGTTGGCTGAGTCCTCTAACAAAAGCTTGGTAAATATCATTAAGAAGTTGTTGGAAGAAAACAAAAATTCATGGCACAACAAATTAATGCATGCACTATGGGTAGACAGATTAACAAGCAAAAAATCAATCAACATATCTCCCTATCAACTAGTGTTTGGCATGGATGCAGTTTTTCCAACATCCTTGGGAGTTCCAGTGATGAAGCTTATTCAAGAGGTACAATCAAAGGAGAATGATATGCAAAGGAGGCTGAACCAAACCATTCAATTGCAGCAATCAAGGGAAGAAGTATACAACAGAACACAAGCAGTACAAGAGAGCATCAAGAAAACTTTTGATAAGAGGACTAAAGTAAATGATTTCCAGATTGGATACAAAGTGTTGAAGTGGGATTCAAGAAGAGAGGACAAAGGCAAGCATGGAAATTTTGAAAATCTATGGAAAGGTCCATACATCATCCATTTAGCAAGAGGTAACAATGCATTCTTTCTATAATAAATGGATGGAACAGAGTTATATGGAGGTCTTATCAATGGCAGGATGCTCAAGCACTATTTTTGTTGAAGTTCTTAGTTTAAAATCTTTTTTCATTCTACATAACATTTCTTGAATAAAATATCATAAAAATGAAAACACAAAAATATAGAAAAGAAGAAGAAGAGGGCAGATAAAAGGAAGAGGTAAATCCCCATACCAAAAAAGAATATGTCTGAAAGTTTGCAAGTCCAAATTCCACTAATTTTGAAGAAAAGAAGGTCTTGTTTAGTCATACAGCCTAACCATGATTGAATATGTTTTAAATTTCTGCTGATAAGGTAGAAAATGAAGATTTTCCAAACCATTTAAACTTGGCTTATCAGTAGACTAGGTTAGGAAAGACACTAGTTCCCAATGCTCAAATCTAAACCAAAGAGAAAGGAGAGGGATGAGTGACAAGTTTGAATTATAGCCCTCAAATTTCTAGTTTTACTTGTACAAAAATAAAATCTATGTGCAAATTGTCCAAAATTTCACAGCTCATGACAATCCAAACTGCTCAACCTTGATTTGGTCATGTTTTAAATTTTATGTTGATAGATTAGAGAATGAAAATCTGTCAAATTGTTTAACCTTGACAAATAAGTAGATTATGTAGAGAATAAAAGGGCTCATCAGTCTAATCTAATCCTTTGGATGATATAAGGGTAGACATAGATATTTTTTACGCTTTCAAAAGAAAATGATGTCAAGGGTTTGTAAATCAAAGTGCACCCAAATGAAGAAAAAATGCTAGGAAAAGTATGATGGGTAGGTAGAGTTGATATTGAAGCAATCATGTTTTTTTTTTTTTAGATTTTAAGATCACAGCTTCAAAGAATAGGATTAAATCATCAAGTGAAGAAAGAGGGATCTGCCAAGTACAAGTAAGGTACTGATATTCAAAGCTCATAGATCTAAACTTTGAGTTTCTTGACACCTCCTGAAAGGAGCTACCCTCCCCAAGTGGAGCCATTCTTAGTCATCAGTATTTTTCACTATCTTTAGATGACTATAGGATGTTTATAGATTTTTGAAAACAATATTCCTTGAATATCTTGAGTTTCATATTTCTCACTGCCTTCATTATCCTTATAAAAACGTTTTTCACTATTCCTCAGTTAGTCTTCCCAAAGCCACCATGTTACTCTTAGAAGACTCATTATAGGCTTATACCTCTCATTCTCATCATTCTTGCCTTCATAAAACCTTTTTCCCATGTTCCCCAGGTCCCTCAAGCATTGATGGTCTCAAAACTATCTCTGTATGTTCTTTAGCTAAATCAAGTATATTGGATTTTGGATATTCAATACAGCACTTTTGACCATACTCTGTTTTCACTTGAAGATCTCTAGGTCAAATTTTAGTCAAAATCAGGTCAAAGGACCCTCCCACTAGGTCATTACGGTTTTTACATGTTTTAAGGTCATCATTGGATGTTTCAGGCACTGATTTTCCATTGCTAGAATCTAGCTCAGATTTAATAGAATGCAAGACATGGTTATTCAAGAAGGACCTAAAATATTTCCAAAGAATATTTCCTCATTAATTCAAAGTCTGCAAATGAGAAAAATGGACAAAGTTTGGCACTTCTGCAGGAGTGTTGAAAGTTGTGTCAGCAGAAGGTGTTGATAAGGTAGATTGTCTAATCCTAAATGAAAACAACTTAAAACAAAGGAAAGGGGAACAACTTGGTCTTGTAGAGAACTAGGGTTTTGAACTTGATGGTTCAGTTGAGTGCCAAAGCAGTGATCACTTGCAGAAAATTAAATGGAGGAAGCACAGAAGGCCAAACATGAACAAAGTCTAACAAAATATATTGAAGAAATATGGAAAAAGGTAAGGTGAACTGGATAGAAATGAATGAACTTGAAAGGGCTATAGAGAACTTAGAAGACAACACTGATGATTTCTATAAAAGAGCTATAGACACCTAGGGTTTTCAAGAAAGCGATCAGAGAAGGTAAAAAGCATGAGTTGAGCTCCATGGTGGAAACAAGAGAAGGTTTTGAAGATGCTATGATTGAATCCCAAAGTTGTCAAAATACACATTTCAAGCCTCAATGAGCCAAGAAGAGTCAATTTCATGACTTCAGCTAACCTACAGACAAAAGTATCAAAGAATGTTAGTGAAAAAGGAAAACAGGGTTTAAAACATTAGAAAGTGGGTTTTACCAAATTAAATCAAATTACCTTTGCCTATAAAGCACATATTACACTTAAAAGGAGACACTTTTTCCTTTCAAGAGATCGAGAGCATTCAAAAGAGAAAAATTTATGAGTTTTTTTAGTGAAGTTGGGCAAAGTGTCTTAGCGTTGCGGGCTCAGACTGGCGTTGCGTGCCTAGGAGAATGCTCTTCACCCTTAGAATTTTTCCTCCGTTGATTTTGTGAAGGCATTGCGCACCTGGAAGTGGGAGTTGCTCCCTTGACAGAGCGTCGCACTCTTGCCTGACAGGACCCATCAACTATTGCCTTGGCGATGCGCGCTCAGAACTGGCATTACACCCTCAGCCTTGGCACTACGCCCTCAGCACTAGCACTGCACGCTTGGGAAGAAAGGGTTTATAAACCCTCCAACCACTCAAATTACTCCAATTTTCTTCCAGGATCTTGCCAAAGGTCCTCCAATCAAATCTTAAGGGTAAGTACCTGACATACACCCATCTTCAAGCAATTTTGGTTTTTTCTTAATTAATGAAAATGGAACCCTAAGATCAAACGCTAAGTTTCAACCTTGAAATCACTGTTTTTCCATTGCTTCATCTTCCTATAAAGAGTATCAGTCAAAAAAAGGGAAGTTACATTGCTCAAGGGTTTTCATTCATCTAAGCTTTCCCCTACACTTAACCCCTTCACTTGCAAAACTGCCTTTTCATTTCTCTCCCCTTCATCTCATTGCACATCAGCCCTAGGGTTTCAAAACAGAGTTTTCAAAATGTCAGAGGAAGGAGACAATGGCAGTTTTGGTGAGGCCCAAATTCCAAGGAGGCATGATCACAAGGGAGGGAAGATAAATATATTTTAACCCCTCAATACAAGAGAGCTCATGGAATCTCCTCTTACTGTTTCCTGTTTCAAACATGTGGGCTACTTTGATTTTTGTGAGAAGGTGCAACAAGTACAAAACCACCCTAAGCTAACAAGACTTTTCATTATCAATTTGCATGAAAAACAAGTTAATCTTGTTGGGGTTACCTTTGAGTTTCTACAGATTCCATTGCAAATGCTACAGGAATACCAAGTGTGGGTGAGAAGTGGTTCAAGCAAGCAAGCCTAGACATGAGTTACTTTGAACCCTACCTAAAGCCTAGTTATAAAGATCACCGCAAGTCCATCTTCCCATTTTCTCATCTGCTTGATAGATATGCACCTATGATGAGGATAATTATGAAGTATTTCACATGTGAGGGAAGGTTTTCCCATCTTTACTCATATCACATACCGCTTCTTATGCATTTCACCAAAGTGAGGATGATGCATATCCCATATTACCTTTTCCGAAGCATTGATAAAATGGCCTACATAGTGCAAAAGAGAGATTATCCTCAGCAAATGCAGAGCATATTCCATCACTCACTCATCAAGATGGTGGCTATACACCAACTACAGCAGAAAGGCATTCCATGGGAGACCTTCATTACCAATGAGGTTTTTACTGCTCCACAAGGCCATCATCGGCAAGATATACTTTCATCATCTCATCCTCCCATTCCTACTTCTCCATCACTTCCTTCTATTCCTACATATCCACTCACTAACATTCCTTCACCCCATGATGACCCTTCCACATCACCATCCACTCACATTCCCTCACCTCATGATGATCCTCCTTCATCACCTTACCACAACCCTTCACCCTCATCTCATGACACCAGAGCATCCAACAATGAAGGAGATAGTGAGACAGATGGCACTGAGATGATTAAAATTGAACCATTTCCTTTGACCTACTGGAGGGGATACAAGCATGTGTTTGTTGAACTTGAGGTGCAAGGGGCCATGCCTTCTACATCAAAAAAGTAGCTTGACAAGGGTAAGGAAAACGTTGCAGAGAAGGTCATTTTTGAAGAGGAGGATACACATGAGACTGAAAAATAGTTTCAACTTATTGACCTTCAAGATGAGGATGAGGAGAGGATCACCAATATGCTGCTCAAGAGAAAGGATGCCAATATTATTGAGCTACAAGCTAATCTTGGTAGGGCAAAGAATGCGATCAATTATCTTGAGCTGGAGAACAAGAAATTAGAGAGAGAGAAATCCATCAGTGAAGTCAGGGTAATCAGAGCCCGAAAAGAGGCCGGAAAGGCCAAGGCTATGCTAGATGAGACCTTGGGCACTCTTGATGACAATGAGGATGAGGAAGAACAGCTTCCTAGAAAGAGGCCAAGGAAAATTAGGTTGAATAAGGCTTTAGCACAAGAAAGAGAGAAAGAGACACAATTAGCAGGGTAGCTCACTGCAAGTGAGCTGTTTTCCATGGAAATCGGCTATGATAGATAATATTGGCTAGAGAGAGCCAATGTGCACCTATAGGGTCAAATTGATAAGGAAAAAAGAGGCATTGACCTGCAGAAGAAGATGGCAAGACATTATGCCATGAGGAACAGAATTGGAAGGGCCAAGCTCAAAAGAGCCCTTGCAAAGATTCAGGCACAAAATGAAGCAAAGGAGAAGGAAAAATTGGATATCATTTCTGATGTATCTCTCCAAGAATCCCAAACATAATCAGCAAGGTAATTTCCAAATTTTGGCACTTGGTGCAAATTTTGAGTTTTTAACTATTTGGCTAGCAAAAAAAGGGGCCAAACGCGTAGTGCCACTGGCGTTGCGCTCTTTTTTTAGGCACTCAAATGAAAAATGGCTTAAATATTCATGATCCTCATGGAAATTACATCATCCCCAGAACATTTCAGGTCGTTTAGAGAAAAACTGGTCCCTCAAAAGGGCCTAAAACCACCTAAAAAACACCTTTCTGCCCTCTTTTCAGCACTGGGGTTGCACCCTTAGCAGTCTTGGGAAAAGTGACTTTTGACTAGGAAAATGGAAACCAATATATAAACTAAAGGAAGATTTTGAAACTAGACAGGACATGCTTTCCAATCAGCTACCATGGAGCTCATTTGGATACGGGAAGGCCTCCAAAACTCAGTTGTAAAATATGTTATTTTTCCAATTTTGGTGTTGCGCCCTTGTACCTTGGCATTGCGCCCTTGCCTGAAAGTCAACAGAACACATCAGAAGTTATTGAAAAATATATTTTGAAGGCCTTGAAGACATAACTCCAAAGTTAGCTTAGAAGTTATGTTAGAAGTTATTTTTTCATTTAATGAGTTTGGGATATTAGTGCCTTGGGTCTTGCATGGTCAAAATGATAAAATGCATTTAATGTGTAATTAATGACTTCTAAAACCCTAGCTAGGTTTCACTTCATGATTTGAATGGAAAATGGCATCCACCCATGGTATTCATCCACCCATGTTAAACATCCACCCATGGTATTTACCCATGGTATTGTAAATGGAACTGACCCATAGTATTCATCCACACATGGAATTTACCCATGGTATTGTAAGTGGTATCCACCCATGGTATTGACCCATGGTATCCACCTATGGTATCTACCCATGGTATTGTAACTAAAAAAAAGGCTATAAATAACAAGCCTCACTTTGTAAAAGGATAGATTGTCCACCATAATGTAGATTCTACAGTTATTCTATGTTTTAATAAAACATGTTTCTTTGTGTTTTTATTTGTAGTGTGTTCTCTCTTTTTTATGGCATTCTATTTTTTTAGATCTTGTCAGATCCATTTCAATTTTTTAGATATTGGGGGCCTCCCCCCAAGATATGGATCACTTCATCATTTTGCAGTTAAATACTGCATGTAAGCCTCATTGTGGTTGTTGGTTGATTGTTGAGATGAAAATCACATAGAATTTGAGTGGTGAAGAGTTTTTTGGCTTTGGAGCTTTGTAATTGTCTTGGAATAAATGATAATGGAGCAATCACATTTGCAGGATTCATGGACTTTGTCAAATTGTGATGTTATTCCAAATTAGTTATTGTCTTCTTATGTTTTCCATATTGTTCATATTTCCCTTATGACAGAGTAAAAAATTTAGATTAAGATATGTTGTTGAGAGGCACCTTAATTCTGTCTACCTTCTGTTGTTTGGATGTTTTCCTCTACTAGGTCTGATTGAATAATTATTAATTGCTCTTTGATTACACTTATGTTTGTTGTCTTGAGAATGATCTAACAGAGCCAAGCCAAAGAAGTTTATGGTATGCCCTGTCCTTTGGTGAAACTCTAAACATTGTTTTTAGGCCTTTTCTTTCAATTTTACTAATTAGGGTTTGGCTGAAGAATTTTATGGTTTTCCCTATCCTTTAGCCCATCTTAAGTAGTTACTTTGAATGTATTTATAGTCTGATTGAAGAAAATTAGGAGTTCCCTACTCTTTAATCATTACTAATGTGTTATCTTGAATGTTTTCTTTCTCTAAAGGTAAATAACTATAGAAATTAGGAGTTCCCTACTCTCTAGTGTTTGTTTGATTATTGTTTTAAAGTTTACTTGATAAAGCTAGGTCAAAAAAGTTTATGGTGTGCCCTGTCCTTTGATTCTTTCTTAATGCATAGTACTCTTAAAGACTCTTCTTGTTATAGTATATGTTAAAGGATTCTTAATTGCCCTTTAAACCTACTAAGTTCACAATTTAATGTCCATTTCACTCCCACATAAGCTATTAATATCCATTTGGCTTTGTCAAATTTCCCTATGAAACACCCTTGATTCATTATTTTACTTTTCAAGCCTTTCACAGACCCCATAGCCCAATGGTTTGAACCTCTCTTACTCTATCTGTTCTACTTGAAAACCTACCCAACCAAAAAAAATAAAAAAAAAACAAAACCTTTCCTTATAACTAGCCTAAAATTAGCATCCTAAATCAATCAAGTCATATCTTTCATCAAATATAGAGAGTGCCCTCTCTGATTCCAGGAAGGCTAGGTCCTAGGACTCCAAAGTTGGTTTGATGTTAACCTTTTCTATTTGATCTTGCCAATCTAAAAAATTATAGGGACCTAAAAACACACACTCCTAGACCATAGATTGAATAGTACATGAACCAAGAGGAGTGGCAGGAAGCAGAAGAGTATTTTTTCATTTCTACAACCTCCGAGACACCAGTACAATAGGAAAAACATTCTAAGAGGACAAGGGAGAGTATTTACCATCTAGTTTCAGAAATTCAAGAGACGGAATTTGTAATGTACAAAAAGAAGATTAAGAATCCTCTTGAGGAGCCATTTCAGGAAGAGAGTGTTGAGATTCAACAAGATGATGAAGCTTAGTGAAAATCAATCACCTTCACTAAGTGGGCCCGCAGGCTATTTTTAGGTGTAAGTCTATTTTTAGACATGGTGATCATATTTCAAAAGTTGTAGGATGTTATTTTTGGATGGTTGGTCAAGTTGGAAAAATAGATGAAATTTTATTTTTAGAATATTGGACGAAGTCTATTTATAGATCGTTGATCTAAAAATAGAAGTGTCGATTATTATTAGCTTTTAATAATAATCCGACAATAAACATCAACTTATTCTCTTGGAGCACTTAATTTCAGTATACAAATTTGTCAAATCAGTGAGCTGAAGGAATTACGCAATTCCTAGGGTTTACTGGTGGTTCATGCATGGAGGACTCAGTTAGAACTGAAGTGGCAAAGTTATGACAAAGTTGGAAGAGTAGTTCATGGAGTTGTTATTCAGTTTAACTCAGTTAATGGAGTTAAACTCAGTTGAGCTAGTTGTATATATTCTAATTGAATGATACACTAGTGAGAGTGGAGTGAATTAATTAGTTAATTAATTCACAAATAATAACTCATTAATCAACTAAATAATACAATAGTTAACTACAGTGCATGTCAGTTCTAGTGGAGACCCAGTGGAGAGATAGGTGAAAGGGCAAGATGGACTATCCGTTGTGACTATAGTGATGCATTGATTGCACCACACACACACATTAGAGTTTCCAATGAGGATTTCGTAGTACAAGCAAGGCCAATTCGAACTCATTTAGGGGTCTTCTTCAGCAGGGATTGCGCAGTGGAGGCAGGCTATCAGGTGGCAAGAAATCAATGCATGGATTTGTAGATTTCTTCTTATTAGTGTGTGACGATTGATTGTACCGAGAGCTTGATGTACTAAGATTTGTATGAGATTGTTACATGATCTCCATGATACATAATATATGATATTTGGGGTTTTTAGCTTCAGGCTTTCTAGTTAAACAATTGTGTTATGTGCGATTGTTTTTATTGCTTCATGTGTTTGCAATTGTTTTTAATTTCTGCAAAAGATTAACAATGGAAGGATTCTGTATTTAGCAAGAAGATAAAATATTATTAGATCAAGAGAATCTGGATATATACATGCATCTTGTATATAATTTATACATGGTATCGAAGCAGTGTTAAATCATGAATATTGCAATTGTGAAGAATTGTTGAGTTTGTGCTGGTGGACAATTCGAATTTGCTTCATAAAATTCTTGGTGCAACATTTCAGTATACATTGAAATGTCTTTCAATGGGTTGCGATTGGATTATTCCCTTGATGGCAGCTCAAATTACATAGCCTAGAAGGATAGGATGGAGGCAGTGTTGGAGGATAACGGACTGAAGGATTTCATCGATAGCGATGTTCCTAAGCCGAGATCTAGCAATGTTGCATTACTTGACGCATGGAAAAAGAAGATAGCAAAGACAAGAATAATTTTGTTGGAAGATGTGAAGGACCATATTGTGTCGAGCCTTCATGGGAAAGCCACTCCATTTGCAATTTGGAAGGCTTTAATAGATTTTTTCCAAAGCAGCAATGACCAGAGGAAGTTGGCGCTAAAAGGTAAGCTCAGAAAAATAAAAATGGAGAATGGCGACAGTATTCCAAAATATCTCACGAAGTTTGTCCACTGTAGGGATGAACTGGGAAGTGTGGGGATCACTATTGATGATGAAGACTTGGTGAGCTTGGATCTCCTTGGGTTTTCAAAGAGTTTTCATAGCTATGAAGACTCTGTCAATGGACGGGAGAAACTGTTGGGATGGGAGCAACTTTGGTCGGATCTTGTGCAGGAGGAGATAAGGTGAAGTACCAGGGATGGCTCTTCATTGAAGAATGAAGATGAAGAGAATTGCGCTTTGGCTACCAAAGCAAGGAAAGGGAAGGGAAAGAAATTTCCTTCAAAATATGAATCTAAAGGCAAGAAGCATGATTTGTCCAAGGTGAAGTATTTTCACTGTCACAAACATGGGCATTTCACCACTATCTGCCCACAGAAGAAGAAGAACAAGAAGTTTGTTGGAGCTGCAGCTGGAGAGGCCTTAGCCTTGCAATTTGAACTTGATTTCTCTTTGATCGCATGCTTGGTTTCAATATCTATGGGATCAGTGTGGTATCTTGATATTGGTGTGTCTTTTCATATGACGGGAGACAAGGAGTTGTTTAGTGACTTGGAGGAGAAGGACCTTCAAATGCATATAGAGATGGGTGAAGATGGTCGATACAGTGTGACCAGCATTGGGACCATTACCTTTGAGAGGGAGTCAGGTAATCCATTTCTGTTGAAAGGTGTTATGCATGTTCCAGGTCTGAAGAAGAACTTGGTCTCGGTTGCAATGTTGGAAGACAAAGGTTATGACATTGTTTTCAGTGAGGGAAAATATTTCCTTCAACATAAAAAATGGGCCAAACCAAGAGGATAGGGATACAAGTTAATAATCTCTACAAGCTAGAGGTATACGGTTGCGCTGCAATGATGGGAAAAGCAGAAGAAGTGGTGAGCCAGGATGAGGGAGAATTATGGCACAGGAGATTGGGCCATCTTCACCATGGCGCTTTAAAGATTTTGCAGTAGATTTCTACTGGACTTCCCAAGAGTACTCTTGCATAGTCAGATCAGTGCAAGGGATGTACTATGGGTAAGTTTGTGAAGACCACCTTTCATGAGGAGGAGAACCATGCTTCGGTGATCCTGGAGAGAATTCACAGAGATTTTTGTGGACCTTTCTCAATTGCTTCAACAAAAAAACATAGGTATTATTTTATATTTGTTGATGACTATTCTCATAGATGTTGGATCTTCTTCATGCAGAAGAAAAGTGAAACATTCTCAAAGTTCTGTGAGTTTAAATCATTAATGGAGAAGGAGTCGAGGAAGTAAGTGAAGGCTCTACGGAACGATAATGGTAGTGAATATAACTCGGGCGAATTCAAAGACTTCTATAGCAAAGAAGGAATTCAAAGAGAACTCATAGAACCTCATAACCCACAACAGAATGGGGTCGCGGAGAGGAAGAAGAGAATGATCGTGGGTGCTCCATGAGCTATGCTGCATGACCAAGGCCTACCGATGCACTTGTGGGCAGAAGCATGCAACACTGCGGTTTATGTGAAAAACCATTGTCCTCGTAGAGTACTTGGCATGAGTACACCTGAAGAAGCTTTTACTGGTAAGAAGTGTGATATTTCTCATTTGAGGATTTTTGGCTCATTTGTTTACATTCATGTGACAAAGGACGCTAGGAAGAAGATGGATCCGATTGCAGAAGTTGGGATATTTGTGGGGTACACAGAAACACCCCATAATTATCGTGTGTATTTTCCAAATAGTCTAATGACTGTGGTGTGAACGGATATAAATTTCAATGAGGTGAAAGCCATGAATTTGTCGCTTGAGAGGGAGCTACACTTTCATGCAAAAGAGGAACTTCTTGTTCCCAAAGATGAGCCTCTACAAGTGGATCAACCATAGGAGGATATTCATGGAGTGGAGGAGTCCACTCATGCAGAACCAAACATCAAACAAGGCAGAAAGCGTACCACAAAAGCTAAGATACTGAAGCTTGATGTGGCACAGAATGTAGGAGTCCCTACATCACAATGCAAACAGAGACAGTAACCTGACCGATTTACTGATTACATGGCTCTTATGACCAAGTGTATCATGATAGAGCCATCTTGTTTTGAAGAAGCAGTGCAGGAGCCCACATGGGTAGATGCCATGGTGGAGGATTATGACTCCATTGTCAGAAACAGTGCTTGGGATATTGTTCCAAGGCCGGTGGGAAAATCAGTTGTAGGATCAAGATGGATCTACAAGGTAAAGCAAGTTTCTGATGGGAGCGTCGAGAAGTATAAGGAAATATTTGTTGCCCGGGACTTCTCATAGATCGAGGGGATTGATTATGAAGAAACCTTTGCACCTGTCGCACTGTATTCTTCCATAAGGACCATCCTTTCTCTCTCAGCACAGATGGGTTAGCACATTCATCAGATGGATGTGAAGGCTGCGTTCATTAATGGGATCATTGAGGAAGAGGTGTACATTGAGAAACCTGAAGGATTTGAGATCTTCAGCAGCGATTCGCATGTGTGCAGGCTCAAAAGAGCGTTGTATGGGCTGAAGCAAGCACCTCGTGCTTGGTACACACGGATCGATAGCTATTTCACTAGACTTGGCTTCACCAAGAGTGAGGCAGATGCAAACCTATACCAAATTGTGGTGGAGGGTAAGCTTTTAATCATTGTTCTTTATTTTGATTATTTAATACTAACGGGTGATGAGAATTTGATACACTCATGCAAGGAAAATCTTGCAAAGGAGTTTGAGATGAAGTATTTGGGCCTCCATTATTTCCTTAGATTGGAAATATGGCAGCGGGAAGGTGAACTATTTTTGTCTCAAGGTAAGTATGCCCAGGAGATACTAGAGAAGTTTCACATGCAAGGCTGCCAGACTATTGATACTCCTCTTCTAGGAAATTGGAGGAAAGAGGATGCTACATCGGCAGAGGTAGTGGATGCCACTGTTTATCGACAGTTGGTGGGTTCGCTCATGTATTTAGTTAATACAAGACAAGACATATGTTATGCGGTGAACCAACTTTCACAAGCGATGGTTAAGCCTACCAAGATCTTTTGGAAGGCATGCAAGCATGCCCTGAGATATCTTAGGGGAACATCTGAGTATGGCTTATGGTACAGACAGATGGATGAGGTGAATTTGCATGGCTTTATGGATGTAGATTGGGTAGGCAGCCCAATATACAGAAAGAGCACATCAAGAGGGATTTTCAATATCGGATCTGTTAGTTTCAGCCTTTGCAGCCTTCCTCCAATGATCAAACATGCTCTTACAAAGTGATTTTTAGGTGTCAAGGTTAAATTTTGTCATTTAAGTGAGTCTTCAAGTAAAATTTGGTCACTAGGTATTAGGTCTAGGGTTTGCTTTCACTCCTTTCAAAGTTTTCCAAATTTCGGTCCATGTCACCATTCAGCTGAGTGTACCATCATTCAGAGGGTTTTCATCATCATGTCAAGTTCCACTGGGTCATTTTACACCTTGTTCATGCTTCAGTTGTGCCTTGGTAAGGTTCATTTCCCTCTCCTAGGGTTTTGGAGGTAATTTCTCTTGGATGGTCAAATCATCAGCAAAAATTGTATCCTCATGTTCATACACCTTTACCCATCCTTAATGTACCTTATTAAACAATTCCCATCACTGAGATCCCCCAAATTTCTCATTCTTGCACAAACCCTAGTTTCTTGCTACAACTTGGCAATTTTCTAGGCTAGGCCTGTGTTTTTCCCTTTTGGACCCCTTCCCCTAACTCAATCTCTGAAATTCCACTTTCCCTTGCTTCCTAACATCCCTCTCTACTTCCCAAAATTTTATCAATAATTTATAAGCCCCTTATCCCCTTCATTTTGCTTCATTTCGACAAATCCCTTGTTCCACACATCGGGATAGGTTTTACTTCAATGATTTTTCAGAGAAATAAAAGATTAATTTTGAAAAAATGAGATTTTTTTTGTCCAAAATATTCCAAGGAAGAAAAACCTCCTTCACTTTTTACACAGGTGTCATGGTTTTAGATAAATGTCAAAAATATAGTTGCCTCAAGATAATTGATGCACCTCTGAAGTGACCTTGGGAAAATCAATATTTCTCCTAGATTTGTTGGCCAAATGAATTTCTTGATGATTCAAATTATAACTAGACACAAATATATTTCCAATGAGCTATCATGAGCTCAATTTGGAGTTGAGGAAGACCTTCAAAATTTTACTGCAACAGCACTCTGCCTCGAGGCAGCCTCATTTTGCACATTTTGACCAGTCTTTGGAGATTTGATTTTTGACACGGTAAATGAACTCCAAATTAAAAAATTCCAGTTGGGTTGGAAAGTAGACTCAATAAGCTTTCCAACTATCTATCCTACGCCCAATGTGGACACCGGTAAGGTCTCCAAAATACTCCTTCAAAAAGGCGCTACGCATTGAGATGGCGCTACGCATTGGGTAGTGGTTTGCAGTGTAGTTTTGTAACTGGCGCTACGCATTGAGATGGCGCTACGCATTGGGATAAAAAGCTTGAAATCCATTCAAATCTTCCACCAAAGCTCTAAAATTTCTAAATTATTCATTTCCAAAATAAGTTAACATCCCTCCATGACCAATGAATGAATTTCTCTTGGTGCTTATGGTGATTTAATGAGAAAAAACCAAAACCCTACCTCTTTACATTTCTTGCCAAAATCAGTTGCATAGGGTTTGAAAATTGCATGTTTCACTGCCAATTCTACTCCTATCCATTTCTCACTCCCTCACTCCTTCATTCCCTCAATCATTTTCTCCCTCTCTTTACATTCTCATCTACCCATTCCACATTTCCCATATCCCTAATCAACTAGCCCTAAATCCCTAATCCCACTATCCCAAATCCTAGTTAAATATCCCCAAACCCTAATTTCCATCCCAAACCCTAGATATCATCCCCTAAACCCATTCATTCCCTAAAATCCTACAACTAGCATCAAACCCTCCTCTCATCAGTCCCACTCATCCATGGCGCTCAAAAACATGAAGGAAAAGTTAAAGAGGGCATTAAAGCGTCGGAAAAGGCACGATAAACTTAAAATTTTGGCCAAAGATTCCTTGGCCCAGCACAGCACTTCCTGGTGGACATTCAGCCAAAATTTCAAGAAATTTTGGAAATTTTTTGTCAATTTTGATTTTTTTGGCCTTAACACAGATTTTTCCGCCCGACGCATAGTGCCACTTGGCGTGCGCTTATAATTGGGAGCTCCTCTTGAAGAAAAATTTGCATTTCTAGATTTTTCATTAAAATGTATGCATGCCAACCCATTACCTAAGGATTTTGACAAGTTTTGGGTTTCCTAAAGGGTGAAAAACACCCTAAAAATGGCCTTTCTGCCACTTTCTGCACACACAGGAAGCAGTGTTGGGAGATTGGATTTTTGGAGGGGAAAATGGTAGCCAAATTCAAAAATTGCACTTGGTTTGGAAAGTAGACAGGCAGAGCTTTCCAAAGAGCTATCCTGTGCTCAATTTGGACTTTGGGAAGGCCCTCAAAATCAACCTCAAAGTGGCGCTACGCATAGAGATTTCAGGTGCGACGCATTGGGAAATTTGGCCTAATTTTCACTCAGCAGTTGAAATTTTCGCCTAGTTTTGGCCAGTTTGATTTTTTATCTCCAAATGTAAATATATTTATGTAAATTTATGTAATTTCATGTTTTTTGATGTAATTTTGGCACATTTTTACTCATGTAAGTAGATTCATTCACCAAAAAGTGAATTGTAACTGAATGAATCAGTTTCCTATCTTATAGAGGCAAGTTGTTCCACTGCTTATTTTCCATTTCTTAGTTTAGATCTTGTTGAAACAGCTCCTAAACTAGTGAGATTGACCCCTAGAGGCTGGGGATGAGTTAGTGTGGCCTATATCTTGTAGTTTTTCAATCATTAGCATAGGTTGGACACTTGGGATTGCTTTGAGCTTCATTGTACATTTCATCTCTGCATTTTGGCAAAGGAATAGACCAGGGTTTGCAGAACTCCTTGGGATCCATGTGGCTCTTTGTTTTTATGATGTATTTCTCTCTATGATTGTAATTTTACTGATGTTTCATGTGTATCATTTTTCTTCTCATTTCTTCTTAAGTTAAACAAACAAGTAGTAAAGGTGGAATTCATTAGATTTGCAGTGCTCTGCCTTGAGTTTTGTTTAATTTTCTATGTTTTCAACTGTTTGAAGAGGATTATTGAAAGCCTCTTTCCCTCTTCAGCTCCTCATCGGTCTGAGATATTCATTCATTCAATCCAAAGCATCAAAACATTTTCCTTCCTTGCCTCATTCAGAACTTTGCAAAAACTAGGCCTCATCCCCGAACCCAAAATCTGCCTTTCCCTTTGATCCAAAAAAAACCTTCAAAATCAAATTCAACCTCTTTACATATATACCTAGCCTAAAATCAGCCTTTGTTCAAGTCATGTCATGCCTCACTGATCAATTTTTTGCTGAGATAGACAAGGAGAGAGCCCTCTCCCAATCTGGTAGGGCTAGCTACCAGATTAAGCGTGGTTCAATGTTCCCCTGAACTTTGCCTTCCTTCAGCCTGAGGTAGATTTGGTAATGCTTCGGGATCTATGGCAGTTTCTTGGTACAACAGGAAACAAAGATCCATGGCACTCAATTCAGTGGAAGAAAAATACATGGTAGCAATTCAAGCTGCATGTGAGGCTATCTAGATGAGGAAGATCTTGGTTGGTTTGTTCGGTTCACATTTCGATCCTACAGTGATACATTGTGATAATCAAAGTTGCATTAAACTCTTGATTAATCCTATGTTTCATGATAGATATAAACATATTGATATCCGATATCATCATATCAGAGATTGTGTGCAGCGGAAGATCATGTTGCCTCAATACATTCCTACGGAAGATCAGGATGCAGATATTCTGACGAAGGCGCTCACCAGGAGCAAATTTGAATACCATGGAGGCAGGATCGGGGTGAAGGATAATCCCTATCTTGTTTAGAGGGAGTGTTGAGATTCAACAAGATGATAAGCTTGTGAAAATCAGTCACCTTCACTAAGTGGGTCCGCAAGCTATTTTTAGGTGTAAGTCTATTTTTAGACTAAGTCTATTTTTATACATGGTGATCATATTTCAAAAGTTGAAGGATTCTATTTGTGGATGGTTGGTCAAGTTGGAAAAATAGATGAAATTCTGTTTTTAGAATATTGGGTTAAGTCTATTTATAGATTGTTGATCTAAAAATAGAAGTGTCGATTATTATTAGCCCTTAATAATAATCAGACTCTAAATATCAACTTATTCTCTTGGAGCACACTTAATTTCGGTATACGATTTTTCGAAATTAGTAGGCTGAAGGAATTACGCAATTTATAGGGTTTACTGGTGGTTCATGCATGGAGGACTCAGTTAGAACTGAAGTGGAAAATTTATTACAGAGTTGGAAGAGTAGTTCATGGAGTTGTTATTGAGTTTAACTCAGTTAATGGAGTTAAACTCAGTTGAGCTAGTTGTATCTTGTCTAACTGAATGATACACTAGTGAGAGTGAAGTGAATTAATTAGTTAATTAATTCAAAAATAATAACTCATCAATCAACGGAACAAATACAACAGTTAACTATAGTGCATGTCAGTTCTAGTGGAGACCCAGTGGAGAGATAGGTGAAAGGGCAATATGGACTATCTGTTGTGACTATAGTGATGCATTGATTACACCACACACACATTGGAGTTGCCAATGAGGATTGTGAAGTCAAGGCAAGGGTAATTCAAATTCATTCAGAGCTATTATTTAGCAGGGATTGCGTAGTGGAGGCAGGCTAGCAGGAGGGCAGAGATCGGTGCATGGATTTGCAGATTTCTTCTATGTTAGTGTGTGACGATTGATTGTACTGAGAGCTTAATGTACTAATATTTGTATTATATTGTTACATGATCTCCATGATACATAATATATGATATTTGGGGTTTTCAGCTTCAGGATTTCCCGTTAAACAACCATGTTATGTGCAATTTTTTTTATTTCTTCATGTGTTTGAAATTAATTTTAATTTCCGCAAAATATTAACAGTGGAAGGATTCTGTATTTAGAAAGAAGATAAAATATTGTTAGATCAGGAGAATATGGATATATACATGCATCTTGTATATAATTTCTACAAAGAGTTCACAGGAACAAACCAAATTAGCTTTGACAGGTCCTCATGCTACAACATTTCCAAGGTTTGAGGAAATTTTCTCAATCTCTCATGTATCTTCAGCCACTCAAGACCCATTAGAATTAGTTCAGACAAGAGAGCTAACTGATACTACAGCAGATGCAAGTATATTTACTAGATACATGGAAATTAAGAAGAAAAATGAAGCACTAAAGGCCACCACTTATTTTGAATTTTGGAAGAAGGCCTCATCATCTCAACACATACTCCTTTCTTCATTTGATACTAAGGAGGGACATATGCAAATGGATTTTCTGGAACCTAAATTTCCACTCCCTAAAATTGTAAATGCTTATAAGAAGTCTATTTTTTCTTTTCATATTAAATAAATCCATGTTATTGACCAAATTGACTTACATAAGTAAGTTGGCGAAATGATTTACTCCACTCTGACTAGCTCAGTGATGGAAGCATCTAAGTTATAGGTTTAAATAAATAATATTCAATCATAGCTAAAGTTAGAGAAAATTTCA
The DNA here is from genome assembly GCA_034641835.2 of Pinus albicaulis. Lineage (NCBI taxonomy): Eukaryota > Viridiplantae > Streptophyta > Pinopsida > Pinales > Pinaceae > Pinus > Pinus albicaulis. The sequence goes on along the minus strand of MU968359.1, from coordinate 21,949,081 downwards.
TCTCTGGCTAAAGATACCAAGATTAAATCTTTAGAAGATATTGTCATCAACTTAGGATATGATCCTAATAATGTGAAAGTGATTGAAGAAATGATCAAAATAAATAATGTTGATATCTTAGCGTTGAGGAAGCAATTAAAAATTCCCACTATAGAAGATCCACAAACCAAGGAAGTTAATGAATTAGAAAAAGAGAAGGAAAATATGTTCAAGATTATAGTTGAACAAAATGCACAAATACAGAAAATGGAAATAGAATTGCAGATTTTATTGAAGGAAAAATAACGGCAACCAAATATATCAACAATTATTCCTATAGCAACAACTTCGATTACAGGTAGTTCAACAACAACAATTATCACAAAAGAAACACAGTCCACGGATCCAACAGCTGATTTAGCTAAAGCTATGGGAGATTTTCCATTAAGAGGGAAAGATATTGAAAAACTAAAGGCTCAACTCAACAATCTTCAGGAACAGAAAAATAAAATTGGCAATTCTTTCGTACCAAAAGTTCAAAAGAGTCATAGGTCCACTCAGATAATAGAGACCCTTTAAAATGCATCTACTATTGCTCAAACTATTGCATAAGACAAAGAAAACAACTTGTTATATATCAATGAATCCATAACTGATTTATGGCCTTCAATTGAAATCCTTTTTTAGTAGGAAGAATTATTGGAAAGGTCAAAGGAGGTTATAGTAGAGGTAAAGAAGGAATTGGGTCATAAACGAGAAGATGCAACAACATTGATCATAATTTAAAATTCAAAAACAAAGGAAGACCTTGAAGATTATAATATTCTAGACAGAACTGAAACTATTCTGGAAGTCAGAAGGATACCTACTAAGAGAAATTTAATGATGCAATTAGAAAATAAGTGTCATAATTTAGAAGCTAGCATCCAGAAGTTCATAAAAAATTTAATTTCCTACATCATAAAGGAGTTCCAGGTTTGAGAGGAATGGAAGACAAACTAGTTACTCTTGAAGAATAATAGCGTATATTGCATTCTATAGCTACGGATAAATCAATATTAGTTAAGATCAAAGGAACCATTACAAGAAATAAATTTATTGAAGGTTTGAATTTTGATTTATTAATTCAACATGAGATCAAACATTTTTTTAGTCAAACCTTCCTTTCATAAATACACTAAAGTGTATGAAATTTACAGAAAATTGATAAAATACTCCATTCCTGATCAAGACAAATGGGAAAAGGTATGTCAACTCATTGATTAAACAAATAACAGGTTTCCAGCAGCAGGTAACGAACTTTCAAAAACACCATGCACATTTATAGGAAGAAAAGGACAGATAATTGGAAAGGGTGACGGAATAACATCCTTATAGCCTTAGTCATCAACATAAGCCTCAAATTATGTGCAAGATGTTCAAGCAGTTCAAGGTTCCTATTTTCTAGTGTTTTTTTTGTAATTAGTTTTAAAATATATTTTGTAAATAAATCTTGATATTAAAATCAAGATATTTTGAAGACACTTCTATAAATACTTTGTAGCTAGAATTATGAAGGGTTGAACCATTGTGATAAACTAGTAAGCAGAATTGGAATCCTATGAATTTTTTGAGATTAATAGAAGGATGTAATGTTCCCAAATTTTGCAACAAGCAATTTGGAACATTAGATTTTGCTACTTTCACCTAGGAGAAGAATAAATGGATAAGGGAGCCCATGAACAATAAAATATGAATAATTTCCACCATAATAAGGAAGGGGATCACTTCAAGAGATGAACTTTACACTTACAAGTGTGAACAAGGACAAAATAGATGAGGACATAGTCAAGTTAGAATAAGTCAACATGCATTCTTGAGGAGGAAGAGATCACCTAAGTAAACCAGTTAAATGTGAACAAGGATCAGCCTAAGACACACATATGTAAACTAGATTGAAGATCTCTAGTGTGAAAGAGGCATTGGAGGTGGATTAGTTGACCAAGTCAACAGCACAACCACAAGAGGAGGGAAGCAAGCTAGGGCAGTGCAATTTTGAAAGAGGAAGCTTCATGGAGAAGTCACCTCAAAATTGTGTGGGGTCCGGGGTGAGGAGGCTCACCAAAGATAAAAGGAAGTCATAGCATCAAAGGGAATTCATTCATGTATTCAGATATTTTTGTCTTGAGACCACTTGCATGCTTCAGTTGTTTAGCCAAATTTGTTGCACTGCTTAGTGCAAGGAATTCCTATGCGGGAATTCCATCCACTCTTTAGATCAACTTACTTAAGGGATCAAAGGGGAGTTATTTGAGCTTCATTTTTGTATTTGGCTTAATTCCATTCATCTACATTTAGCTACAACATAGTATCCTTTATTGAACTACGTCTTTTATGCAGGGGCAGCAGCAGTAGAGCTGCATCCTTTGATTTCATGCTATTTCTTGAGGAGGAGGTGCCTGTTGTGGTTTATGCCCTTTATTGATGCATTTCCCCACCCGGGAAGGAGAATATAGGCCAATCTCTTGCTGAGGTTCTTTAATATGTTGGTATGATGCTATTTGACATCTAATGAGCTGCTCTAAATTTCCATGCTTCTTTTTTTCTGAAGCTCCACATTGGTAATAACTGAGATTATTCCCAATAATGTAGCTGATCCCATTTTGGGATATTACAGTGGTATCGGAGCTGTCATCTTGGCTCAGCCTGTGGATTTCAGATCTAATCAGAAGATAATAAGGAGAGGAGAAAAAAATTATGGAGAGGATTTGCTTACTCTCATCCATTTTCAAATCCAAGAAGAAAGAAGAAGAGAAATGCATTGAAACTCCAAGAGGGCTTCAAGGAGGAAAGAGTTGCAGTGAGACCTCTATAAGGTTTCAAGAAGCAGAAGAAGATGCATGCACTTCCTATTCTCATAGAGGAAGTGAAGAGCAAGGATACCACTTAGAGCATGAAATCTTGAGTGGGTATTTGGCAGAATACAAGTGCCAACCTAGGGCTTCCAAAGAGACCCTAGATTTTCCTCAGTTCAACTGAGAGAAGAAAGAAGATCTTGCAGCAAAGTATAAATCAAGGGCAATAGATTCCTATTGTCTAAATTTTATGGGTCAACTACAGCAACATCTTGGGCAATAAATCTTGAGGCATTATTCCTACTTCATCCAGTGGAGGAGAAGGAGGCAGCAGAAATTGCAGCGATGCACCTGGAGGGTGAAGCCAATACTTGGTGGTGCAATCACTTAAGCCACACAAGAGTGACTTCCTTTTCTGAGTTCACTGAAGAGTTGATCAGAAATTTTGATGGAGAGATATCAGAGGAGAGAGGTTCCACACCACCATGGGAAGAGACAAGTACCAACGTTGTCACAGCCTTGGAAGAGAAGCTTTCTACATCAGCAGTTGGGCAGCCATTACATTCGAGGGAGGAGCCTTTGCAACTCTACAAGAGGTTCCCACATCTCACCAAGGTATGGGAAGATTTCCACTTTTACTTATTGCAACAAATCTTTCTAAAAGTTGTGGAAATATGTTTTCATATGGCCCGGGATCAAACATTGTTGCTAGGGTAGAGCAACAATATTGCACTCTGTTGTGCAGACTTGAATGGTTCAAGAAACAAATGAACCATCGTCCTCTTGGACCCTTGTTGAGTTGCACTCAACCCTTGAGGTTGAAGTGTGATCTTTTGGGGGGGTTCATGAACCTTGAGATGGAGAATGAGGTAGCAACTATGTCTTTGGAGGGACTATCAGCGCTGTCAAATAATGGCAGGCAAGAGGCTTTACCATTTTCACCTTTGGATCTTCATGGATTCGAGATGACCATGGACATGAGATCTTCTCTAAGAGATCTCCAAGGAAATGCATTCCAGCATTTCATGGCATGCAGAAGAGAGGAACTGATCATGGAGGGTGATAGCCCACATGGGGAGAATGCCAAGGTAAAGAATGACAGAAGGCATCCACATGGTGTTGATTGGATGTGGGGGAAGAGCAAGAGGCTGGTGAGCCACTTGCAAATTTATGATACAGGGTAGCAAGAGGCCAAACTGCGTTGGTTGCTCTTGAGAGAATTTGGCCATCATGAGACATATCATTTTTCCAAGGGTATGTGGGAGAAGAGTACTTGGCAGAGTACTTGCATCATGGGGCAGCAAGGAGTGTGGATGCATTGTGATGATAGGTTCATTTTTTTTTCACTGCATCAGTTGTATGATGGAGTTATGGTGAGGTAGCAAATTCATTTGTTTCTTTGGAGGATTGAGAGAGAGCAAGGGCATATTTGCTCTCACACTTGGCATGATGCTGCAGGAGTAAGGGATGGCACTAGCATAATGCAAATAGTAGCACCTCCATCTTGGGAGGATCTATACATGTATAGCAGCATTTTGGGAAGAGTCTTTGACACAATCTATGCCAAATAATTGAGCTTTGAGATGACAGTACTCTACTCCAAAGGCTAGCAGCACTGTCACTTAGGAGGTTGGATTTCGTGTTGAAGTGTTCCCAAGACCACTTCACATGAAACGCACAATGGAAGCATGTAGAAGATGGGCATGAAAAATTAAGGGATGACAGTATCCCTTACTATGTTTTTACCTTCTTGGCTTGCGTTCATAAGCACAAGGAGAAAGATCTACATGCAGCATTTGTGGACTTTCCTTCCATGCATTTTTATGCATACCATCCCTCAAGGGAGGAGTTCACTTGGGAGGGAATTCAATTGAATGTATATCAACATATGGAGAGATGCACAGCTCGGAAGATGAAGAAAATTTTGGCACAACCACTTCCCTACTCACCTGCAGCAAGGGAGAATTTGCACTTGAGCCATTTTAGCTCAATGACCGAAGTACATGATGGAGGAGGTAAAATTTTGTTTTGTATTTTACACTTCCTTATCTATATGAGCAGCATATCATACCAAGGAGGGACTTTCCTTCTTGCATATTTTAATGTTATCTACTTGAGGCCACTTGCAGCGTTTATGATGGCCATTCTATTTGTGGATTGTGGGGGAATGCCACATGGTTTTTGGTGTGCATCATTGGCACCAAATTATGCTTTCATGATTCCCTTTTGTAAAATGGTTGTGGCAGAAAACAAGTGGCTAAAAACACAATTGTTGCACTATGTATTGAGGTAGGCAAAGGATGCCCTGCATTGGTTCCATGATTGGGACTATGTTCTACCTCCTTGTTTTCATATGTTTATGCTTCCAAATTATGTTGCTAAAACATTGATTGTAGGAAGCACCATTGGAGGAGTGGCACAAGAGGTGGAGAGGCCCAATGAAAATATGATTCTTCACATTATACAAGCTGCATGTTTCAGAGAGAACAAGGGGCAGATCTTGATTTTCATGCTTTACATCTTGCCTTCAAGTGAGAGGACTCATTTGGGAGGTTTGAGTTCTTTGAGGGGACACCTCATGGGTGTTGGATTTGATGGGGTGGCTTGGGTATTTCTTGAAGATAGTTATATCTTAGCCATATATCAGCAGCAGCCCCATATATATCATAAGTGGAAGGAGAAGCAACAAGAGATGCACATTTTAACTCCACACAATCAGCTATGTAGCCCACCTTCTTTGCAGGAGCTCAAGGTGGAAGCGATCCTTCATGAGTTGCCATACTGGAGGGTGACTCATTGTGTTTGGTTGATAGCTTGGGGAGGGAGAAACTCAAAAAGGGATGATGAATCCCAATTTATATCAGCCTTCATTCTTCAAGAGGACCTTCAAACAACCCATTTTTTCTTCCATAGATGTTTCATTGTCACAAATGTCAGCTATTTAAATAGCTTACACACTTGGGAGGAGAAACTTGGAGATATATTGATGATGCAGAACCTTGATCCTTGGGAGACTTCATCTTATGAGGGTGCTACAGGGGATAATAGGATTCTCTTCAATCCTATCCTTGCAGTTTCCTGAGGACAAGCAACATTTGGGAGAGGAGGACTGTAATGTTCCCAAATTTTGCAACAAGCAATTTGGAACATTAGATTTTGCTACTTTCACCTAGGAGAAGAACAAATGGGTAAGGTAGCCCATGAACAATAAAATATGAATAATTTCCACCATAATAAGGAAGGGGATCACTGCAGGAGATGAAATTTACACTTACAAATGTGAACAAGGACAAAATAGATGAGGACATATTCAAGTTTGACTAAGTCAACATGCATTCTTGAGGAGGAAGAGATCACCTAAGTAAACCAGTTCAATATGAACAAGGATCAGCCTAAAACACACATATGTAAACTAGATTGAAGATACCTAGTGTGAAAGAGGCATTGGAGGTAGATTAGTTGACCAAGTCAACATCGCAGCCACAAGAGGAGGGAAGCAAGCTAGGGCAGCGCAGTTTTGAAAGAGGAAGCTTCATGGAGAAGTCACCTCAACATTTTGTGGGGTCCGGGGTGAGGAGGCTCACCAAAGATAAAAGGAAGGCATAGCATCAAAGGGAATTCATTCATGTATTCATCTATTTTGGTCTTGATACCACTTACATGATTCAGTTGTTTAGCCGGAGTTCCTGCACTGCTTAGTGCAAGGAATTCCTATGTGGGAATTCCATCCTCTCTTTAGATCATCTTGCTTAACAAATCAAATGGGAGTTATTTGAGCTTAATTTCTGTATTTGGCTTGATTAAATTCATCTGCATTCAGCTACATCATATTCTCCTTCAGTGAACTGCATCTTTTATGCAAGGGCAGCAGCAGTAGCGCTACATCCTTTGATTTCATGCTATTTCTTGAGGAGGAGGTGCCTATTTCCCTCCGGGAGTTGTATTAGAGAGGCCTTTGGCCATATTTCTGTATTATTCAGTCATTATATGATTTATTTATCCATGACTAATACAAAGTTGAAGAAACTGCATTATTTTCTGCAGTGTTTCTTTTTATTCATGCATTTTTCTAGAAATCTTGTCGGGAGCCTTGTTTCTACTGTATAAGTGATTAAACCTCCATTTCTTTGCTATGTGATTAATATAAGTTTTATATCAGACCTCTTTCTTCATTTTATGTATAACCCTCATCATAATAACGCGGTCCTTTCTTCAGTAGTTGCAGCATGAGTTGTACTATGGGGTTTTGGGCTTATTTTAGCTACATAGACTTGGCAGATATGTTTATATGAGCTAGAGTTATTTCTTTCACCTCTAATTCTGCATGTGAGTCACATATCATGTCTTCTAAGGGATCCAAGTCCCATTTCTCACTTACATAGCGTTATTTTCTAAAGGCAGTAGTTTTATGCCCTGTATTGTTGCATTTCCCCACCCAGGAAGGAGAATATAGGCCAATCTCTTGTTAAGGTTCTTTAATCTGCTGGTATGATGTTATTTGACATCAAATGAGCTGCTCTACATTTCCATTCTCATGGTTTGCTGAAGCTCCACATTGGTAGTAACTGAGATTATTCCCAATAGTGTAGTTGATCCCATTTTGGGATATTACAAAGGATTATGGATTCATCTTGAAACAACTTATGTCTCCATGAGTACTACTTTGTGAATTCTATTTTCATTTTTTTTATCTTTACATATATTTGATATTAATGAGAAATCTGGGTAAGATAATATTTAATATCAATCTATCTTAAAACCCATGTGAAGTTATCATCAATTACAGATATTAGTTAATTGGAACTGTTTTTTTTAATTAAATCCACCACATATTTAAATTTTCACTTCTCTTTAAGATTCAAATATATTTTGTTTGGTTGTAAAAGTATTTTATACACATCAACTTTATATGGTTAGGTAAAAAATTATGTTTAAAGATTTAATAAATCATATATTTTCTTAAATTCCAACCTTACATACCATTTCTAAACTAAAATCTTGTTAAAGGTGAAGATTCAACCCTTTTAATAAATCATAAATAATTAAGAGTTTGCACCTGTTTAACATTTTAAATCATTGGTCATCCAAAAACCCAAAATCAAAAGAAAACATTTTAGATGCTCTGACACAATTCCTTAACCTAGAATTGTTTACAAAGGTACAACATCAGATTGGTACATTGTCTACAAAGGTACAACATCAGATTGGCGATGTTGTCGGGGATGAAAATTTTTAATTTTTTTCACTGGGACAACAACTAAGCTTTCCTTTTAATGGTGAATAAAAGGTTAGTAGGTTAAAAAAATTCACCCTGTGATTCCAAAAAGCAAATATTGCTTCACGAAAGCACACCATATCTCACTCAGATCCTCATCTTTAGTCTCCATTATCACATCTAGAGAGGCTGGTGAGAGTTTTCTCTTTAAGAAGAAGATTGGAAGCTTCTACTTCAACTTTTGTCTCACTTCCACCTGAAATTGTTTCAGAGGTTGGTGCTTTTAATAATGTTTCCATTCCTTCTGAACTATCATATTTACCACCAAAAGTGTTATAACTTTTATCCAAAGGGGTTGATATACAGTCGGTTATTCTTGTTTATCAATTAGATTTTTATCAAATTCCTAAAATTGCTTCAAAATCTCCAAAATCAGAAATAGAATTAGGGATAAAATTACTTGAACTAAAACCGAGTGATTTCATCTCTTCTGTCATTCATACCTTTTCATAAAATTCTGCTAAACCTGAAGATATTTTTTTTGTTTATACAAATCCTTTATTTGAAAGTGAAGAGAAATTTTATCCAGAAGTGAAAAATTTGGGTATTCAATCGCCATTTGTAAGAACTACTACAAGTTTTTTTTATCATTTCAGAGGGAGGTTATTTTAATCTTCATCTTCATCTTCAACTTCAAGTTCTTCATCATTTCCACCTCATCCACCTAATAGAATGGTTGGTTTTCATCCCATCATTCAGGCTCTTTATGATGCACTAATTCTTCCTAATCAAGCAATTGATTTTCCAAATGGATATCTGAAGCATCTACCTAGGTTTAATGGAGAAATTGCTCTGTTTGTTGAAGATCATTTAGTTTGCGTTTTGGATTTTGCTGATAATATGAACATTGATCATGAAGATGTGTACATGATACTTTTTGTTACATATCTTGAAGGAAATGTTAGAATGTGGTTTAGATAATTACAGGGCAATTCAATTCTTACATGGAATGAAATAACTAATATATTTAAAAACCAATGGGGATTCAAAAAGGATCATGTATATTATCTTACTGAATTTGATGATTTGAAAAGAAATCATGGTGAGTTTTTTTTTTATTTCATAAAAATATTCAATAAAATTTATAACAATATTCCACTAGACTGTAAATCTCCAGTAGTTTCAGCTAAGGTTATATTTTTTAAGGTTTTTGGTGACATTTTTTTCATGCTTAAGGAAAGAATATTTGTTACCTTGGAAGATATGAAAAAAAAAATTTGTTGAAGTTGAAGCAAATACATATCAACATCAAAAAAACTTAAAGCAGTGGCTGAAAAAGTTGAAAGAAAGATTAAAACTAGAGAAGAAAGTACTTATTTTTCAAAGAATAAGGATGAAGATCATAAGATAGATTAAATTACTTCTTTAATGAGAAATATTTCAAACAGAAATTCAAAAATGGACGCACAACCTAGACCATCTCAATAAGTGTCAAATGGACCTCAAATTCAATACAAGTGACCTTTTCAACCTCAAATCTTTCAAAGACCAAATACTAATCAATAGATCCAACCTCCATTGATGATTGATGATTAGGAATCTGAATAAATCAGTCCATCAACTACAAATGATATCAATTGTTTTGGTGATATGTCATTACAAATTGCTCTTATCCCAGTTTCTTTTAATCAACCTTCAGTCCAAAATCAAAAGGTATCCCAAGTTTCAAAATATCAATCCTTTTTTGGATATATTATTGCTAAATTGGGGAGAAATATGAATTGAGACCAAGACCACGACCTGGTAGACTAGCAAAAAATTTTACTGTTAATGAACCTCAAGTCAAAATAGTTGAAACACAAACAAAATTGATTCAACCACTTAATTAGTTAAATGTCCAGATTACATCTCAAAAAATTGTTCCAACAAATTTTGATGTGGAAAAGGAATTAGAGAGAGTTAAGATTCCAAGTCCATTATCCAAACTCTCTAAAAATAGAGGTTATAAGAATCAAGTGTCAAAATGGATTCAATCTTGAAGTATTAATGTCGAAGGAGATGTAATTATTTTACAGGATGAAAAACCTTCAGTGGTTTTTGGTCGTAGTTCGAAGATGATTGATGAAAATGCCCCTCCTTTTTATGTCTCATTGAAGGTTCATGATTATGTTTTATATAATTTTATGCTTGAATATTGTTCCTCTCATAATCTAATGCCTAAAGTGATTATGGACCAACTTCAATTTCAAATCACAAGGCCTTATCATGATCTATATACCTCTGATTCAAAGAAGGTACCTTGTCTTGGATTAATCAAAGATCTAGTTGTAACACTTTCTCAGATCCATGTTAAGAGTGTAGTTTTAGATATTTTTGTTAGAGATATTTGGAATGTTATTGTCCAGACCTCTTTGTGCCAAGTTAGGGGTAAGTCTACAAATGGATATGTTTTTTGCTACAATTCCTATTTATGGTGGAGAGCATTTGAGACTATACAGAGAGGTAAGATTTATAAATATTGTTTGCAAATATGATCAAGCAATAAACCATCATATTTAGGTAGTTGATCAGGATTTTGGATGTTTTACTTTAGCAAACAATGTTCTCCAAAATTCTTAGCTCAGTATTGAACATGTTTTAAATAAACCCAAATTTATAAACACCTATGTTAGAAGCTATACTTTGATGGATACTTTTCTAAAGATAGTGTTGGAGATGTAAGTGTACTAATTTCTCCAGACAAAGAGAATATAACTCAATCTTTCAACTTAGACTTTGATGTTACAAATAATGTAGCAAAGTATGAAGCCTTACTCTTAGGACTAGAGTTAGCAAAATCTAAAGGTCCAAAATTTGAGTATATTTTGTGATTAAGAGCTTATTGTGAAAAAAAGTAGAAATCTATGCCAAGAAACACATCCTAGGCTTAGATCTTATCGGAATGAAGTATGGGATTCTGTGGAAAAATATTTTGAAGCTTTTAATATTAGAATAATCCCTAGAAATGAAAACATTTATGCATATTCTTTAGCAGTCTCTGTTATCTCTTTCAAAATTCCTCATCCTATAAGGTTTCAATATTAGATTTAGGTAAAGTATAAGCCTTAAATCCCTGACAACCTTAAAAATTGGCAAGTTTTTGAAGATGATGAGCAATTAAAAATTTTCTTATAAATAATTGATAAATTTTCAGCTCTACAAATCGAAGAAGAACAAATCAATGAAAGTAAGTCAAATGATCAAAATGAAACTTCACAGTTAAATCATAAAATATCTAATCATGATATCATTCAGTTGCCCAATAATTACATTCGAAAAGGATTAATTCATCTTGAAAAACTATTTGATTATAATGATGTCTTAAAAAATATCATTATCGAGTTCACAACAAGAGGATGTGGAGGATTGCAATATTGGAACCAATGAACAAATCAGAAATGTAAACATTTCAACATCATTGCCTCAGGAAACCAAATATAAATATGTTAATCTTATTAAACACTATATATATGTATCTGCATGGTCATATGAAGAACGCAAAACCTATGACACAACTCATACTAACCACAAGATTCCTCTCAAACTAAAAGCTAAACCTTTCAACCAAAAATTGAGGAGAATAAATCCAATTTTGCTTCCAACTATTGAAAATGAGCCTAAGAAATTTTTGGATGCAAAAATTATAGTTCCTTTAATATATTCTGATTGGATATCAAATCTAGTTCTTGTCAGGAAGAAAAATGGTGAAATAAACTATCTTTAAAGGATAATTATCCATTTCCCTAGATGGATAAATTGCTTCAAAGGGTTTTAGACTCAAACGAAATTTCAATGATGGATGGATTTTCTGGATATATGCAGGAAAGATGGATGGATTTTGAGAAAGATTTTTGATAGATGCAGGAAATATGGAATTTATCTCAATCCAAACAAATCCATGTTTGCTATAAATGAAGGAAAACCACTCGGAAATATTATTTCAAAAGAAGGAGTAATGATTGATCCAAAAAGAGTCTCAGCCATTGAGATAATTATTCTACCTAGAAACAAAAAGGAAATTCAAATTTTTCTAGGAAAAATAATTTTTTGAGAATATTTATACCAAATTATGCCGAGATAGTAAAGGAAATTACTGATATGCGAAATAAATACCATGAATTCAAATGGAAAGTGCAGGCAAGGTATGCTTTTACACAAATCAAGAAAGATGTTTCTGAAGCTCGAGTACTAGCCAGTCCTGACTATTTAAAAAGTTTTAGCATTTTCTCTTTTGCCTCTGATACTACCTTTGTTGTTGTCTTATTACAAAAGATGATAATGGAGATGACCAACCTATTTCATTTTTTATCAAATTCATGAGAGATGTTGAGTTAAAATATGATATCATTGAGAAGCAAGCCTATGCTCTTGTACAAGCCTTAAAAGCCTTCATAACCTATATCCTTCACTCACCCAAAAAATTTTATGCTCCAAATAATATTGTAAGGACTATCATTACACAACCTAACACAGATGGTAGGAGAGGAATACGAATTGAAAAAATACTATAATTTGACTTAGATATCAAATCTACCAAGTTTTTAAAGGGACAAGGTTTATCCAAACTCTTGGTTGAATCCAATTGTAAAATTCTTGGAATGAATATTATCGTGCAAATATCAGGAGAGAAGAATTCACAATAACCTTCTCAAAGTTCAGGATAGAAGAATACACAAGAAGCTTCTCAAAGTGTAGGAGAGAAGAATACACAATAACCTTCTCAAAGTTCAGGAGAGAATAATACATAAGAACCTTCTTCTAGATTCAATTCCTCTTCCACTTCATATTGATGAAAAGTTCCTACTGTTTGAATCGTATGTTGATATTGTCCATTTTCTTCATGAGTTTAAGTATCCTCCTAGATTCACAGGGAATCAATGTAGATATCTAAGACTAAATTCCATGAGATATTGCATCATCAATGCCAATTTATATTGGAAATATCCTTTGAATATCATTCTTTTATGTCTAACTGAAAATGAGACAAATGGTGTCATAGAACAATTTCATGAAGGTATATGTGGAGTACATTATGCTTGGAGAGAAACAACATATAAAATCCTAAGAGCGAGATTTTATTGGCCCAAATTGTTTGCACAAGTGAGAGAAAAGGTTAGAAGTTTTATTCCATGTCAATTTTTTGTTGGAAAGCAGAGATTAGGAGCATTTCCATTAGTTCCAATTTACATTGAAGTGCCCTTTTTACAGTGGGGATTATATTTCATAGGAGAAATAATTCTAGCATCCAGTAATCAGCACAGATGGATCCTAACTACTACAGACTACTTTACCAAATGGGTGGAATCCATCCCTGTCAAAAATGCAACAGACATTGTTGTTATCAAATTCATTGAAGAAAACATATTATCCAATTTTTTTTGTCCACAAAAAATAGTCATTGGTAATGCAAAAGCATTTAGTAGTATCAAAATGATAGATTTTTCCAAAGGTATCATATTTTTTTTTATAATTATACCCCATATTACCCTCAAGGAAATGGATTGGAAGAACCATCAAATAAGAGTTTGGTCAAAGTTATCAAGAAGGTACTATCAGATCATAAAAGTAATTGGGATAGTCATCTCAAATATGTAGTTTGCGCTAACAGAGTGTCACCTAAAACATCTACTAGTAAATCCACTTTTCAACTTGTTTATGGAACTGAGGCAATCTTTCCCACACAACTAGCTTTTCTTGTTATCAAATTTTTACAAGAATCGTATGAGGAACCTGATGATTTTCAAGAAGAATCAATCATATCATTGAGTTAAATCAAGATAGATAATAATTTCAGTTCAAAATTAATCAATATCAAAACAATATGAAGATATTATTTAATAGAAAATATAGGGAAAGAGACTTCAAGCGAGGAGATCTAGTTTTAAAATGGGATTCCATAAGAGAGGAAAGATGAAAACATGGTAAATTTGATAATCTATGGTTAGGATCATTCAGCATTGCAGAATTCAAGGGAAATAACACTTTTATTCTTCAAAATCATGAAGGAATATATTCTACATTTCCTATCAATGGACAATATCTTAAACATAACATTCAGTATTGAGATTGCTCACAGATAAGACTCATTGTACATTACCAATTTTTCTTTAAAATTTGTTGTCAGTGTGACTTTTACAGCAAAGATTCCATAGCCCGAGGAGAAGGAAAATGGATCTACTTGTTCTCTCCATCCCACGTGGGGAAGCAGTCCCCAAATGGAGCAATGTTATAACACACCTTGTATTTTACATTTTATTTTTGTTGAAAATGAGAAAAATAATATATATATATATATATATATATATAAAGAAAATAAAAATAAAATGGATATTAAAAAAATGTAGAAAAATAAAAGAAAAGGAAAAAAATATCCCATGCAAAAGTCATGCTAATCCAAGTGTCACCATACAAATATGATTAATTAGTTTTAACATTTATTAGCAACTAATGAAAACCTTGGTAATTTTGATATGATGTTTTGTCGTTTTTTTAAAGGATGTGTTGATCTCGATCGTCAAGATGTTCCCTCCCCAGAACAATGATAGTGGACACACTTCGAACACGAACACCCCCCCTCCCCGCCCCCGGTGCCTCTGAAGTTTAATCAGGGGGCATGAAAATTTGATTCAACATAACTTTGTTTGGCAACGTGTCCATTCCTTATCCATTTCAGACCCCCCCCCCAACCCCCCGAGAGCCACCAATTCACCTTTCCTGCTCCTGCCAAAAGAATAAATGTCACTCTGCCTCTGTCATCTGTCCACCTCTCGTTCGTCGATGCATTAGCCATTAATTACATTCATTTATTTCCCTCGACCATTTCCGTCCCGTAATAAATATCATGCTCATGTTAATGGGTATCCCTCTAAACAGTTAAATCCCCATTGCATAAATAAAATGCATAATTTCACCTTTGTTTCTTTTGCACATTATGTTTTCAAGCCATATGCATAGGTCCATTACAACCAAACCAGTATCAAGGACACAACCTTCATCACTACAACAATCAACTGATCACCGAGTAAAACATTAGCCCTTTCTTTATTACATTTTCAGTATATCTTCCAAAGGGAAATATAAATTGATTGAAAAATATATGATGATGCCTCCAATCATAGACTTAGATAGGTTACCTTTAGTTTACCAAGAATATAAATTTCTTAAATACAATGTGATTTCTACCCCTATGAACTACACAATTGGGCCCAACAGAAATTCTTTGATGCCAGTGATGAATTGGGTATGTGGGACTCCTTCCTGCCTTAATTCATTTTCCCTCAGACCCATTCCCTTCCGGAATTTTTAATCTTGTTTCATTTCAGATATATTCCAAGTCAAAGAACTATTATAGCTCAAAATAATGATGCCTTGTTTACAATATCCCTTGATTCTATCTACCAAATGCTTCAAGTGAAACCTTCAGCCCCTCTGCACCATTTTTTTGTAGACTTCCTCATGTAACTTTATAAAAAACTCACCTTTCCTCAAAGAGCTAGGATGTTTGATATATTCTTACCTGAAAATGCAGAATTTCCAAGAGCAATTCCTCCATATCCCTATTCAATGTTCCAAGAAATTACTAGACCAATTATCTCGGTAGTTTCTTCTATATTAGGCTATTCGACCGATCAGTGGGTTGATGACATTGTTTTATGGTTCTTATCAGTGTTTTTAGCAGGTAAAAATCCTTCAATGATATTCAATTACAGTGAATTTGTTTCAAAATAAATACATGATTAGTTCTTCAAATTTTCAACAAAAGGATCTTTTAAGTAACAATCAGTTCTTGTATACATGTTCTTATTTCATCAAGCAGATAAATTCCAATTTCAATTATAGAATTTAGATGAGCAGGGTAATTCTCTATCTGTAATTCATTAGACTTCCTTGGTAAGGAAGAATTCCTATTATTTTTCCTTCAGTGACTACACCAATCAGTTCTTATACATGGTTTCATGCCTACTCAATACGGATGTTGTTCCTAGAATTTCCCCTGAAATTAAAAAAATTATCCATCTCAGTGAGCAGAAAAATACTGGAGATTGGTACTTATATAAAAACTACACAGAGATCTGAGTATATGGATGTGAGCTTCCTCCATATAAACTACCTAAATTTTTACCAATTATAATTTTTACATTAGAATATATAAGGCAAATGATGAACATGGATGAGTTGCACTTTGTCTCAACCAAGAAGAAATATCAGTTTAGTTTGAAAGCTCAAATTGGACCTTTTATTTGTAATACCAAAGAAACAACAAAGGAAGCATATCTTCTTTTGAAAGAACTAAAATTCAAATTAAGTTTTACCTGGTCTTATGATCCCTTGGGGATTATTTCTAAGTTAAGGGTAGAATAGAAAACTACTCCTTATGCACGCACTCTTGGACTAGAGATTGAACAGTACATGAACCAAGAGGAGTGGCAGTAAAATACACTGCAGGAAGCAGAAGAGTAGGATTTCTTTTGTACAACTTCCCAGACACCAATTCCATAGGAAAACCATAATAATAGGATCATGGAAAGTATTTCCCCTCTATTTTCAGAAATTTAGCAGACATAATTTGTAATGTGCAAAATGAAGAAGAAGAATCCTCTTGAGGATCCACTTCAGGAAGGGAGTTCACAAGAACATAACACATTAGTTTTGGTACGTCCTAATGCTACAACATTTCCAAGGTTTGAGGAAATTTTCTCAAGCTCTCTTATATCTTCAGCCACTCAAGACCCATTAGAATCACTTAAGACAAGAGAGATAACTCATACTACAATAGATCCAAGTATATTTGCTAGATAGATAGAAATTAGAAATAAAACGAAGCACTAAAGGCCACCACTTATTCTAAATTTTGGAAGCAGACCTCAGAATCTCAACACAGACTCCTTTCTGCATTTTATATTGAGAATGGATAGATGAAAATGGATTTTATTGAACCAAAAGTTCCATTCCATAAAAATGCAGATGATTATAAGAAGTCTATATTTGCTTTTGATATTAAATAATTCCATGTTATTGACTAGATTGACTTACATAAGAAAATTGGAGAAATGATTTACTCCATTCTGACTAGCTCAGCAATGGAAACATCTAAGTTAAAAGTTTCAGTAAATAATATTCAATCACAACTAAACTTAGATCAAATTTTGTCTCTCGCTAAAGATACCAATAGTAAATCTTTAGAAGATTTGGTCATCAAGTTAGGATATGGTCATAATAATCTGAAAGTGGTTGAAGAATGATCAAAATAAAGAATGGTTATACCTTAGAATTGAGGAAATAGTTAAAAATTCCCACTACAGAAGATCCACAAACTCAGGAAGTTAGTGAATTAGAAAAAAAGAAGGAAAATATGTTCCAAATTATATTTGAGAAAATGCACAAATACATAAACTGGAAACTGAATTGGAGAGTTTATTGAAGGAAAAAGAATAACAAGCCAATATATCAGTAACTATTCACATAGTAAAAAATCCCATTATAGGTACTTAAACAAAAACAACAACTATCACAGTAGAAACACATTCCATTGATCTGACAGTTGATTTAACTAAATCTATGGGACATTTTTCATTAAGAGGGCAAGAGATTGAAAAAACAAAGGCTCAACTCAACAATCTTCATGAACATAAAGTTGAAATTGGCAATGCTTATGTAGCATAAATTAAAAAGAGTCATAGTTCCACTCAAAGAAAATATACCCTTGAAAATGAGTCTGTTATTGCTCAAACTATTTCACAAGCCAAAGAAAACATTTGGTTAGATATCAGTGAAACCATAACTGATTTATGGCCTTCAACTGAAATCGCTTTTCAGCAGGAAGAATTATTGGAAAGGTCAAAGGAGGTTATAGCAGAGGTAAAGAAGGAATTGGGTCATAAACCAAGAGATGCAACAACATTGATAATAATTTTAAATTCAAAAACAAAGGAAGAACTTAAATATTATGATATTCTAGAAAAAAATGAAACTATTGTGGAATTCAAAAGGATACTTACTAAGAGAAATTTAATGCTTCAATTAGAAAATAAGTGTCATAATTTAGAAGCTAGCATCGAGAAGTTTCATAAAAATTTTAATGTGTTACATCACAAAGAACTTCCAGGTTTAAGAGGAATGGGATGTAAACCGGCTACTCTTGAATAATACCAGGTAGATTGCATTCTATAGCTAGAGATAAATCAATATTTGCTAAGATCAAAGGAACCATGACAAGAAAGGCATTTATTGAAGGATTGACTTTTGATTTATTAATTCAACATGATATCAAACATTTGTTTGTTGTCAAACCCACATTTCATAAATACTCTGAATCAGATGATACTTACAGAAAATTGATAAAAATAATCCATTCCAGATGAAGACAAATGGGAAAATGTATGTCAACTCATTGATTAAACAAACAACATGTTTGCAGTAGCAGGTAATGAACTTTCAGCAACAACATGCATGTTTATAGGAGAAAAAGGATAGATAATTGTAAATGGAAACATAATAGCATCTGTATAGCCTCATTCATCAACATAAGCCTCGAATTCTATGCAATGTGTCCAAGCAGTTCAAGATTCCTATTTTCTAGTGCTATTTTTGTAATTGGTTTTAAAATATGTTTTGTAAATAAATATTGATATTAAAATCAAGATATTTTGAAGACGGTTCTATAAATAATTTGTAGCTCGAAGTATGAAGGGTTGAACCCTTGTGAAATTGTAATCCTCTGAAGTTTTTTATATTAATATAAGGATTCTGGATTCATCTTGAAACAACTTGTGTCTATATGAGTGCTACTTTGTTAATTATGTTTTCATTTTGTTTATCTCTGCATATATTTGACATTAATTGTAAATTTGGCTAAGATAAGATTGAATATCAATCTACCTGAAAGCCACTATGAATTTATCATCAATTACAAATATTAGTTAATTGGAACTATTTTTTTTAATTAACTTCTCTACATATTTAAATTTACACTTCTCTTTAAGATTCAAATATATTTTGTTTAGCTGTAAAATTATTTTACACGCATCAACTTTATATGGTTACTTCAAAATTTATGTTTGAAGATTTAATCAATCATATATTTTCTTATATTTCAACCTTACATATCATTTCTAAGCTAAAATCTTGTTAAAGGTGAAGAGTCATCCATTTTAATAAATTATAAATAATTAAGAGTATGCACATGTTTAACAGTTTAAAGCATTGGTCATCCAAAAAACCAAAAATCGAAACAAAACATTTTAGACGCTCTGACACAATTCCTTAACCTAGAATTGTCTACAGAGGTACAAAAGTACCTAGGCCTCAATATTATATATTTTCATAAGAAAATGAAGTATGTGATTGCTTTGGTCAACTCTTTGAAGAAGAATTCAAACAATGAGGGGATTTCATATTTTTTCTCTTCTTTCATGGCCATTTCTTATAATATTATTGACAAAGTCTTCCCTCCTAGAGAATTTCCCCAATAGAGGAGGATTCTTCTACTCAAAAAGAATACTAGGGCGGGAGACTAGTATTTGTTTGAAGATTACATCGAGCACAAAGAAGAAGTCTCAGAAAAGGAGAATTAATGAGATGGGAGACACCAAGATGGAGGATGCATCCTTGACCAAGAATGCAAAGGTTCGAGATTAGACAAAAGATAATACTGAGGTAAATTTGACTTAAATAACCTTGATCAGCTCAAATTTCAAGTACAAATAGAGGATCCCCAACAAGTGTCTACCCCCTATTCTACTGAGGTGGCAATCCAAGGTTCAGTTGGAAGTACATTGATAACAAGCCCTAAATGGGAGGAAGGGAATCTAATAGAGGAAAGAAACAATAAATTCAGGGATTAAATGTTGTGATAGTTTGCATCCCACTCAGTTCCATATCAAATAAAGCTCTTATCTGCCATGGACCTAGAAAGAAATCAGATGAAGTTCTCCCTATATCATCCCTTGGTGTAGTCCTTCCCCTCTGGACCACAATTCGGAACAATGGAATTATCTCTAGAGATGACTAGTGTTCCCTTGTAGGATAAAATTAATTTACACAAGCAGATGGGGGAGATGATATATAGTGAGTTGAGCAAGGGAGCCTTAACCATCAGCAAGGTTGGTAAGTTGATGAAGAAAGAAGATACTAAGGTAAAATAGGAGAAGGCCAACTAAAGGTCTCTCCATCTCCAAAATGAAGGCTACAAAGAACTGATTATCAAGCTAGGGGTGGATCCCAATGATAAGGCCTCCAAATATGCCATTATCAAAGGCCCACAGTCAAAAATACAATCACTACTCCAGTGACTTAAAATGATTTTTATGTAGCATGTATAGACCAAGGAGTTGGCTCAAGTGGAAAACGAGAAGGAAATTTTGGCTAAGGATTTAATTGAGATGAATAATGAGGTAGTGTCCCTCAAGATGCAGGTAGCAGAGTTGCAAAAAAATGTAAATTCCCATATCTATGTTGTGGTTGTGCCATACAACCCAAAAAATCCCATTGAAAAATTAATTAAGGCTCTCACATAGCTGCAACTATCAAAGAGTGAGTTAAAGGAGGTCTAGATCAACTTGGACAACACCAAGTACACATTGGAAAATAAGGAGAAGAAACTCCAATCCACCCAGGAATGTGTGGATAAAATTAATAACGGGTATTAGGCGGCACAATATGTGATCAAAGTGCTAAAGAAAAAGTTAAAGGGAAATGTGGCCCTTGTTGAATCTAGGAAGATAATATGGGAGGAAATTATCTCATAAATAAAGAAACTATGGGTGTTGTGGGCCATTTTGTCACATCATCCCAAAAGGAATACAAACTGAATCAATCAAAATCCATGAATATTTTTTCACAATCCCTTCACAAATCCCTAAGCATCACTTTTCCAAAAAGTATGAGTTCATGGGACAAATTTCTTAAAAACATTATTTTTATCCCTAGTGCACCTTCCATGCTTCACCACCTACGCTCAGCGCATGTTGTATACCTGAGCACCATCTTTGGTCAACACATATTTCTCCCTTCTATAGGTGCATTGATTCTAGAACTTCAGGAAAAATAAAAAATATCTCTGAAGCTTCCTCTTCCAGAAGATTCCATGGTATTTTTAACTATTTACCACAGATAGAGAGCTTGAATTCCTATTTTATCCTATCTTGGAGACCTTATCTCTCATCCCTTGAGCTCATGCTCCCATCATATTTTGGTCTCAAGCCTATAATGGTAAATCTTAAACTACCACCCTTACCCTATATAATTACTTCCTTCCATAACATCAGGGTTGAATTTTTCAGATTGATAGTGCCCTCGTGTTGCTACTATGAGCTTAAAGGAGTCACCACTTTCATGCCTTAGGTTTGATGTTAAGTTTTGCTTTATGAAAAGGAAGGACAAGTCAATTTGGCGAGACATCTACAAAGTCAACTTCTATTTATGGTTTTGAACCCTCTCATATATTTGTCAATAATAAAAGTATCTTGTTTTCCAATATTTGTTGTGTTATGTTTACACTCATGTATTTCAATGCCATGTTGATTCATTGAATAGAGATTTTATATTATGGTACATGGATGTTTTAGATCATTTTTTTATTTTAGTCATATGTGCAGGTTCTAATTATAACACTTGGAGCTGGAATTGGAGCTTACAAGCAAGGAGGAAAGAAACACTTACTACATATTCCAGGTAGTCTTCTTTCCAATTTTATAATTTATCTAAGGAAAAATGAAACATTTTGTCTTCTATTGTTCTAAATCAAACACTAGATCTAGGGAATTCACCTTTGTCTTCAATCGTGAAAATTTTGCATAACAAGTTGGCGACCATACTAGGGAACAATATTTTCTTGTAGTGATTTCTTTAACCTTAACATATTTTTCACCTCTTAAAGCAGCCTTAATTGACTCACTTGTACCTTGATTAACCTTAGGAAAACACCCTTTTGAGCTTGGTTGGGTTTCTTGTGTCGTTTTTTGACTAAAATAGCCTAGCGAATTCTTAGATCTAAAGATAGAGTGGCCCAATGCATCTACTCTTTATTTGTACCTATCATGCAGTGTGCTTGTGTCTATTCTGCACTTGCATTGATTCCTATAGGATGAAAAAATTTCCATTCCTTGGCCCTTCTCCTTGATTTTATTTCATCCAACAAGTTTTCCTTATGTCTCTAAGCATGTCCATGGCTCTAAAAAACCTTCACTATGTTTTCTTTTGGTTTTATTAGCCTTTGATTAGAATTTCTTTCAATTTTTTTTTGTTCTTGTCAATTAGGTCTCTTGCAAACCTTTTGCTTGATCATTGATTGGCTTGAGGAAATTTATATTACAATGATATTTTGTGTGATTTTTCTTATCAATTATTTAGCTGCATCTTATTTTGTATTTCATTTTGAAGATTAAGAGGAAATAAAAATTAAAAAAAAAAAATGCATTATTTGCATCATATAGGATTTTGAATGAAATTTGGAAATTGGAATAGTTTCTTTAGAAAATATATACTTAGGAAGCTTTGTTTGTTGCATTTTGTGTGTTTCATTACTCTTTGTTTCTTCCTTCCCATAGATATATTTTCATTGAAAATAAAATATTTATTATTATAATGTTACATTGCATTATAGGGAATTCGGGTGAAACTCATGGTGAGACTTGAAAACTGAAACCTAATTCAAGATAAACTCTAAAATTTACAGAATCAATTTTAAGGAACATTTGTAAGATTAATGCAAATGTCTAGAGCTCTAGGCTAGAGACGTGTTCCAACATATTTAAACATAGGAACTGTCTTTTTTTGTCATTGTTACATTACGGGGGTGATATCCCATTCCACGTACATAAGGGTATATTTTGGAAATCCACCATAGATTTATATCCCACCATAGGTAACTGATTCGACCTCCTTGTACACTCTGATACACTGAACACAAAATTATAGGAGATTTTTTTCCCGTACGTAAATCCTCGGTTTTCCAAGGTGGTATATTATAGTTCAAAGTTTCTTAGTCAACCATTTTTCCTAGTTACCCCTATTTTGATTTATTTATTTTGTTAATTTCTAAAATTTATTAAACCATCATGGAAGAACAACCCAAACAACCTCGTCTTTCACATAGGACACAAAGATTACCTCCTCTTCCTCTAGAGGCAACTCTTGGTCATCGAAAGAAAATAAAAAAGACACAAACTACCAAATCTAGTACTTCAGAAGCTACCCTTCTAGACCTAAATCTGAAATTAACCAACTAGAATTGTCTCTTCCTGCGAGTATTGAACCCAAGATCACTTCTCTACTAGTTGGTGAGCCTGACACAGTAGAAACTAAAGCACCTGAAACTTGATTACCTAAGGTTATTGGACCTGAGGTTCTTAACTTAGAAACATTACAACCTGAGGTTATATAACCTTAGGAACCTCAGTTTGCTACACATGTTACTTTAGGCTCTTCCTCTATCTTTGACCCAACCACAATCTGTATATCTTGGGCCTCACAGTGAACAAATTCCACCTGGTAATTTTAGTATTGAGTAAATTCCTCAAGAAGAGTCTCAACCTTATTCTCCTATTAATTTAAGAGGGATTCATCTTTATCAAGTACCTCCTCCTCATACTCTGATACAAGCTCCTTTTCCTGATTCTCCTCTTTTCAATTTACCTTTGATTTTCCCTTGGAAATCTTGTTTGGGAAATTTAACCATGACTAAGTTTCGTACGGTTTCTCATCTAACATCTACCATTCTGAGTGAGACAACCCATGTTGCAGCTACTTCCATGTTTAAAACATCACCAAAAACACATTTTTATGGTGGTTCGTCAGATCCACCTAGTTACCAATCATTATCTAGTAACATTTTTGGTGCATCAACAAGTCCATGGATTTCGCCATTGTCATCTTTCTCTATAATTCCATTTGGCACTTCTTTATGAGTGCCACGCATCCTACTCCTCCTACTATATCCAAACCTTCAATAGAGTTGAATATATACAACATCCCATTCCACCTTACACTAGGTACCCTCCTCTAGGAGGGAATTTTCCTCCATATTCCTCTTATCTTTCAGTAGGGGGCATCTTGTTGCCAGAATGTTCCAATCTCATGACCAAATACCACTAGTTGGTGCTCTAACCTATTCGAGTCTGTCATTTCCGGAAATGGTTTCCAGTCCTTAGCATCCTATGTTGCCCGTACATCCTGGCTCTATTGTGAATTAATTCCAAACTTCTCAACCTATTCCAGCTACGTCCCAGGTTCCTAATTTCTTACCCATATCCCAATATTCTCAAGATTTATCTCACATAAGTCAACCTATGAAAGTTGCACCTATAACTTATCCTATTCCACCGATATCTGGGACCTCACAGGTCCCACTTACCCAACTTCTTCAAGGTGCCTTACGACCTTCATTTCTTGTTCAAACAATTCCTCAAATGCAAGTGAATAAACATTTACATGGCTTGGAATAGGCACAAACTAGACAACCTCACGTAGGGATGGTGAAAAAACCCTCAGGGAAACCATTACAAGGTATTCCAAAAATTCCTTACCAAGATTAAAAAATTCAAACCCATCCATTTCAATCCTTTCAAGGTTATCCTAGAACTGGGAAACATGGTTATGTTTACCCAGGCTACCAAAATCCTCCTTATCTAGGAGCGCAGATACTTGTTGCTAAATTCATTCCATCTACCCAAGATACCCTCCACCGGACTTTAATAAATAGTTTCCATTTGTAACAACCCTTGAATTTCTAAATCTAACTCGACTTACAAATGATCCCATTTTTCACTCTCCTTGGTGGACGATCATTCCTAAAAAAAATTGAGCGACATCCCGAAATTCAATGGAAATCCTAGAGAATACTTGTCCACACATTTTATGATGTATTATTTATGGTGTTCACTGAATTATTTAAATGATGATTTAATCTTTATATGGTTTTTCCAGAAAAACCTTACTTGTACGACAACAAATTGGTATATTGAATTACCACAAGATTCGTTCAATCATTTCAGTGCCTTAGCAACCACATTTCTAACTCATTTTCAGTTTCCCCATTCCTTATGAAACCGAGACTGAACTTTTGACTTCTTTAAACAAACTGACTCCACTCGCATTTTTTATCATATTCATGGGTGGTGATATCATAGTCATTTGGTCAAAACCTTTGTTCCAAATCAGTTATTAGTGGAATGGTTCACTAAGTCTTTGTTACCATCTATAACAGAAGACGTTGCTAAAGGTGGAGTTGTAACCAAAGAGAAAGTCATTTCTCGTGCCCAATACCTTGATCTCATTTACACTCAATTTTTAATGCTCTACGACAAAATACTCAATTCTATGAGACCTTCGTACATTGTTCCACCACCTTCTGGTAAAGAATCACATTTCATTGTTGGTGTGATTGGTTCTACTAGCCAAAAATCAGTGAGTAAACTAGCTGGTTCATCTCATGTTGTATCTGCCCAAAACCCGTCCTCTGCTACTCATGTGACTACTTCTGACATTAATTTCATCCAATCCAAAAAATGAAAATCTCAGCAGCTAGGAATTAAGAAGAAATTAAAAGGAAAGAAGAAGAAAGATAATTCTTCGTGGGACAAAAAAACTAGTCTACTGAAGAAAAATGGAAACCTCAGTATCCTTGCTTAGTCTGTAACAAGGAAATTTTACTCGATATTGTCCACATCGAGAAGAATTAAATCAATTCCTTAACTCGTCGTCTTTTGCACCTATTTCGTTAACAACATGTGGGATTCATGCAAAGAACCTCTGACATATCACGCGTGTTCATGCCATACTAAATAATACCCTTAATTTGACTAGATATTAGAAAATACCTCTAAAAATCACATTATTTAAACCCCTACCAATACAAAACCAATATAGCTCTTGAATTTAAATACTTTCAATAGACATTATAGGTATCCATTTTTTCATTGACATTTTTTATACCCCTTTATATTTTTTCATTCAATTTGAGCTCCATTTTTTATACTTGCCAATATAAAAGCCCTTTACCCCCTATTATATGCTCAACATATTATTTCATGTTTTCCTCAATATATATCCCCCAATATGAACCACGTGGTATGGTATTGCTCCCCGAGTGAAGTATTCATGGTTAATAGATCCCTTTCATAACCAGGTAACAAACATGGTTGCATGGGATCCATCTTCCTCTTCCTCGATTATGATGTTATCCTCCACCAAATAGAAAAATGAAGCTATGGTGGCTATGATAAAGAAGGACTACAATAATCAAAATCCCTTAGTTGGTAAGGCTATTCATCAACCTAATAGTTATACATAATCCACTTCAAATCCTTCTCCAAATTTGGTTCCAAAAAAATTAACTATTAAATCCACAAAGGGTGTTATTCACAAATCAACATTCAATCCTTGTGTGAGAGTTGGACAAAATTAAAACATACATGAGGATATGGCTCAAGCTCCTTCTGCTATGTCAACTCTCGAGGTTTTGCAGAATTGTCCCGCCTAGAAGAGGGCTTTACTTGCCACAATTGGAGGCATCGATACTCCAGATTCTAGTCTTGTAGTATTTAATCATGAGAATCATACACTCAAACTTCCACCGCAGCTAGATTTTATGATCCAGGTTGTTATTAGAAATAATACCATCAATCATACAATTTTGAAAGAAGGACCTTCAACCTACATCATGCCAATTTCTCTTTGGGAGGCCTTTGGTTCTCCTCAACTCAACCAGACACCCACTACTCTCAAAGTGTTTGATGGAAGAATATTCAAGCCTTACGGAATTTTGAATTCATCACAAGTAGAATATTTGGAAAAATTGTGTCAATAGAAGTTTTGGTTATAGATGGACCACTGGCTTATAACCTTTTACTAGGTTTCACATGGATTTATTCCATGGTCGTTGTCGTTTCGACCTATTTTAGAATGATCGCTTTCCTTCACCAAAGGGGCATCGTAGCCATTGATCAACTCACATTTTTTTCCAATAATTATAAAACTACTAGAAGCATACCTCTTGTGCATGAATCCCCACATCCTTATCAACATGGAAAATTTGGATTACTTAAAGATTCCACTTTGATGGGAAATTTTTCTCTTCCTCCTCCTGACAACCCAAATCCAGTTGACTTTATCAACATGATCTCTTCTTGTACTATTCCTTCTAATCCTTGGATAGTATAATACACTTATAAGATTGATACATTTGGTGACCGCATGTCACTCAATCCTGTTGAGCTTTAATATGAAGCTATATAGCCACCATGTTCAATTCATTCTTATTTATCCTCCTCGATAGATTGGGTCGATAATTCCTGAGATTATGGATCATCCTATGATCCTTTATCCAGTACATTTTCTACTGATGAAAGAATCATGGAAATAATTATGTCAGATGATGTGTCGTGGGATGATAATCATCATCATTCCTCCTTTCCTGATACCTCTAAGGATAATCTTGGTGATATCAATTCACCCAATATCCTTGAGATATCTATGAATTCTCTATCTATCCATGACATCAATTCTGAGAAGAATTTATCAAATATTGAAGAGACTTCCCATCTTGATATTTTGATTAAACCCAAAATAATTGAGAATGTACATATTGGTGCATATTATTCTCTCGATGAGGTCAAGATCTATAAAACCCTTTTCCATTAATTCTGACATGTTTTTGACTGGTCATATGAAGAAATGCCAAGTATTGATCTAGATATTGTTGTACATGAAATCAAGGCATATATGGATGCTAAGCCAATGCGACAACGCTTGTGTCTGGTCCATCCTAAGAAAACTATTGTTATTAAAGCTGAGTTTGAAAACATTTTGCGTGTCAGTTTCATTTACCTAGTTCCTCTTACTAGTTGGGTCTTGAACATTCTTATTGTAATGAAGAAATAAGGAACTATTTGTGTTTGTGTTTATTATCGGGATATCAATCGTGCCTGTCCTCGGAACAACTATCCCACCCCGTTTATCGCCTATATTTTTGATGAATATGCTAGAAGCACATTTTTTTCGTTTATGGATGGTTTTTCCAGCTATAACCAAATAAACATACTCCCATTGGACCAACATAAAACTGCATTTATTTGTCCATGGGACACGTTTTCCTATCTAAAGTTCCCTTTTGGTTTGAAATACATTTGCGCAACTTTCCAGAGGGCTATACAACCCTATTTGTATTACCTACCTTCCCACTTGAAACAATGTGTGGATAATAAAATGTATCTCAAGGATATTTTTTCATTATCGACATTATAATATTATCATATTTGTTGTGTTGAATCAAGGAATTTGTATTGATCCACTTAAAGTGAAAGCGATCTTCAATATGCCTACTCCTTCCTCGCTTGTTCAGTTACAATTCCTCTAAGGGAAGGCTAACTTCCTACAGATATTTCTTCCCAACTATGCTAAATTTACCAAAGGATTTACATGAATTTTGAATAAATGGGTTCCCCTCCATTGGGATGATACTTCTGTTGGGGCCCTTGCTTTGAAATTAAACAGCTTTTGAGTTGCAACTATTACGTGGCAGGATGCAACCACGGTAGGCAGAGAAATGTCAAGGTTGCGAAGGAGTAAAGGACAGGTGGCACGGCTATTGTGGGAGCAAGCACAGATGGCAGAAGAGCATGGCAGGAAACAAGCAGTAAAACTCCCGACTAACAGAAAGAAACAGAAGACATCCGAGTGAGAAGAAAGGAATAATTGTTAGTCGCGCTGGCAGTAGAACAAATAGGCAGCTGATCAATGGAAAGAAGAGGTTGGCTCAGACGGGATCAGGGAACAGGAGTCGTAGGAGAGCTCTGTTCATGTTGTTTTGTTCTCTTCCCTTTTGTATCTCTATGTTTTCTCTCAATCCAATAGGACCACATTGTATTCTGTTCTTTTCGAGCTCATGCTGAGGAGCCTTGTAATAGCTTTTCACTGATAGTTGATTCATAATATAATCAGAGTTTGTTGTTCTAGATATATGTTTTGGTCTGGAATGAATGGTTTCACTAGAAATTTTAAATTTTATTTATTATAAGTCTGAATGCATTCCCGAGAGATATCTTTCATGGAACGTTGTGTTCTTTTATACCTTTGGCATATCTCTGATTTATCCATAACAATGTTGTTAGGCTGATATCGATCTATTCCCTACCTTCGTAAGGTCACGAAACACCTCGGGTGAGACTCCTGGGTCCTCGGAGCAGGGTGAAAATGCCAGCGTGGTGCTAGAATACATCGGAACACCTTGTTGGCCCTTAACCTGAACCTGGGTCTTATCTACGAGACCTATTTTCTTGCCAACAACTGGTTCCATTGCCAGGACCTGAAATTTCATTTGGGAGCTAGATCATGGTATCTCAGATCTTCGAAAGAGAAATACAAAGTTGGTGGGATAACCACCTAAATCAGTTCATCACTCAACAAGCCGAGATGAGACGACAAAAGGAGAAAATGATCAAAATTCTGGTTCTATTTTCTGACTCTACCAGTGATACCTACGAAATATTTTGGGGAAATTTCCCAGAAGAACTCTATATTTGGTTGCGGAGGCTTCAGACCAAGGCAACCAAAGAAAAGTAGCGGAAAGTCAATCGCAAGTGGGTGCATGGAGATCTGGTGGCCCTTCATCGTTTAAACACCGATTTGACCCGAGCTGTAGGTTTTTGGGTGGAATCTACCTTGGATGGATACATAGTGGAGTTTGTAGTAGAGTGCTACTAGTTTTTCTCGAGAGCAGAAGATACATTCAAATCCGAGTTAAGGGGGAAGCTGCTAAAGGATATCCCATTGTGGATTAAATCCTTGATGATAGATGAAGAACTAATGGGGTTCCAAAAAGCAGAGATGGAAGCATAAACCTCCTGTGCTGGGGGAAGGGACTCAGGGAGAGATGCTACAAGAATAGTAAAAAGGGGGAGTAGGGGTATGGATGTCGAGATCTCTAATAGGCTAAGGGAGGGACGTGCACATCGTAGGGCGTAGATCTTCGAGAAGTGGCGAGAAATGGTGATAAAGGAGTTAAAAAGACAGGAAAGTAGTAGGAAAGGTAAGGAGGAGGCACCTCAAGTGACGAAGGAAATGGAAATTCAAGTGGGTCCCCAATATATAAGTGGGGCCGTTAAATAATTTAGGGAGGTGTATAGGAGCCCAGCCCAGAGGGAGAAAGGAAAGAAGTTTGATGGAGAAGGTACAGACGCGCGCCCGGAGGAGGTGTCCGATGCGGAGATGCACGGTGCAATGGAGCGACTATTCCAAGAAAGGTCGGCATCCATATCTCAAGGTATTCCTATTCCCAAAAGTTCAAGTAGAACTAGTCCCAACCTTCCCCTAGTGCTCTATCAACCCCTAGGTGAAATTTTTGTTAAGTTTTGCGAATTAGGCAAGTTGCATAGTATTCGGTCTCCAGCAGCGATACAAGCTAGTAGTACTATTGCTAGTAGTGCCATTTCACAACCAGGAACCAATGGATTCATTTTAGTAATTCCTACCCAAGTGAACATGGCGGGGTCACTAACTCAGTACCCACAGTTCTCTGGGAGGGGTAGCGACGATGTCGAACAACACTGGTATCTATGCGAGGCCATATGGAGGGCACGACAGACACCAGATGTGGGGAAGTTGATAGAATTTCAAACCACCCTTAGGGAGAGAGCCCTATGCTCGTTTATGAAGTGGTATAAAATTCATCAGAATCCAGCAATAGTAGATGTGAAGAGGGACTTCATTAAGGATTTCAAACTGCCCCAAACAGACGAGGAGGGTCTGTCAAAAATGTGGAAAATCAAGCAGCGGGAAGGAGAGACTGCTTGGGATTTGATGTGGAGATTCAAGGATGCAATTGGAAAACTCAGCTATCCAATTGATCCAAACCATCAGAGGGATTGGTTCATCAAAGCGCTACTACCCTTGACCAGAACTCCACTAACTCAATAGAGGATCAAAACATTGCAAGACACACTGGAGCAAGAAATGAAGATAGAAGCTATGGCGGGTTACCCGCAAGATTTTAAGGGAGGAACAGCAGTACAGGACCCTTCTATAGTGGGATTATAGCATCAAATAGCGAGCTTGATAGAGAAACTTAAGGAAATTCAACCAATGAGGCTGGCAAGACCGAATGTATGGTGCACACACTATCTAACGGAAGGACATGTGGTAACTAAATGCCCTCGGTTGCGGGGTCAGAATGGGGGGGGAATTGGCCACAGGGGCACAGGGTGCTCCACCAATTGTAGGGGTGGCCCAGATAAACACCCAGGGAATGTATCCACCACACCAACAATACACGAGGTTCCCTGCGCAACAAAATCCAACCACTACTGAATATTGTGAGATATGAAAAAACATGGGTCATCCACCTCACCTATGCCCTATTTTGAAAAAGTATTCTACTATTTTGAATAACTCATACTGTGAGTTCCTTGCTTTGAAAACACACGGCACAGAGCAGTGTAGAGCTCTGGACGCATTGGCAGATCGATTGGACCAGCCTTCATATTGGGTGAATGAGACCCCTTGAGGAAGAGGAGGAGGCATGAGAGGAGGACGAGCAGGGGTTAGAGGCCCAGTAAGATGTTACAACTGTGACCAAGAAGGACACGTGGCGAGATAATGTCCACTTCCTAGAAGACCCTGGTGTTCCCAGTGTCGGGTCAACACGCACACAACCGAATATTTCCCTGAACTAATTAAAAGATGGGAGGAAAGAACTAGAAAAAGAGGAACAAATCTAGTAAATGCAGAGCCCAGGATAATGGAAAATCAAACGATGCATAACATGGCAATAGTAACATGAGGGGGTAAGAAAATGGGGGAGGATGCACATACAGTGGACCCGATAAAATTGATCAGGCCAGCATCCCCAAAACTGTTGTTCAAATCGGAAAGACAGAAGCAATTTTTCCAACAGAAGGTAGCAACATTTGGCCAACTGGGAGGAAACAAAGGCATTGAGTTACAACAACCATAGGAAAAAAACAAAATCCAAACTGATTCAAATTCTATCATTCAAGAGTGGTTCCATATATTCCTAAAAATTGTTAACAATACACCAATGCTAGAACAGCTAAAGTAGAACCTCGAAGGGGTGCTGCAGAAAAGCACAGGAGCAAGAGAATCACCAGACGCAAACTAGAAGTATGTAAAGAGAGTAAAGAGAAACAAAATAAGGATGGGAAAATAATTCTGAGTAAACACACAAGTTGTGAGTTTCCAGATTAAAGACGCCATGCTTGATTTGGGATCCGATGTCAATATTTTGCCAAGGAAAACTTGGGAAGCATTAGGAAGGCCAAGATTGACATATTCACCAATCCAATTTTGGATGGCGAACCAGTACTGCATTGTGCCCATCGGCAGATTGGAGAAAGTTGAAGAATATATTGCAGGGGTAAAAACATATACGGACTTTGAGGTCATTGACATCATGGGAGATAAAGATCCTTATCATGCATTGTTGGGAATTGACTAGGCCTTTGAAAATTATGCAATAATAGATCTAAAGAAGGAACAGATGATTTTTGAAGATGGAGAGGTTAGAGTCACTCAGCCACTCGACCCATATCAAGGCCCAAGATACACAGAAACTGTGGATAATAGAGAATATGCTCAACTTCTGGATCATCTCGATCAAATGACCGCAGGAAGAAGAGAACATTACATTAACCCAATAGCAGAAGGCTCTGTAAGCTGGAGAAGCATCCAAAGCTTAGAATTGGGCTCAGAAATAGCCTAGGATGATTGGTATTAAGGAGGGTATGAAACCAATACAAGGAGATGCGCCAACATCGGAAGAATCAATTGGATCAGGACCAAGGTACGAGAATACCCAACCTTATCTAATATGAATTTTGTAAACATTTTCATAACAAAAATAAAAGATAAGGTACCAGAAGGCCATAGGTTACCACTGATGGACATGGCATTACAGTCCACATCCACAAGATGGTGGAGTAATCATCACAACTCGTTGTCGCAATGGGACAAAGTTGTGGCAGCATTAAAAGCAAGATTTAAGGAAGAGGAAGGACCCCGTAGTAAGAAGAAATACCAAGGAGACTCAAACCCCAGAAACCATCTGAAGAAATGTGAGGAACAATGGAGAAATGAGGGATATCCAAAAGAACTGTGGGTACACCAGTTTATCCACTCTCTGGACTTAATTCCACAGGCTGGATACCTGACCGAAGAGAAGAAAAGAGGGACCAACGAATGGAAGGAGGTGGTGGAAAATTTCATGCAGTGTTTCATGTTTGAAGGAAAAATAGAACCGGTTACACAAGCTTTGTAGGCTATCAAGAAGGTACTGTTCTTCCCGGATATTCAAAAGAATGATGAGCAGTCGCTTTAGTACCAAGGTGTCAGAAAAAAGGTGGCATGTAAAAAGATAAAAAGTGAGATGGATGATGACAATCTGGAGGATCTCAGGCACCTATATTTTGAAGAAACAGAGGGGGAGATGGACATCAAAGAAGAATCGAAAACATAACGAATCCATCTTCTACCATTAAGAACCAAGGAATTAAATATTGGAACAGAATACAAGCCTAAAATAGCAACGATTGGAGACTATTGGGATGAACAAACAACTAAGGAAATATTCAGTCTACTGAAGGAATATGAGGACTTGTTCCCTTCATCAATAGTGGATTTAAAAGGCATAAAATGGGATATGGGGGAGATGCAGATAATATTGAAACCTGACACAAGGTCGGTGAAACATAGACCATATCGTCTGAATTCAAGGGTCAAGGAAAAGGTTAAGTCAAAAATCGACAAGATGTTGAAAGCAGGATTGATATTCCCGGTAGAGGAAGTAGAATGGGTAAGTCCTATAGTTATACAGAACAAGAAATAAAAGTCTGAGATACGATTCTGTGTAGATTACAGAAGCTTGAACAATTCTTGTATCCATGACCCCTTTTCCACTCCATTTAGTGACGAAGTCCTAGACAATGTTGCGGGGAACAAGGCATATTCATTCACTGATGGATTCTCAGGATACCATCAGGTAAGGATAGCAAAGGAAGATAATAAAAATACAACATTCACCACCGAATGGGGCTCTTTCGCATACAATGTGATGCCATTTAGATTGAAAATGCACCAACAGTATTCTATCGCATCGTGATAGCCGCTTTCCGAGAATACATCCACAAGTTCTTAGAGGTCTACATGGATGACTGGACCATTTATAGAATACTAACTGAACGGACAAGTTCTACAAGGATGGGTGAACGGCGCACGCCTGAAGCCCTACCAAGAGTAATTTAATCATTTCAATTCCAATAACTCTCGCAACCGAGAGGAGTCAGTAGGGTAGAGTAGCATCAATAACTCTCTCACACCCGAGATGAGATTAGATAGGATTTACACTTAAAGTGACACCATAAAAATAAATACAGTTATGTTGCAGAGACCACAACGCAACCAATTGTGGTCAGGGAAGGGTAGTGCCCTACTTGTCATCCACGTCAGATAGCAAAGCGTGTCGAGGTAGTGCCCAACTTGTCATCCACATCAGATAGCAAAGCATGTCGAATGTCAGCCCATCATCATTATGCGTACTACTTGGGTCAGTCCGTAGGATTACTAGGATTTGGAAATAATTTCCATAATTAGAATCACCCTTACCGTAACAAATTTTCCATAATTATACATAACCACCAGCCGTCGCGTCTACCCAAATCCCAAAACCACAGTCAACAATGTCAGAACCCACCTCAGCTGGTAACTAATCGCACGATTGTAGCCGTGGAGGAAGCCAGAGGGAAATTAATTAGTTATGGGGTCTCATCAACCTCACCCATGTCAGTTAATTACATAACCCGCATGCAGAGAAGCACGAGAATGCTGGAAAAATCTGAGTTAGAATCAGAAACATCTAAAAGAACAAGAGCAGCTGAACCAGAAGAAGAGAAGAGAAGGCACACAGGAGAATGAATTCAAGAGAAAAGAGAGAGAGTTGTTCTACAAGTGTACCAGAGAAGAGACATAATGAACAGAGTAATTCCAGCAGTTGTGGAGCAAGAACTTGACATCATAATTTAAAATATGGAGTCCCTTGTGGGTAAATATGACAATGCAACACTGATCGATACATACCTTACAAACTCTTTTTAGTTTCCAACACTGAAAAGGAAAGTGTATATAGAGAATTATACAACATAAAAAGTATAGCCAGTGACAAGAGTTCTGCCAGAGTTCAGGGGCATCCAACAGTCGACGATACTGAACTTCAGAAATCTACCAGTGTTCGGGACTACAAGCGTTGCGATGCAATGCAAAAAGTTTTTTTTTAGTAGAATCCAAAAAGGTTCACTATGGCTGGGGAAGGAAATCCCAATTCATGTAGAAGACATCCATAGATTAATTGGACTATCATAGGAGGGGAGGGACGTATCAGCGGTGTTCCAAACCATATCCAAGAGAGCGAAGAAATCTGGGGACACGGACTACTATGTCAAGTATGGCACTAGGAGAGGGGGAAAATGAGTGAAGATCGACTTGATCAAAAAACCGGAGGTAAAGTTCGCCTACTACTTAATTGCTAGAAAGATGATGAGGCACTATAAAAAAGGGGAATGTGCATTGGATACAATTTCGGTTGCGGAGCATTGCATCCAGGGGACAAGGCTGAATTGGTGCTCTTTCTTGCTGAAGGAATTGTTCGAAGCTTGCGAGGACAATTACAAGAGGGAGACCTGATTTATTTATGGGTATTTGATCATGGCACTAGCCATGTGGAAATGGACCTTCCCAAGCATCCAAATTTCATTCGAGATAGCAGAAGGCCAACCATTGGCAATGAAGTTCGTGCCTTGGAAAGTGTTCGGGGATCCTAGCACAAAATAAGTGAACGCAGAAGATTTTAGAGTCTGGTACGGCCAGATGGTTGACGTCATGATGAGTCAACAAAGAATTCCAGGAATTCTGTTAGATGGATATGGCACGCAGATATGGTTCGGGATCACCCACAACCAAACTTTTCTCAGGCCAACCTGTGTATCAGAATCAACTTTCAACATGACGCCCTTGAGGTTCCAAATTGATGAAGCAGCCTTTCACACAGAGGTTTTTTCGTGGCCAGGAGTGGCGATGGAGGTCAAGGATGGATTCTACACATATATCCTCGATGGGATGCTGCCAAACCCACTACCTGTGGAAACTTTAGAGTGTTGTGGGGAAAACAAGAAATGAGAAAAGATAATAGGAGAAACTGAATTTGAAACTGAAAGAACTGAAGGATAGAATCACTTGGAAACTTTATTGATCAAATTCTCCGTATCTACAAGCCTCTCGGGCCATCTCTTTAAACCTAGCCTATTTCTTTATTACAACCATATTTTGTTATTCAACCTACATTTTAGTTATTCTAACTACATAGGTAAATTTACAATATTCGTTGTCAAATTTTAACAAACTCCACCTTGACAACAAATTGTCCATTCATCATCTTTTTTGC
This sequence comes from Pinus albicaulis, assembly GCA_034641835.2. Lineage (NCBI taxonomy): Eukaryota > Viridiplantae > Streptophyta > Pinopsida > Pinales > Pinaceae > Pinus > Pinus albicaulis. Next base: position 21,912,573 of record MU968359.1, on the reverse strand, counting down.
AAGCCGAGAGAAGCAAGACACCATCTCAGCTTCTCTATTGTAACTAGCTTCGTGAATATATCTACATGATTCTCCTGTGTGTGGACCTTCTTGAGGACTACTTTGCCGCCTTCGATTACATGTCTCCCAAATTGATACCTTACATCGATGTGCTTGGTCTTGCTGTGATAGGCTAGATTTGTGGCCAAATGAATAGCGCTCTGACTGTCACAAAACACATTCACTTTCTCCTAAGTCCTTCCAATCTCATCAAGCAGACCTTTTAACCAGATTTCCTCTTTACAGGAATCTGAAGCAGCTATATACTCTGCTTTAGTAGTGGACAAAGCAACTGTCTCTTGAAGCTTTGACATCCAAATGATTACTCCACCTGCAAGAGTAAAAACATAACCTGTAGTAGACCTCCTTTTGTCCAAATCACCTACATAATCAGCATCCACATATCCGCAGGCTGTACCTTCATGACCATCAAAGATGATGCAATGGTCACTTGTGCCTCTCAAATACCGAAGCACCCATTTCACTGCTCACCAATGTTCTTCCCCTGGATTTGCCATGAACCTACTGACAACTCCAACTGCATGTGAAATGTCAGGTCTTGTAGATACCATCGCATACATTAAGTCACCTACTGCATTTTCATATGGTACACGAGACATATACTGCTTTTCTTCATTATTTATAGGACTCAAATCCGAAGAAAGCTTAAAATGGGAAGCTAATGGAACATTAACAGGTTTCACATTGTTCATACCGAACTTTTCAAGTATTTTCTCCACATACTTCTGTTGTGATAACCAAAGCTTACCATTCTTCTTGTCTCTGTGTATCTCCATGCCCAAGATATGTTTTGCTGCTCCAAGATCCTTCATTTCAAACGTCCTAGACAGCTGAGCCTTTAACCTACTAATTTCTTCCATACTTTTGCTTGCAATAAGCATATCATCAACATACAACACCAAGATAATGAATGTGCCATTGAAACTTTTGAAGTATACACAATGATCATACTCACTTCTGATAAAATTCTGGCTCATCATGAAGGAATCAAACTTCTTGTACCATTGCCTGGGCAACTGCCTCAGGCCATACAATGATTTCCTGAGCTTGCAAACTAATCTTCTGTTGCGACCTTGTACAAAACCTTTTGGCTGATCCATATATATCTCTTCATCCAAATCACCATGAAGAAAGGTTGTTTTAACATCTAACTGTTCTAACTCAAGGTCAAGTAAAGCAGTTAGTGCTAACACAGTACGAATAGAAACAATTTTAACTACTGGTGAAAAGATCTCATGAAAGTCAATACCTTCAACCTGAGAATACCCTTTTGCAACCAGTCTCGCCTTATACCTTTCGATACTTCCATCAACTTTTCTCTTCAACTTGAAGACCCATTTGCACCCAACAACGCTTCTCCCTTCAGGAAGTTCTACAAGATCCCAGGTATTGTTCTTGGCTAAGGAGTCCATTTCTTCTTCCATAGCCTTTTTCCAAATCTTGCTATTGTTACACAGTAATTTGTCACCGTCCCTACCATTCCCCATCCCGCACAATGGAGGACTCATTTTGTGACCTGTAAACATTGTCATGCCTTGAAAACATCATCAATGCATTTCTCTAAGCATGAGCTTCAATTGCCCTAAAGACATCTCCTTGCAAAAAATCATGAAAACATCTCCTTTTGCATTGGCGCGGGCAGACAGTTCACCACTCGCGCCAATGAGGAAAATCCTACAAAGAGGCCGCGCCAACTGGCGCTCTGTCCCAGAGTAGTAGTCGCGCCAGCCAATTTAAGAAGTGTTTTTTAAATAAAGATGGCGGAAGTTGTGTTTCAACAAACTCAGAAACCATTGCCTATCTTGAGTTGGGAGGTTTGGTTGCGGGAGTTCTATGGAAGGGAAGTGGTTTTTCCACCTCCCATGGAACCTTCCTTGTTGATAGGGCCAATCCCACAATAATAGGGATCCCAACTCCCTCCTTCCCCATCTATAAAAGCCTGCTCAATTCCATGGCAAGCTAGTCTTGAAGTGCCTAAGCTTTGAATCTCCAAATTCCCAAGAGCCTTTGTGCTGTAAAAGCCCTCTTTCTTCCCTTAAGGCCGACTCAAGTAAGGAGACTATTGTCGAGAGACTCAGGAGAGGTTTGCCCTTTCCCTGGCGAGCTTTGCGAGACGTGAATGACTGGAGACCCATCTGAAGGAGACCACGACGTCGGAACATTGGTTGTAATCTCTTTCGATCGTTATTTAATGAATGATTACGATTATGGTTCCACTCTGTTTTCGATTATGTTAATATGAGTAGTATCCTTTCTGACTGATATTTAGTTGCGTATGCTGGATTTTATGCTTGTATCTTTTTGTTTCTTGCATGTGCAGGTGTCCATCCGCGGAGATCATGGAGGATCGTGATCTGCCGAGGCTGAGGAACGGGAACGCTCTCTTCTTCAGATCGTAGCATTGGATTCCAGGTAGGCCTCCATCTTTGGTCTTTTCATTCGTAACTAGGAACTTGCGTTGTAACATTTCGTGATTGTTGCTAGACCCCTGCTGGGCTAGTAGGGATCACCTCTGTCCGCAGAGGGGATTTACCTCCTCAACAATTTGGCGACTCCGCTGGGGATCGTCTAGTTTTCACTGTCTCGTTTAGATTGTCTCGTTTTGATTATTTTATGATTTTCCTTGCTTGATGAGCCTTTTGGGTTGGGTTCTTTTGCTGTTTTTGCTTCTTGGTTTGCTTAGTATACATTGATCTGCTTCTGGAGTAGTTCTTTTTTTTTTTTGGCTGAGAAACTCGACTGGCGCGCTTTTTAGCTCGACAGTCGCGCCAATTGGCACATGTTGCTTTTGTTTAGCCCGCGCCAATTGCTTTCTGGCGCCAGTTGCAGCCTTACAGTCGCGCCACTCCTGTAAGGTTTTTGAGTTTGCTCAGTTTTGAGCTCTCTGGGTCTGGTCAGTGCTTTTCTTCTTGATTTTCCGACTACCTGAGTGTGTTGGAGTCCTGTTTGACTAGGAATTCGCCTCCGTCCTTTGGTTGTTTGCTTTTATCTATCGATTTCACATTTTGAGCCCTAGGGAATCTAGTGGCTTAGTGTATCGAGCCCTCCTTGGGAGTTTTGGTGTTTCGTTTGTCCGGTCGACTTTCTGATTGCTCCTCTGCATCCTCTTAGTAGTTTTTCATTGTTTTGTTGCGATTTTTGGGTGATTGCTCATTCCTTCATTCAAAATTTGTTTGGTCTTGCTTTGGGCCTAGATCACACGGTCCATTGGAGCCTTTGAGTCTTTTCTTGGTTTTGAGAGACTTTGGTCGATTTGGGATCTGATTGCTTGTGTTGTTGAGTGAAATTTGCTTGTTTTTCTCTCTCCATATCGTTTCTCAAGTTGTTCCATTTTTTTTCAGTTTGTTTAGTGCATATTAGCTATCAAACGTTGAAAATCACAAAAAAAAAATCTCTTTTGTTTTTGGTTGAATTAGTGCAAATTGAAATTTTTCGATTTTACTAGTTATTAGTGATTTGAATGGAAAGTTTTAAATTTCATTAGTTGCATTAGAGATCTCATGGTTTTTCTTCCGATCATTTCGTTTGTGTAAAATCTCTCAACTCTTCTGTAACTAGTTTTATCAAACGAAATGTTGGACTGTGGCATGTAGCTTTGCATTTAAGAGTCTTTTAAGACATTACATACGATAGGGCCTGAAAATTGAAACTTAATTGAAGATCAACTTTAAAATCTATCCAATTAACCTAAGGCAGCATTGAAATCTAACGAAACATATTTAGAGGTCTAGGCTAGAGACGTGTTCCAACGTCTTTAAACCTAGCAGCTGTCGTTCGCCTTTTGGCTTTAGACAGCGCTAGTACGGACTTGTGCTCCCCGTACCATCGCGTATATAAAGGGAGACCCCTCTAGGTTTTCAATCCTTTATCCACAGGAAGCCGAGTCTGCCACCCTATACCCGTGATACACCGAACACAGCATTCGAGGAGATTGCCTGCATGTACGGAAAGTCCTTGGTCGATTTATGTTTCATTATTGAAACCAAGGTGTATATTGCAGTTCACGGATATTTGGTACACCCTTTGTGCCTAGTTTTTCCTGAGCAGTCATTTGGTCTTTTCTGACTCCCTAAACTTGAAAAGACCGTCAAGCGCTTGTCCTTTCACGCTTGTGTCAAATCTGAAAGAGATAGAGTCATATTTTATCGTTTCTCGACTCTTAAAACATGAAACGGTAAAGTTTCTTACTTTTCAATGTGGTAAAAATTAATCACCCACGATTACACGCCCGCTTAGATATTGCTTGTTGACCGTTTGATCGTGTGTCTTAACTCGTTTTCAGCCTGTGTGTGTGTTTGCTTCTTTTTCTCTGGTCTTTTGCCACAGTGGCGGAACCTTCGGTTTCGTCTACTGGTAGTCCTTACACGGACGATTCTTCAGAGGCTTGCCAATCCTCTGTCGAACCACAGCAGCCTATTGTTTCCAAGTTTCCTGACGGGGGACCGGTTCTCGCTGAGCAACCCTTTGGAGGACCAGCTGAGTTCAATTGGCCCTTTTCAGACCCTCTGTCTGAATTGAGATTAGGAGCTGACTTCCTTTCTCTTACCTCAGGTTCGCCTTTTGTTGCTGCTGTATTTCCTCCTAGTCCTCACCGTCTTTTGCGTGATTTAATGGCAAGATCAACCATGAGTGATTCTGGTGAGGAAATCCCAACATTTGGTGAAGACTATCAGCTCTTCCCACAAAGATTGTTTGAGGGAGACAACTCTAAGCCGGCTGCCATGTCAACAGCCAGTCCTTCTTTACCATAGGGATACAGATCTCTGGGTCAGATCATTTCCGCTGCAGCCTCTATGGGAATATCATCTCCTGCTTCGAGGCCAGCTGCTACTACACCCGAGGTGTCTCCTCAGACGCCCGTCACTTCTGTTCCCGTCCGGCCCACTATCTGTGTGGTCGCCTCTTCTCCTGTTGTCTCAGCATATGCTACTAGGGCTGGGCCAACTTCTGAAGATGTTTATCTAGCTACTGCTATACCGGAGAACATCTCTCCGGAGGAGTACCGGTTGTCCTTGCAAAAGCCGAACGCCGAGGTTGGACCGTCCTCCCAAGATCCCTACCGATCTTACTTTTTGCACTATGCACAGGATGGTACTCCCGTGTATGCTTTCCCAGGTCAGTATGATGAGCACGGGGAGATTTTGCGTCTACCCGCTCCTGAGGCTTATCTCTATGCTCAAGGTTTACCTTTTAACCAGGCTTATAACCCGCAAGGACAGCCTTTCCAAGGCCAACCTACGGGCCAACCTGGCTATCTTTATGATCCACAGGGGCAGCCCATTCAAGGCTATCCTGTTGGCCAACAAGGGCCATCGTACGGTCCGCAAGGACAGTATTATAGCCCTTCTGGTCAACCTGTTCAGCCTCAGCCGGGGTATCAACCGAGACCGGTCTATGGTCCTGGGAGGCAAATCCAGCCTTCTTTACCGATGCAACCACAGTATCCTGTTGTTTCTAACGTTGCATATCAGCTAGGAACATCCTATGGTTCTGCTTCAGGTCAAACCAGTTTCCAGCAAACACCTGGTCCTGTTCCACCACCGGGCCAACCGGTTCATCCGGTACAACCCGGTGTCCCGCCTCCAGGCCAACCGGCCCATCCGGTACAACCTGGGGCTCACTTACAACCAGGTAAACCTGCGCAACCGGCGCCGCCTGTCTATCCAAGTCAACCTGGTCATTCAGGTCAGCCCTCACATCCGGGTCAACCTGTTCACTCAGGTCAGCCCTCTCAGTCGGGTCAACCTGTTCATTCAGGGCAGCCCACTCATTCCATTAACCCTGCACAGCAGTCGGTTCATTCAATGTCGCAGCCAAATCAACAGTTGCGCCCTACTTATCAGGCTCCGCAGGGTTCCACTTTTCAGCAGCCTACTCATCCTCAGGGTGGTTATTATCCTCATGGTCAGTCTCAACCGAACTATAACCACCCCAGAGGCTCTCAGTATTATCCTCCTCCACCCAATTTTACCTACGCTCAGCAGCTAAATCCAAACGCTGCTTATACGGGGCCGACACATAATCAGGGTCCATACCCTGGTTACCAAGCCCCGCACTATGGTTACCAGCATCCAAATCAGTCTGGTTATACGACCTACGCCCCCTACGGTCAGAATCCTACATGACATAACCCGTGGGGGCAAGGATATTCACAACCATCGTGGAGTATGGGTACCGGACCTCATCATGGGCCTGACATGGCAGTTAATCCTCCATTGCCGTTCCTGGCTACCTTGGAGCTGCCAGATGTTTCAAAGTTGACCAATGATCCAATTTTACATAATCCATATTGGCCTCCGGTTCCTACCAAGATACCAAGTGATTTCCCCAAGTTTGAGGGAAAGGCTAGAGAGGACCCCCACGTGCATGTGATGACGTATCATCTTTGGTGTTCGTCTAACTCTTGTGTCGATGATTCAATTCGCCTGCGCCTCTTCCAACGTACTTTAACTGGAGCTGCTGCTAAGTGGTACATAGAGTTATCCCGTGGCATTTTCCAAGATTTCAACTCTTTAGCCATGGCTTTCCTCACGCATTTTCAGTTACCGGTTCGATATGAAGCCGGGACGCACCTCCTGACTTCCCTGAAGCAGGATAAAGCCACTCACATCTTGGATCACATTCATGAGTGGCGGCACCGTCGTAGACTGATCAAGTTTCACATACCTGATCAGATACTGACTCACTGGTTCACCACCTCCTTTGTGAATAAAATCACTCAGGATATTGCGATGGGAGCGTGCGTGACAGAGGAACAAGCCATCGCCCATGCCCAATACCTGGACCTTGTTTATTGTCAGTCCGGCATGCTTTATGACATCTTGACTGATGCTCCACGGCCCGGAACCACTAAGGCTCCGCCCACCCCTGCGGTGGATGGTGTCATTGGTTCTGTCTCTCAGAATTCGAAGAAATATTCGAATGGGAAGCAGAAGGCTAATTCTTCCAACAATACCTCTGCTAATCCTGCCTCATCCGATTCTGGAAAAACCACGGAGGTGAATGCCGTTCAGGCCAATCCTGCGGACAAATCCTCCAAGGGGAAAAAGAAGGGCAAAGGCAAATCTAAATCTAATGCCCCGAAACCAGAATCTAAATCTCGTACTGAGGATGGCTCCCAGCGTAAACCGAAGTACCCTTGCCTCATCTGTGAAGGGGACCATTATACTAAGGATTTTCCATGACGATCCGAGGTTAGTCAACTTCTTAAAGGCCCTAAAGGGACTCCGGCTATTTTGAAAGAGCCATTTCCATCTCAGCAAACCCAGATGGTCGAACAGCCATCATCATCTGCACCGTTTGGGTCTCAGGTTTTCATGGTGAATAGTGTTGCACCTATCTTTGTCGCTACGCGGTCGAAGGATTACAACGAACTGCGGCAGGCACCCGGGAAGGCAGTTGCGGATGGGTCGCCTCCCCCACCTATCTCCGGTCCGTTGGAAATCGAGAAGCCTTCTCCTGAACCCGTTGTGAAGCCACCTCCCAAAGGTGTTCTTCGAAGATCTTCTTATAATCCAAATGCTCGTGCCGCTCAACATTACAGCATTGTTGAGGATCTGGCACAGGCGGCGTCTACCATGCCTGCACTTGAGGTTCTTCAAATTTTTCCTTCGCAACGGAAGGCTCTACTGTCTGCGATCGGGGGCATTGATCCCGCCGACTCGAGTCTTCTCACCTTCGATTTGGAGAATTTCACTCCCCAGCTTCCACATCAAATCGCTCTGGTTATTCAAGTCAGGATTAACGGTCTAAACATTCATAGGGCCGTCATGGATGAGGGTGCATCTACCTGCGTTATGTCCTCCGCTTGCTGGAAGGCCATCGGCTCTCCAGCCCTGTCGTCATCTCCCAATTCCCTTGAGGCATTTGATGGTCGGGAATCTAAACCCCTGGGCGTTCTCGAGAGTCTAGCGATCACATTACAGGGAAAAACTGTCAACGTAGAATTAGAAGTGGTTGGCACTAAACTCAACTACAATATACTTCTTGGCCGCAGTTGGACCCATGCCATGCTCTGCGTGCCTTCCACCGTCCTTCGATTCATTAAGTTCCCTCACGAGGGCAAGATTGTCACAGTGGATCAGTTGTCATTTTTCACCTCTAACTATGAGAATAAAGTGCCATACGTGGATCAAATTCTGAATCCCCCGGACAGTGTAGGACCTGGTCTCTTCAAAGACCCAGTCCTCATGGGTATCTTTCCCGCACCGCCACCGCATACCGCTCAAGTCAACATGTTGTCCAAGTCCGATGACCCCTGGCTCATTCCTACGCCTAAGCAGGTATATGAGTTTGGAGAATCCATGCCTTTAACGCCAGTAGAGATCAACTACTGTGAGATTGTTGCTACATCGGATCCTCCGAATCCTCAGCATGCTCCTTTGAGCATGGCTCTCGACGTCTACTCTCAATCCCCCTGGCTTGGTCAGGCTGATTCACCTGATCCTCTCAGAGAGACTTTTCCTTCCGATGAGGCTATCATTAAAACTATGTCTCTTGAGGAGCTGCCTTGGGGCGATGGACATCATCGCTCCTCGTTTATGCCTAGCTTGTGGGCAATGACTGATAGTCTAGAGCGTTATGCTACTCAGGTTCCTTCCCCTCCTCTTCAAACTTCCATCTTGACGCACGAGGGTTTTTCAGAGGGTAACCTCAGTAACATTACTCAAACTGTTCCAATCAACATCTCTGTTAAACCGGGGATCGTTCAGAATATTCACGTGGGTGTGACTTGTTCTCCCGATGAGATTCAAGTCTATACTGAGCTTTTCAAAGAATTCAGGGATGTTTTCGCGTGGTCTTACGAGGAAATGCCGGGGATTGATCCCAGTATCGTAGTGCACAAGATTCCAACCTATCCAGGTGCGAAACCCGTGCGCCAACGCTTACGCCCCATGCATCCTCAAAAAGCTGCCACCATCAAGGCAGAAGTTGAAAAACTTCTAAACGCAGGTTTTATTTATCCCATCCCCCTCACAGAATGGGTGTCTAACATTGTCCCTGTCGATAAAAAGCAGGGTACGATTAGAGTCTGTGTGGATTATCGCGACATCAATCACGCCTGTCCAAAGGATAATTATCCCACTCCGTTTATAGACCATATCATCGATGAATGTGTTGGGAGTGAAATCTATTCCTTAATGGACGGTTTCTCAGGATATAACCAAATCAATATTGCACCTGAGGATCAACACAAGACCACATTCATCTGTCCGTGGGGTACTTTCGCGTACAAAAAACACCCTTTCGGCTTGAAAAACGCTGGAGCCACTTTTCAGCGTGCGATTTCCTACGCTTTTCATGACATTCGCCATATCGTTCAGCCTTATCTGGACGACTTGCCAACCCATTCGGGTAAGCGAGAGGACCATCCTGAGCATCTCCGCCAGATCTTTCTTCGTTGCAGGCGCTACAATATCAGGCTCAATCCTCATAAATGCGTCTTCTACGTTGATTTTGGCCGTCTTTTAGGATTCATCGTCTCGAAAGACGGAATTCACCTTGACCCTTTAAAGGTCGAGGCCATCGTAAATCTCCCATCACCCTCCTCCTTGTATCAGTTACAGAGTCTGCAAGGGAAAGCGAATTTTCTTCGGCGCTTTATCCCGAATTATGACGAGGTGGCCAAAGGATTCACTCGTTTATTAAATCAAAACGTTCCCTTTCATTGGGACGAAATTGCTCAGGAATCCTTTGAGAATCTGAAGACGTTGCTTGTCAATGCTCCGTTGCTTCGTCCTCCGGACTACCACCGCGACTTCACTTTATATCTAGCCACCGCATTTAGCACCATAGCCATGGTCTTGGTGCAAGATGACGATCACGGTGATGAACATGTTGTTTATTACCTGTCACGGAACCTTCTCGACCCGGAAACGCGTTATGCACATGTCGAGAATTTGGGATTAGCAGCAGTACACGCTATACAACGCTTTCGCCATTACATCCTTTTGCGTACGATAACAGTGGTTTCAGACTGCAACCCTATGACATATATTCTTTCTAGAAAATTACTGGGGGGCAAGTACTCCAAATGGATTGTGATCCTGCAGGAGTTTGACTTGGAGTTCACTACTGCTAAGTCAACTAAATCACTGGTCTTCGCGGATTTAATATGTTCTCTCCCTACAGACTCTGCTCCCTCACACTCTGAAGACCATATACCGGACGAAACGCTTTTCCTCATCATTACTCGTGACCCTTGGTACGGTGACATAATAGTGTATCTTCAGACCTCGACATTTCGGTCTGAGTTGGATAAAGCTACCCGCCGTCGGATTCGGCACCAGTCCCAACCCTACCGTATAGTAAGAGATACCTTATATCGCGTTGGAGTAGATTCGGTGCTCCGGCGATGCCTAACCTTGGAAGAGGCGGAGAAGTTCCTAAATGACTGCCACAGTGGCGCCTGTGGTGGACATATGTCCAGGTATGCTACTGCCCAGAAGATTCTGCGAGCAGGTTATTTCTGGCCTTCCATATTCAAAGACTGTATCACTGCAGTCCGTAAATGTCATGCATGCCAGATATTTCAGCGCAAGATGCGCGCGCTGCCTTTACCATTGCATCTCGTTATTACCGTTGGCCCTTTTGCGAAATGGGGCGTGGATTTTATGACGTGTAACCCTCACTCGGCTGGGGGGCATGCGTATATCATTGTCGCCGTCGACTACTTCACCAAGTGGGCCGAGGCGATGCCTACACTAGCTGCTGACGGGAAAACGACTGCTCAATTTATATTCAACCACGTTATTGCACGGTTCGGGGTTCCTCAAGCCATCGTCACTGATCACGGTACTCATTTCCAAGATTATATGATGGCGGAGCTGACTTCAACGTTGGGCTTGTGTCACGACAGCTCGACACCATATTACCCTCAAGCGAATGGTCAGGTTGAAGCAGTGAACAAGGTTTTGGTCACTATGCTTCAGCGAACGGTTGGTATTCACAAATCCAATTGGCATCTCCAACTGTTCTCAGCTCTCTGGGCATACCGAACATCTGCAAAGAGTGCAACTGGGTTCACACCATTTCAATTGGTGTATGGCCTGGAAGCAACTCTTCCAGTTGAATGCGAGATTCCTTTGTTAAAATTAGCTGTGGAGCTTCTACCTAATACTTCTGCTGAGGAAGAACGTCTTCTGTATCTGGAACGGTTAGATGAAACCCGTCGTTTGGCTACTTTAATTATCGAAGCACAAAAGAAGAGGGTCAAAACTCATTTTGATCAATCTGTTTCTCCTCGTTCCTTTATTGAAGGAGACCTCGTCCTCTTGTACGATCAAGAACATGACAAGCTTGGAGCCGGTAAGTTCCAGCCTATGTGGCATGGGCCCTATATAGTAAAACATGTTTTGAAAAACGGGGCCTACGAGCTTATAGATTATGAAGGAGTTCCGCTGGCGCAACATAGAAATGGGTTGTACCTCAAAAAGTACTATGCCTGAAGTGATTTCTTGGTGTGGTGTGTGTACATAGGTGTGTGATTTTCATTTGTGTGCATGTATAGTGTGGTGTGCTTTGTAAACATCTTTCTGCTGATCGGGTCTTCCTGGTTGTGCAGATGTCTATTCATCCATTTATTGGTTTTGCGGATGGCGCCTCCCGCAGTACCAGGAATCTGTCTTCAGCAGCCTGGGTAATCTATGATCCTGCTGGTGAGTTGATTGACCTGCAAGGAGTGTGTCTAGGACGTACCACGAACAACATCACAGAATATAGTGCTATGTTAGAATTATTAACCGAGGCAGTAAACCTTGGTATCCGTGAATTGCTCATGTATCTAGATTCGCAACTTGTAGTGTTACAACTGAACGGACACTATTCGGTAAGGAACCCGTCCATCTTACGTCTGTATCTGCGTATTCGATTACTGGAAAGAAATTTTGACTACATTACATATCATCATATACCCAGGCATTTGAATACATTAACAGATTCAGTAGCAAATTTGGTATTAGACAGACATTTGCGCAATTTGTAAATCATCATCGCATGTAAAGAAAGATCCATCCAGAAATAGATATGCACATATATATAGATATCGAAATGTTTACATAGAGTGTGTCACATAAAAGTCAAAATATACATAATCGTCTTAAGTACATCCGGAGACGATATGTCTCTCAAAAAATAGGTGTGGTATAAATCCTAAGAGCTAATCCGCATGGTGCTCATGATAGCATGTGACTGCACGCACTAAGCGTCTCAGGATTCGGTGGATCCGACTTGGAACCCCCACCGTGTGGCGCTGGTATGCCATCGGTACGTTTGCCGGCCGAGCATAGTCCGGAATCCCTCGGGCAATGCCCTCAAGATTCTGGATCAACTCCTCTCCTCCGGTGCCCTCTCCCTGAGGATCAGGGGCGAGTTGTGTCCTCCGTGAGATTGGAGACATCCCAGCTGGTCTCTCAGGTCCCACATCTGCATACATATATAAAATGTGTTAGGACGAATGTGTATTAACAAAAAAAACATAAAACATAAAAATCAAAAATATGAGGTCTTACCCAACTCCTCGTCCCAGTCATCTCCTTCTAGTAGTGGGATATCTGGGTCTCCGGTGAAGTCAGTTCCTGCATAGGGCTAGTCTTCCACGACAATCAGCTGGTGCCGTAACCACCTAAAGAACTCCGGCCTCCAGGACATCTGTTGGCCGCCTCCAGCTTTGGGCATTAATGCTGCCCAGCGAGCCATTCTTGGCTCTCGTGGTATCGGATCTGCTACTGCAGCCCCTTAGCCCCGGAAGATTGGTAAGCGTTCCATAATGAACGATACCAGTATGGAACCATAACCAAACTGTTTTAGTTTACCCTGTTTGCATTTTGTGAGCTGCCTTTTCATATTTATTGTTACTGCTGTTGCCCAGTCAAACAGTAAGGGACTCATGCATTCTGAGGCCAGCAGGAGTTGGGCCTTTGTGGCCTTGTGCGGTGCCTACGACCCTGCAGCCCGCGTGATGGTATGTAAGACAACTCTCAATGCCAGATCAGGGATAGTGTGGATATCCACCTTCTTGCTTCCTGATCCCATTTGTGCTCCTCGGCACACTCGTGCCATCACTTCTTCCATCTTCTCCCCAGATGGTCTGCTTCCAGTCAAGACAGGGATCGGACCTCTGCGGGACAATCCGGTGATAAAATAAACATCAGAAACCTCCAGCTCTAATACCTGATCTCATAACCTGAACACCTGTTCATGTTCATCCCAGATACTGATCAAATACTGGAGGAGCTCGGGCTGAGCTCGTAGACAGGGTGTGAGGAAGAACTTTTTCAGCCCACAGTTTCTGAGGGCATTCATGCAAGCCTCACTTTGGATGGACTGTTCATCCTCTTCTCCATGCTCTCGTTCTTTCCATTCAATCGCCATTTTTCTTGATTACCTGCATTCATATGGTCATAAACCCTTGGTTAGATCTCTAGTAGGCCTCAAATTCCATGCAATTTGGTTTAAATATCAGATTTTTAGGCGGATTTTTAGGTTTGGTAGCTGGCGCGGCTGTTTTGTGAACAGTCGCGCCACGTGGCGAGAGCCCTTTGTATAAAAGAGCCCATTGGCACGGGTCCGTGCCCGATACCCGCGCCAATGAGCGCGGCCCTAAAATTTAAAAAGTGGCCCTAGGGAACTGATTTACAAAGGAAAACTATTTAAAAATGGATAAAAATGTAGAGCAAGGGAGCGCCTCTTACCTGTAGCAGACGAGAAACTGAATGATCAACCAGATCTGTTGCAATCACCGTCAGAAGTTTCTGCTCCAAATGGATCACTGTTGCTTTTTACCAAGGTAAATAGTAAATGTAATTTTATTTTTACCAATTTGGCATATTTATAACTTTTTGACATAAAATGAGTTGTAAAAAGTCATTTTTATCGAATATTTTTATATATTATGTCGAAAATGGGTTTTACGCTTGCTTGGTATGTGCAGCAGCAGGTTTTGTGACTTTGACGATGGAAACGAGTTGTATTTTATACTTTTTCGGACTCGGTAAATACACGAAAAAGTCACTTTGGAGTCATCTTTCAGCTCTTTTCTGACTCTCTAAACATGAAAATATTGCCGAGGCCCTTGTCGTTTCGATCTCATTAAATTGGACACGAATCAACATCTACCCAGTATACATTTACCCCTTTTTCAGGCTGGGATGGATTGATTACGAAAAAGGAATACCCTAGCCTATCGCGACTAGGAGGTTTTCTCGGATATTGTTTTCTACCTTTTCGGATCTGAGGAACTATTTACGAAAAGGGACCTGTGGAGTTTACTTTTCTTCTGTCTTTTCAAACTCTCTAAACATGAAAAGACGTCGAGTTCTCCCTTTGTCAGACTCGTTAAACCTTGATGACATCGGATCCAGTTGAAATGACGTTCTTCGAGTTCCTCCTTCCTAGGACTCGTTAAATGCACTAGGATGGATTCGCCCGAAGGGCGGACTTATATTACAAGCATATGTTATCCCCTTCAAGCTTGTTATCAAAAATAACTGGGGTACTCGCCAGAAATGGTGGGGGAAAAATGGAACCATCGTCGTTGTCGTCGGCAGTATGTCGCTCTTGAACATGGCACTTGTCTACATTCATGTCGGGTTGGGGACATCTCATCTCGTTTCTTCACTTTGCCTCCATGGGTTTGGATAATCCCTTTTGACCTCTCCTCTGCTCATTGCCGTGTCACCATGACCTCTGATCCGTTGATGTCAAATACTGCCAAGTCCACTGTCATGTTGTTTATATGTTCAAGAGAAGTTGACCTCTGCAAATATCAACCTTCCTCTGATTCTCATACGATCCTGATTCACAACAAAGACATCATGTTCCTCTGTCTCGTGTCGATGATGTGGGAAACATTATGGCCCACCTTCGATCAAGGTCACTTCCTGTCGACTCCAGCTCATTATCCAGGAAGCTGATCTAGAGACTCCTTTATGGTACCTTGGAGCCTGCATGCCTCAATGGCAGGTTCGTCGCATTCGACGTTAGGTTTTCATTATTGGCCTCCGATCAAGTGATTCTGCAGGTGTTCGACGCCAACTCATTGATTCACACGCCGTAGATTGTACCTGCAGTACCTTGAGGGCCATTGTCATTATTGGTGGTTCCTCTCACATCTGTTAACAGCTTTCATCATTGGCTGGTAATCAGATGATGTTCCTGCATGTTCGACTTCAGCTCACATATTCGCATGCTCGAACTTGTACTTTGTTTGGGTCGAGATGGAGCGCAAGACCCTGGATTGTGTCTGTTGTAATCCAGGCTGCGATTGTGGATTATTATCATTATGTATATGACTCACTGATTGGATGGTTGCGACCATACCTGAGTCTATTTATTTGATCCTCGCTGGATGGCTGCGCCCATACCCTGGATCCGGATTATAGTGTACTCTGTTTCGGATGGCTGCGCCCATACCACACATACATCATGTACTTGAGATATCAGTTGTATTTTTCTGCGCAGGTTTTCCGACGGCGGGCCTTCAATTGAACATGTTCTCGTAAAGCATTTCACCCCTCTCTCTCTCGGGCCTCATACTTTAGGGGGCATCTGTTACACAATAATTTGTCACCGTCCCTACCATTCCCCGTCCCGCACAATGGAGGACCCATTTTGTGACCTATGAACATTGTCATGCCTTGAAAACATCATCAATGCATTCCTCTAAGCATGAGCTTCAATTGCCTTAAAGACATCTCCTTGCAAAAAATCATAAAAACATCTCCTTTTGCATTGGCGCGGGCAGACAGTTCACCACTCGCGCCAATGGGGAAAATCCTACAAAGAGGCCGCGCCAACTGGCGCTCTGTCCCAGAGCAGTAGTCACGCCAACCAATTTAAGGAGTGTTTTTTAAATAAAGATGGCGGAAGTTGAGTTTCAACAAACTCAGAAACCATTGTCTATCTTGAGTTGGGAGGTTTGGCTGCGGGAGTTCTATGGAAGGAAGTGGTTTTGCCACCTCCCATGGAACCTTCCTTGTTGATAGGGCCAATCCCACAATAATAGGGATCCCAACTCCCTCCTTCCCCATCTATAAAAGCCTGCTCAATTCCATGGCAAGCTAGTCTTGAAGTGCCTAAGCTTTGAATCTCCAAATTCCCAAGAGCCTTTGTGCTGTAAAAGCCCTATTTCTTCCCTTAAGGCCGACTCAAGTAAGGAGACTATTGTCGAGAGACTCAGGAGAGGTTTTCCCTTTCCCTGGCGAGCTTTGCGAGAAGTGAACGACTGGAGACCCATCCGAAGGAGACCACGACGTCAGAACATTGGTTTTAATCTCTTTCGATCGTTATTTAATGAATGATTACGATTATGGTTCCACTCTGTTTTCGATTATGTTAATATGAGTAGTATCCTTTCTGACTGATATTTAGTTGCGTATGCTGGATTTTATGCTTGTATCTGTTTGTTTCTTGCATGTGCAGGTGTCCATCTGCAGAGATCGTGGAGGGTCGTGATCTGCCGAGGCTGAGGAACAGGAACGCTCTCTTCTTCAGATCGTAGCATTGGATTCCAGGTAGGCCTCCATCTTTGGTCTTTTCATTCGTAATTAGGAACTTGTGTTGTAACATTTCGTGATTGTTGCTAGACCCCTGCTGGGCTAGTAGGGATCGCCTCTGTCCGCAGAGGGGATTTACCTCCTCAACAGCTATCTACATCATCAACTGCTTCCTGATAACAAGATGGTTCCCATATTCAATAATCAATGCAAATAATGAAGAAGAGTCTTCATACCTTTTGGGTGTTCTTATTTCCCGTGTAGACCTTCTTAGAGTGACTGGTTGCTGACTGGATTATGGAATTTCTCCAGTTTCCTCTACTTCTCCACCTTTTTCAGAAGTCTCTCCTTCCTTTCGACTTTCTGGAAAAGGTACAGTCTCCAATTGAATCTGCTAGCCTGGCAATACCTGCTTCTGTTCAACTCTTTCAACATCTGATTTTAAAAGAGATTATTCATCAAATGTTTCATCTCTACTAATGACTATTTTCCGTGAAGTAGGATCCCACAACCTATATCCCTTCACTGAATAATCATATCCAACAAAGACACAACATTTTGATTTTGGATCTAATTTTGAACGCTGATTTCTAGGAATAAGAACATAGGCATCACAACCAAAAATCTTCAAATGCGAATAATCACAAGACTGACCAGACCAAACTTCTTCAGGAATTTGATAGTTTATTGCAACCGAAGGTGATCTGTTAACTAAATAGCAAGCAGTAGATACTACTTATGCCCACAACTCCTTTTGCGGATTAGCATTACTAATCATTCTTCTGGCTCTTTCCATAAGAGTCTGATTCATCCGTTCAGCAACACCATTCTGCTGAGGAGTATAAATAGCCCTTTTATGTCTAACTATCCCTTCATCTTTACAAAAATTTTCAAATTCTAAAGAGGTAAATTCACCGCCATTGTCAGTTCTAAACATTTGATTGATTTGCCTGTTTTCTTTTCCACCATTGTTTTAAATTGTTTAAACACATTAAACACATCAGCTTTCTTTTTCAACATATAGACCCAAAATTTTATGGAGAAATCATCAATAAAAGTTAAAAAATACAAGGCACCTCCATAGGACATAGTAGGAGATGGTCCCCATAGATCAGAATGAATATAGTCCAAAATCTGCTTACTATTATGATTGCCAGACTTGAATCTTTTTTTACATTGTTTGCCAAACACACAATATTTACAAAAATCCAACTTCAAGGATTTCAAATCAGGAAGTAGCTTGCGATTCATTAGTACCTGAAGACCTTTCTCGCTCATGTGACCCAACTGCTGATGCCATAGACGAGAACCTTCTTCTGCTTTATCTGACACGATCGCTGCTTCACTGACTTGAGTGCTTCCTTTTAGTCTATACAACTTTCCAACCTTTTCATCCTTCATAACAACCAAGGCTCCTTTCGATACTTTCAGCACTCCATTCTGACCTATAAACTTATAACCATTCGAATCCAAAACTCCCAAGGAAATCAAGTTTTTCTTTAGATCAGGTACATGCCTAACATCAGATAAGGTTTTAATTGTACCATCATACATTTTAATTCTCACATTTCCAATCCCAACAGCCTGACAAGATGCATTATTTCCCATGAATACAGAATTACCATCTACAGTTTCATATGATGAAAACCAATTTTGGTGCGGACTCATATGATGAGAAGCACCAGAGTCTAATAGCCAATAGTCAGCATCTTGTGAGATATTACAAATAGGGAGTGCTTCAGCAATTAAAACCTCATCATCCATACCTGAATCGACCTGATTTTATTCCTTGTTGTTTTCCGCCTCCTTCCGTTTCCAGCAATCCTTTTTGAGATTTCCTGGTTTGTTGCAGTACCAGTATTTTTCTTTACTCTTCTTGCCGCCCTTTGACTTCGATCTAGAAGAACCTCTTGTCTTCTCCCCCCATTCCTTCGAGCGACCTCTAGCTACCATGGCCTCAGGTGTAGAAGTATCAATGCTAGATTGTCTTTGTACCTCTTCAGATAAGAAAGCACCCACGACAGATTCAAATTTTAATGAATCGGCAATGCTCAAACTGACTGAGGTCATGAAGTGATCCCGTGACTCAGGCAGGGAACACAACAAGGTTATTGCCTTGTCTTCTTCCTCCATCTTTACTTTCATATCGGACAACTGACAAATAAGCGTATTAAAAACATTCAAGTGATCTGCAATTTTCGTACCCTCCTTCGTCCGAAGGCTGTACAGTTGTCTCTTTAAATAGATTCTGTTAGTCAAAGATTTTTTCATATAGAGAGTTTCCAATTTCTTCCACAACCCTGCGGTTGTACTCTCTCCAACAATATTGAAGAGTACTTCGTCTGCCAAACATAACCAAACGGTACTGAGAGCTCGGGCATCCAAGTCCTCCCAGTCTGAATTTGACATGCTTGCTAGTTTTTTAGATACCCCATCTAATTCCTAGTGCAACCCTTGTTGCACCAGCAAATCCCTGACCTTCAGTTTCCATAGGGCAAAATTTTTTTTCCCGGTGAATTTCTCCACCTCAAATCTTGCGTTTGTCATTTTCGCCATTTCTCCCTCCTAGGGTTTCAGATTTCCCTTCTTCTAAAAAATTTCCCCTCTTCTTCTAGGGTTTCAAGATTTCCCTTTCTACTTCTAGGGTTTCAAATTTTTCTTTCTTCTAATAGAAATAGAAAAAATTTCGATTTCTTCCCAAATCAATTCTGTAGTAACCCTTTTTTTTCTTCTACTAAAAAAAATACAATTTCACTTTTATTATTTTCCACCTAAACAGTTCTGTAGAAATCTGAACCTTCTTTTTTTTTCAACTAAAAAAAACTCAATTTTTCCACCTAAACAGTTCTGTAGAAATCTGAACCCTCTTTTTTTTTCAACTGAAAATAAAACTCGATTTTTCCACCTAAACAGATCTGTAGAAATCTGAACCCTCTTTTTTTTTCAACTGAAAATAAAACTCGATTTTTCCACCTAAACAGTTCTGTAGAAATCTGAACCCTCTTTTTTTTTCAACTAAAAATAAAACTCGATTTCTTCAATGTTAACACAGCCCAAAAAAATATGTTTTTAATTCTGCTCAGAAACCCTTTAGATAGAAACACAGATTTTTGTTATTCATGCATCGATGAAGTTGATTAAAAAAAAAATACCCGTCTTTGGCAGCCCTTTTTATTCGGCGGCTGGTTTTTCAAGATCTGCTGACTCCCCCACTCGACGAACCCCAACCTCCTCAGGCAGCAGACTCGACTCACTGTCCTCCTTAGCTTCTCACTCCACAATTTGGGCAGAGCAGGTATGGGTCAAACCCTCTTCGTCTTGCTCGGCAACCGGCTTTTCCAGCCTCTTCTGAAAGCAGTGGTTCTTTGTTGCAGATTTTACAACTTTCATGGAGCGGCAGTCGTTACTCAGTCCAAACTCTTCAATACGTTTCTTCAGCGCAAACTCTTCAATACGTGATGCACAACTCACAAACTTGTGCAGACTCCTCCTCGAACGTTTTTTTTTTTTTTTTTTTTTTTTTTTGACCCTTCAGTCTCAGTCTTTCTCGAATTCTGGGCTCTTCAAAAAAACGATCATTTGAACAGTCGCAGTCTTTCTCGAATTCTGGGCTCTTCAAAAAAATGGTCAGTCGAACACAATACAGTGGGCAGATATTCACACCCCACCAGGCTCCGATACCAGTTGTTGTGGGGAAAACAAGAAATGAGAAAAGATAATAGGAGAAACTGAATTTGAAACTGAAAGAACTGAAGGATAGAATCACTTGGAAACTTTATTGATAAAATTCTCCCTATCTACAAGCCTCTCGGGCCATCTCTTTAAACCTATCCTATTTCGTTATTACAATCATATTTCGTTATTCAACCTACATTTTAGTTATTCTTACTACATAGGTAAATTTACAATATTCGTTGTCACATTTTAACACAGAGGAGGCAGATACCAGGATGTCAAAGCTGCAGCTATTCCCGATCATCGAAAAACTGAACACCAAGGTACAAAGTTTTAATAGAGTAGTTCAAGTGCTAACTAGCGATGCCACTACATTTCCAACATTTTCAGAGTTTCAGGCATCCCATTCCAATCCATCTCCCAGCATGGCCTCTATATTCACACCAATACCCAATTTTTTGTTTAGTTCACCACCCCCAGCGACTACAACATTGGTCAGAAAGAATAAAGCTGCGAAACCAGCAGCGGCACCAAAAGCAAAAAGGGCCAAGGTCACAGTATCTAGGCCAGTGGTCAATCTCACAAGGGAAGATCCACCTCAAAAATTTAATATAGGAGTACCAATGAGAGAAGAGCCGGTAGTCGAGCCCCAAGGGACCAGGGGGCTACCACCCCACAACTCCATCTACCCCATCGATTTCCTAAACATTCGCATAGGTCAAGGATGGATTCTACACATATATCCTCGATGGGATGCTACCAAACCCACTGCCTGGAGAAACTTCAAAGGAGGCAGAGACCAGGATGTCAAAGCTGCAGATATTCCCGATCATTGAAAAAATGAACACCAAGGTACAAAGTTTTAATAGAGTAGTTAAAATGCTAACTAGCGATGCCACTACATTTCCGACATTTTCAGAGTTTCAGGAATCCCATTCCAATCCATCTCCTAGCATGGCCTCTATATTCTCACCAATACCCAATTTTTTGTTTAGTTCACCACCCCCAGCACCTACAACACTGGTCAGAAATAATAAAGCCGTGAAACCAGCAGCGGCACCAAAAGCAAAAAGGGCCAAGGTCGCAGTATCTAGCCCAGTGGTCGACCTCACAGGGGAATATCCACCTCGAAAATTGAGTATAGGAGTACCGATGAGAGAAGAGCTGGTAGTTGAGCCCCAAGGTACCAGGGGGATACCACCCCACAACTCCATCTACCCCATCGATTTCCTAAACATTCGCATATCGCCACCTCATAGCCACCAACTACCACTCACGACCTCATCCATCTTCCAGGAACCCTGCAATTCCACACCCTCCACCTCATCAGCCACAGTATCAGACCCAATAGTCAGAATAAGAACTAATGGGGACCACATAATGGAAACTAACTTGGGTACAGCAGAGGTACCTCCAGTTGACCAAACCCTGGTTCTGCAAACTACATTTATTTGGCTTATTAATCAGATAGCGCAGTCTATGGAAGAAACGGATGGGTCGCTCCCCGAGCAGACTCCGCTCCAGCCATCTAATCTAACAGGTCAAGAGGTGCAGCCCGATCTACATATGGCTGACTCTAGTAACCGGTCGCTGTAGCAGACACCGCCATAGTCCCCACAGGCCCAATCAGCAAAATCTATCGCCAGTGGATAGCCACTTTGTGCACGGTTTCCAGATCAGGGTACCTCTGGTGCAGAGAGCATGGAAACATGGGGGACAACCCAACTGTACCACTTTATTCAAAGAGCAGCACAGCAAGCTGAGAGACTTCATTCGGAGCTCCAGCAAATATGTGAGCAGCAACAACTACAGATCAGCGCGCTTAATGAAGAGCGTGAACAGCTGAAGACAGAAAATGGGAAGTTACAAGAACAATTGGAGATGGTAACAAGAGTATTTCGAACATTTGGCCCATAGTAAAGGCCAACAACAACCAAATACCCGAAGGGATACAGGAAAATGACATAGTCAGGTGTGAGGTCCACATCAGGGTGGCATGTTCAAATCTCCATCAGGAAAATGAGGGACTCAAGGCAACATTGGCCGCCCGACCAGCGTTACCTGACCCAGTGGTTGTGTACTCAGCAAATATATCAGAGAGACAGAGCCAAGTCATGAAAATGTAGGAAGTTCTGAGTACTGCAGCAAAAGAGGCATATGACCTACGAAGGGTCTACAGGAATGCTCGACGGCGCTCACTCTGAATTCACAACCAGTCTCAGTACAACTACAGAAAATATCAAGAGAGATCCAGGAGGCCATGGACCCGACTGGACTCGACCAACTATATGCACAAGCAGACATTTTGGAAGTCCAAATACAATAGATAGAAGAAAACTCAATGGCAGCCAAGCAAGCCCTCCGGGAGCTCTGACAGCCAGTGAAAATTAGTGCCCAGAAAATGAAAAAATTGGCCTCTGAGGCCAATACTCAAATCAACTCTCTGTTTGGTGACTTTCCACCCGATGCAGGAGAAGAGGTTGTCGCGAAAATCACAGTTGAAACTGGTGCGCTAATGCAAGGATGGCAACAGGCCATGACAACCTTTCAGGAACTCAAGGTATCATCTCTAACAAAGATCCCAGAGTTGGGGCCCTTGTTTGGACAACCAAGAGAAAGGAGTCAGGTAGAGTAGGACACAGGGCCGAGCGAACCAATGGAAGTAGAAACGGTACAAAACAATTGACTCAGGGCGAGTCAATAGGATGTGTTCAGGGCCTATTGGGGCCCTTGTTTTGAAATTAAACAGCTTTTGAGTTTCGGCTAGTACGTGGTGGGACACAACCACGATAGGCAGAGAGATTTCAAGGTTGCGAAGGAGTAAAGGAAAAGTGGCACGGCTGTTGCGGGAGCAAGCACAGATGGCGGAAGAGCGTGGCAGGAAACAAGCAGTAGAACTCCCAACTAACAAAAAGAAACAGAAGACAGTCGAGCGATAAGAAAGGAAGAACTGTCAGTCGCGCTGGCAGAAGAAAAAATAGGCAGTTGGCCAGTGGAAAGAAGAGGTTGGCTCAAACGGGATCAGGGAACAGGAGCCATAGGAGAGCTCTGTTCATGTTTTTTTGTTCTCTTCCCTTATGTATCTCTATGTTTTCTCTCTGTCGAATAGGACCACATTGTATTTTGTTCTATTCGATCTCATGCTGAGGAGCCTTGTAATAGCTTGTCGTTGATAGTTGATTCATAATATAATCAGAGTATGTTGTTCTAGATATATGTTGTGGTCTGGAATGAATGGTTTCACTAGAAATTTTAAATTTTATTTATTATAAGTTTGAATGCATTCCCGAGAGATATCTTTCATGGAACGTTGTGTTCATTTAGACCTTTGTCATAGCTCTGATTTATCCATACCAATGTTGTTAGGCTGATACAAATCTATTCCCTACCTTAGTAAGGTCACGACACGCCTCGGGTGAGACTCCTGGATCCTCGGAGCAGGGTGAAAATGCCGGCGTGGTGCTAGAATACACCGGAACAACTTGTTGGCCCTTAACATGAACCCGGGTCTTATCTGTGAGACCTGTTTTTTCACCAACAACTTCCCAAAAGGTGTTTGATGCTTTGAAATATGTTTTGGTTTGAGAACCATTTTTTTATCCCCTCGATTATCAGCACGAGTATTTCATGTATCTTGTTGTTATATTTACTACCATTGCTATGGTATTGTTCCAAAAAGAAGGCATTGGGGACAAACATCCCATTTATTATTTGATTCAGAACTTAAACGACACAAAAATCATATATAATCATGTTGAAAAGTTAGCTTTGGCAGTTGTCCATGTTTCCCAAAGGTTTCGCCACTACATTGTGCTTCACAAGACTATGGTTGTTTCTGATTACAACCCAGTGACATACATCTTGTCACAAAAAAATTTGGGGGGAAGTACTTAAAATGGATTGTTATTCTCCATAATTTTGATTTGGAATTCATCAAGTACAAATATAAGTAGTCCTTATTATTTTCTGAATTGATCTGCAACCTTCCCTCTTCCGACACTGAGTCTACATCTAATGATTTTATTCCTGACGAGTTGTTGTTTCTCATTGATTCATATGATCTTTGGTATGGATATATCATTATCTATCTCCAGACCCATAATTTCCAGCCTTATACCTTTCTCTCTGACCAAAGGTGTATTCGATACCAGGAAAATTATATTATAATTGGAAACACACTTTATCGTTGTGGTATTGATACCATATTTAGACAGTTCCACACTCATGAGGAGGTCAAGAAATCCATAAATTAATTCTATGTTGGAGCATGTGTTGGAAATATGTCTGACTATTCCACCACACAGAAGATCTTGCGTGTTGGTTAATTTTAGCCTACTATGTTTTGAGATTGCATCCTAGCGGTACAAAAGTGTCACACTTTCTAGATCTATGATCATAAAACCCATGCTCCAACAGCTCCTTTACATCATGTTATTTTCATTGGACCCTTCGTAAAATGGAACATTGACTTTATGAAATTTAACCCTCACTTGGTTGAGGGGCATGGCTACATCATTTGGTGGTATATTATTTTACCAAGTGGGATGAAGTGATGCATAAATATAATAATGTCAGTGAAACAAATGCTTTGTTCCTATTTAATCATGTCATTGCTAGGTTTGGTGTACCGAAAGCTATTGTTACAGATCATTGGGAAAAATTTCGAAATCACATGATTTTTTAGCTTACTTCCAAGTTGGGCCTTCAACATGATAGCTCAACTCCCTATTACCCACTAGAAAATGGGAAAGTAAAAGCTATTAACAAAATTTTGAAAACAATGCTACAACGCATGATATGGATTCACAAAACGAATTTGAATCTCCTCCTTTATGCAGCTTTGTGGGCATATCGAACCTATGTCCTGACTACAACTGGATTCACACCTTTTCAATTGGTATATGTTCTAGCGGTAATACTTCCCATATAATTTTAGATTCCATATTTGAATCTTGCCATAGAACTTCTCCCTGCCACTTCCACAGAAGAAGAGTGTCTCTTACATCTAGCATGCTTAGATGAAACCCGATGCAATGTCACAATGGCCAATGAGGCCCACAAGAAACACATTAAAGCACAATATGATAAGAATGTTAAACACGTTCCTTCTCAGAAGGTAACCTTGTCCTGTTATATGATTAGGAAGCTGATAAGTTAGGGGTTGGGAAGCCCAAGCTTATGTGGCTAGGCTCGTACATAGTTAAATGTGTTCTTGCGAAAGAGGATTATGAGCTTATCGATTTTGATGGAATTCCCTTAGCACGGCCCAGAAATGGGTTGTACCTCAAAAAATACTATGCTTAAATCCTTTGTGCATAGTCACCCTGTACATATTGTGTATAGGTGTGTTAAGTGTGTTTGCGATGTGTTCCAGTTAGAGTTTCCTACCATATCTGTTAATCTTTATTTAAATTTTATTTGTAGATATCAGTGCCCCTTCAACCATATGTTGGCTATGTTGATGGTGCTAATCGTAGTACTCGGAACCTTTCCTCCGCAGTGTGGGCTATTTATGCTCTAAGTGGTGAGTTAGTGAGTTTCCAAGGGATTTGTATCGGTCACTATACCAATAACATCATTGATTATAGCACAGTTATCGAGTTCTTGTTTGATGTTATTTATCATGGTATTTTTCATATAGTAGTCATACTTGACTCACAACTTGTAGTACTACATTTAAATAATGTCTATTTAGTATGAAGTCCAACTATGTTACGTATGTTTTTAAGGGTTCACCTTGTAGAAAGACATTTTGATTAGATCCAATATCAACAAATTCCCATAAGTCTAAACACATTAACTGATGCATTAGAATCATGTTTCAGATACATATCTGTGACACATGTAAATAAAATTCAATCCACATCACACATTGAACGAGATAATAGAACAAATAAGAAACACCAATAGGTAGATAATTCTATATAAAGTTTGGTTTTACAAAAAGTTGTGTCTGAGACACATATGGCCACATGGCCTATCATATCAAAAATACATGTAGTCAAAATATGGCTCTATGACCTCCTAGTAGACAATTCCCCATGATGATCACGATTATAGACAACCGTGCAGGAAACCTTGCACAACAACTGACTAATGTGGTCTGACACTATTTCAATGGTGTAACATTGTAGTCTCATAGGGATATGATTGAACCTAGTCTCTGGTGTGCTATGAGTCAATCCCTCAACGTGAAGCTCAAACTCTGCAAGAGTCTCAACTACGTTTAGATCTTACATCTAATCATATGCTCCTACGATTACATGTGCTCCAATTTGTACAGGTAGTGGCTCTCCACGTCGCTGAAGATACGATGTTCCCATTGGTAAAATAGGTCCAATATATGCATGTGAAATTAATAGTTAGTATTGAATACATTAAAAAATAACAGAAAATTTCTAAAACCAAAAATAAAAATAAAAACATTCGAAATGATTTTGTTTTACCTATTTCCCCCCATTTCTCACCTTCGGGTAAAACGAGCTCTGGATCTCCTTGAAAGTCTACTTCGGCATATGGGTAGTCCTCGATCATAATGAGTTGCATTCGCATCCATAAAAATAAAATAGGTGTGAAACTCATGGAAGAAGGACCCGCATGTCGATACATGAGATCTACCCATCGCCTCATCCATGGAGCCCTATTATCCGGAAGATCAAGCACAATATGTTGAGGAAAAAGTAATGGAATCCACTCTAAGGAAAATGATATCAAGATGGAACTGTATCCAAAATTCTTCAATCTCCCTTCCTTTTCTTTATTGAGTTCTTCATTCAAATTCACTGACACCCCCTCACACTAATTGAAAACAGTCGGTTCTATGCATTCTAATGCATATTACATTTGGGACCTGTTAGCCAAATGTGGAATAACACTGGCAACCAATCTAGCCATGATGAAAAGGATTTTCTTGAGAGTAAAATGGAACACATCCATAATACCTATTTTCTCATCTTTTTTTGGTTGGGAACAAGGTATACAATGTGTAGCAATGTAATATTTAAGAGTCTCACCACCTGTTCTCATGCCAGATAGCGATATGGGAGCCCCCATCCTCAACAAACATGTCAAAATATAAATTTCCTCCACCTGTATACTGATCATATGTGTGCCAAGCTTGAAGCATTATGCCTAAATATCCCATGCCCCTACTAGATATTCCAATAATTATAGTTGGGCTCTCATGCCAGGAATCCAAAAAAACTTGAGAAGTACACAATTTCTTAAAGCCTCTAGTGTTGATGGATCATTGGCAGCATCTAAGTGATGGTACTCATGTTCTCTTTCTCCCCAAATAAAATCCATTTTTTCTCTGGTAGATAACTGAAATTCCATGAGAAGAAAATTTAGAAAAAATCTCATGTAAAAAATTGAATAACATTTGGGTGAAAAACACAAACCCTTGTTTTGGATTGCGCCTAGTGCACTATGCCTTAAGAGGACAAAGTGTTGTATCACACCCACTCTTCCTTGGAAGGTTTGCTAAATCACTCTTCCCAGTGTTAATATATCGAGACCAATGCACCTTTCGACATAGAGAGGGTGCGTTGGAGCTAGGGCTCAAATTTAAAGCCTAAATGCACTTAAAACTCCAAAAAAAATTCATGAAACCAAAAATGGAAATTGTGAAAATAAAGAGAGGTAATATATCCTACTTGGAACTGCTAACACTAGAAATGATCGATTGTATTGGTTGTAATCGGTTGTTGAATTTTTATGGAAAAAAACACTCAAAGCTCACTCACAAAGAGGTGAAATGAAAATGGTAAAAATAAATTTACTTTTTTCCTATTTATGGTCAATTTTATTATTATTTTATTATATTTTATTATTTTGACCTAAAATTTACTCAAGTTTGCCATATATCATGTATTTTTTTATCTTTTAGTGATGATCTAATAAAGTTTAAAAAAAATTAAGGATTTAATCACATTTTTGAGTTTAAACGGTTCATTTTTCCAGTGAAGCATACTTTTATCACTTTTTCAGGCTCTGTAAATCCACGAAAAAGGAACCCCTTGGAGTCCTTTTCGGCTCTTTTCAGTCTCCCTAAACATGAAAATATTTTTGAGCACTTGTATTTTTGAACTCATTAAAGTAAATGAAAATATTTCTACTTATTATAAGTTTAACACTTTTCTAGACTGAGATAGACTATTTGTGAAAAATAAATACCTTAGTCAAACATGGCTAAGAGGTTCTCCTGAGTATCGTTTTCTGCCTTTTCAGACTCAAGAGACAATTTTACGAAAAGGAACCTTTGGAGTTTTCTTTTTCACATCTTTTTAAAACTCTCTAAATACAAAAAAA
Organism: Pinus albicaulis; assembly: GCA_034641835.2. Lineage (NCBI taxonomy): Eukaryota > Viridiplantae > Streptophyta > Pinopsida > Pinales > Pinaceae > Pinus > Pinus albicaulis. The sequence goes on along the minus strand of MU968359.1, from coordinate 21,884,035 downwards.
GAAGCCAAGTTACACCTTTTTTGGACTTGTAAAAGTATCAAAAAAGATCGAACTCGTCGAACATGATAGGACCGAACCACTCCTTCTCAAAGTTTGTTAAAAATACTCAGAGGGATTCATCCAAAGGATGAACTTATAGATCAATAATATGTTATCCTCCTCAAGTTTGTCAAAGATAAAGAGGTACTGACCAGAAATGGTTGAGAAAATTTGGAAAACAAGATACTTGACCTATTATTGGTAGTGAGTTGCTCTTGAACATGAAAATCTTTCACTTCATCATTCGTGATTGTTGAGCTAGGAAATATACTTGCCTCTTTAGTTAATCATACCATATTCAAATCCTCCATAATAATTTTTTGTTCAATGCTACCAACTCCATAAAAGTGTTGTCGATATGTTCAAGCGAATTCCTTAATTTGATATCTGCTACGATACTTTTAAGCCTTAATTCATGTATGTCATTCTTGAACCAACTCTTCATTGGCATCATTATGTCTCAAATATTGATACTCGTTTTGTGTCTTTGATGGGGTATACATCAACGCCCTCCTACAATGGGTCGCTTCCTCTCAAAATCAGCTCATTATCTAGGAAGTTGACTTAGAAATTCCCTTTGGTACCTTGGATCTTGCATACATCAATGGAAATATTCCTCGCTCTCTGCAACAGGTCCTCATCATTGTCCTTCGACCAAAATATTGTGTGTGATGTTCAACTTCAGCTTGTCTATTCACATCATATAGATTGTACTACCATACCTTGAGATCCATTAACATCATCGGTGGTTTCTCTCGTATATGTTAATGGCTTACATCATTGGTCGGTAATCAGATGGTGTCTACCATGTTCAAATTCATCCCATTTATTCACATGGTTAAACTTGTACATTAAGCGGTCAAGTGACCGAGATAGAAGACTTTAGATCTAGTTCCATCCATACAAGTTGCAATGTCATCATTGATATAAGATTACAAATTATGATGGCTATGATCATTTAGCTAGTCATGCAAGCATGATTCCACACTCTGTTACCAGTGAACGAGACTACTTGAGCAGTGTACATGTAATATTGGTTTATATGTTGGGCATGGGTATGCCTCACTCAGCAATGATATCATGATGATAGTATGTATTGTAACAGATGATGATCTCGACCAATTTTTTCTTGATCCAGACTTGTCACAAGGTAAAGCATTTCAATCCTCATCCATTGCTTCTGACTTTGTACTTTAGGGGGAAATATGTTACAAGCCAGTTTTTCACATCAACCAAAAGGCTTGCGAGCCTACCCTGGGAGCAATATGAAAAATTATTAGTTGATGCCAAGAGCAAGGTGGAATCAACACATGAGAATACCATCACTCTCAAAGGGAGGACCATAGTGAACTATCTGCAACGAGACGTCCAGTTGTTGTGGCTTGTGAAGACCTTGTTTGTCACTAGGCCAAACTACACTAAGATCACAAATCTAAGGATGGCCTACATTAGCCTTATTCACACTCTAGTACTAGACCTAGTCCTATGGAAAATATGTTATCAGTTGATCAAACTGCCAAGAATTTGGGTAGTGTAGTATGGGTCCACTTAGAAGGATAAAGTGAGCCATCATTGAAGATCATTTTTAATCAAGAATCATGATATATCTTTTCTATTTTGGAAATCTTGTAAATATTTTATTTTCAAGAAAAAATCAAGTTGTTATGTAATGATTATAATATCTAGGCATCTAGCACACTCATACGATTGATTAGCTTAGAAAATCGTTGCACTAGGAGATATTTTGTAACTGTTTTTGTTAGGACTCTCCCTATAAAAGGGAAGAAGAACTCATTTGAAAGGGTTCAATTTTCTATTCTAGAGGGTGGAATATTCTACAATTTTTGGAATTTCTTAGGCTTAATGACATGTATGTTGTTCTGAAATATTAATGAAGAATATTTTGGTGATTCTAAGCATTGATATGTGGAGTATGTGTCTTATCTTTGTTTATCATTTTCATGTGTTTTTCTTTCCTCTTAGAAATCGTGTAATTGTAGCTGCTATAACTAAATATCATATGTAATATTTCATGTTATGGTAGATGGTACCTATATATGAAATATTGAAAGCCTTAAAAATGTGTTGCATGGTTTCTAATTTCATTTCCTTTGTCTATACATTATTCTGCTGAAGTTTAGTGCACAAAATTCTATTTCTAGCCCTCTGCACCAGACTTCTTTCTTTATCTCTTCCCTCACCTATATTACAACAACTAAAGAAGCTTCACTATATGTGTGTAGGCCACCATGGTTGTTATAGCATCATTTTTCACCCTCATGTGATTCATGATTGTCTCTTTGGCCTTGGGCACCCATTCCCACAGACTTGAACAAAGTTCATAAAAAACAGTGTTAAAAATCCCATACGCGGGTATGCCCAGACTTTTCCGCGTGCATACGCTAGTCCATACACACTTTTCCACGTATGCCATTAAAATCATTAAAAATATATATAAAATTCCCTATTTTCGGGTTGGGTTGATGGTTACTCCAGTAGTTCAACCACCCCAGCACGTGGCCAACTGTTTCCAACAAATTGAAACTACTTTGAGGGAGTATAAAAGCCCCTCACATGCATGGCCTAAAAGTGGAGAGAAATTTATAGACATTATACTCTGTTGGAGTCCCAATTCAAGTTTGATTTCCCGTGCTTCCTGCACTTTCCCAGATTTTTTACAGTTGTTTCCTGGAGATGTTCATCAGTTTATATGTCATCTCGTGTGCACAAGTCTTGAAAGTATCCTAGCGAGGCAAGGGCGGGACGGATCTGGACGACGGTCTGTTCGAATATCGTGGAAGGATTCAGGTGATCTCTCCACTTTTTATTGTTGTACATGCTGTTTGTAATGAAGAAGAACCATCTTGTTCCCGAATTCACGTGTTAATATCTGCTTGCATGTGTCAAAAGATCGTTATTTAAGCATTTATTATTGTTTATATGATGTTTCACATGGATTACACTGACATTTAGGAGAAGTATATGTTGTACAACTAGATTTCCGTGCATGTTCTTTCTTGATTTCCAGGTTGAAGAGGAAGAAGGGTTGATGGGGGTTTGGACCCCACGGGATCTACATCAAATGTAGGATTACGGGTGAGTTCTACTATCGATGTTATCTAGTTTTTAGCGTACAAGTGTGGTTGTGTGAGTCCTTCTTGAATAGCATGCTCTGATCTGTGGAGGTTTTGACCCAACAAACCTCTAGGGAGTTATTTCCCGAAATAGAACTGGCGACTCCACTGGGGATCGCATTCTTGTGATTCCCCTGTTGGGTGGTTTCAGCGGTTTGAAAGGTTTCCAATAGTTTTAATCATTATTTCCAGTCCAGTTAACTTTTTCTCAGTCAGACTGAAGACCTGGTTCTTTATCCAGGCTTGATATTTTTTATTTTTCATTATTTGCTTTCTCATACGCGAGTTTTCCTTCACACAGTCGCGTATACACGCAGTTTTTGTTAAAGTAAGTCGCGTATACGCAGGTTTCCTTTGACACAGGCACGTATGCACGCTTGTTGAAAAGTTGATAAGTAGCGTATGCTTGGGCAAATTTTGAAATTTTTAATTTCTTGACTTTTTAGTCTTGTCTGTCTATGGAGACCTATTCCTGCAGTGTCTTTATAGTCTCTGGATTGTGTTGATAGTGGTTATTGGTATTTTTCTCTCTTGTTTGGTTGAAGACTGGCTTATTAGGCAAATCTTGTTTTTTAGTGCTTGCATTTCTGGTTCGAGTACCAAGATCTCTTTCTGGAGATTCTTGGCTATTCTGCTTTATCAGGACAGAGAGCTTCTGCTCGGATGCTCTTTCCTCACTTTATGTTTTGCTTTGCACTTGGATTTTTGCCTGCTTTTGGTTGGTTTTCTTGATTTCATGTGACTAGGTCTTGTTGCAATTTTTTGAAGAGTCATTCTTGGTTCTTTGAAGTTTTGTTTGCTGCGAGATTGTGCTATTGTTCTGGGCTGAGTTCCTGAGTTTCTTGTCTTCCTTTTGCTCGTATAAATCTTGCCACTCTGGGGCACTATAAGATTTAGAGCATTTTTGTTGAAGCTTTGTTTGAAATTCAGAGATTGTTTGGCTTGAGAATTGGATAGTTCTTCTTGGTCCCTTTGAAGTCTTCTTTTATAAAATTCAAAAAGCTCAAAAACATTTTTGTTTTGCCATTGCTTTTGTTTTGCATTTTTGTTTTGGTTTCTTCCTATTTTTTGAAGCTTTGTTGAGATTTCTTCCCTTCGGTTTATGACTTGATTTGGGAAGGGAATTTTCATTGGTTTCTTTCTCTTATTTCAAGCATTTTTGGTGTCTTTATACTGAGAGTTTCTGATTTGGGAACTAGCTTTGTGGACAGCCGGAAAACTGATAAAACTGAAGGATTTGTGGAAATTTCTCTTTGCTTTATTAGATTTTGCATCTTAGAATTGGCATGCTCTTAGTAATTTGCATCAGGTGCACTTAAGCATTTAATATTTTTCATAAAATTTTGCGAGTGTGAAGTTTGATATCTGAAAAGAAAAAAAAATTAGTCTCGTAGAACCTGTGTAGAAATTTATTTTCATCAAAAGGAAATTACTGCATTTGCATGTAGTTTGGTTTTCATTAATTTCTTTTCTGCGTCATAAAACACCACGATTTTCATTTCCATATCCCTTTGACTTAATATAACAGCCAACTAAAATAACCGCATTAATTTAAAAACAACTAGCAAGTTTTTTATTAAGTGTCATACACCAACTAGCTAGGTTGTAGGGCCTTGGATTAGGTGAGTGGAGAGTTAACTCTCCAAGGCCGCTCAAACTAAAACATATAAGTTTATTAATTGAGTGAAATCCAACTCCATTAGGTGGACCGGTAAAGCTCTCCTCCAGAGAGTCAAGCGCGAGGGGAAGTGAAGGTCGAGAAGAGAGATACCCCCTCTCTGATTTGTTGGATCTTGCCTCAAGACCGTTCCGCCCGACTTCTGACATGGATTGGTGCCCATAGTTGCCATTCCTAGGTTCCACACAGGTGACTACGGGTGGGAATACCCGTGGTACCTAAGGCAGACATCGTATCACTTTCAACAATACTTCTGGAGGGTGCCCCAGCGAGCTTGGTTACTTGCACCGGCAAAGGCTATTGTCAGGAGGTCGGCGTAACTGTTTCTGTTACCTTCGCTAGTAGGCCTGGGCTGTAATTATCCCAGACTACTTTCAAGAGGTCCTATTTTTCGCTTTCTCGTATTTTGGTGTCCGGTCCTAATCACCCGAAGCGGAAATACTTGAAGGCTGCTTGCTTGGCTGTATCTTAGGGATTTTTGTAGTGAGTGCTCTTTGCTCCTAGCTTGCTTAGCTTTATACTTTTTTGAGTCTAATCAAAATTTGTTAAAGTGGCTGATCAAGCGCCTCTTCGATCGAGGAGAATCCAGGGGTTATCTCCCGAGAGTGTTGAGCCTTCTTCAAGAAGGCGTAGGAGTAACATAGCAGGTGAATATCACCCTGTGATATCTGACACAGTGGAGAGAGATCCTCCACAAGGGCTTGAAGGTTTTGTAGTTGGTTCCGGTGTTGGTTTCGAGAGGAGCGTTCCGCTCACCTCGAGAGTCTTGTTTCCAGAAGAATTAGGAATAGAAGTAGAGGAAGTACCTGAGTCTCCTCAGTCACTTCCATCTCCTCTTCCTCCTGATTATCTGTTTGTTGTTGAGTACATCGGACCTGAGTCAGAAAGACCAGAAAGTCCTTCATTTTATTCATACCTTTCGATGGCCACGATTGGAACGCAGCTTCAGCTGTGAGTGCTGCAGGCATTCAGACTCCTGCTTCAGTAGAAGGAGGAGGCACAATTGTTATATCTTTGATTGCCTCTAGTACTTTTGTGTTTGGCTCTGGCTTCACCCAAGCACATGCTTCTCAATCTGGTCCCTTTTGTTTTGGAATGCCCACTAGTGGGATTCCTTCGTTTTCCTTTTCCGCTGCTACAGCTTCATCTACACCCATGTCTTCCATGGCTAGTGGGTCAGCTTCTTTTCAAGGGTTCCCCTTCGGAACTGGGCATATTCCTAGTTCGAATCCTTCTTTAGGGTCTTTTCCTTTTACTTCTCAGACTCAGAGTTTTAACCCTTGGTCTGGAGGTCAGAGTTCGACTACCTTTATAGGTTGGAACCATGTATTTACAATAGTGGGGGCAGGGAATCAGTTTTACGCTGGTCAACAAGGGAATGTTTCTTTCCCTTCGTCGAGTGCTTATCAGAATTTTTCCCCTCTTTCTAACGCTTGGAACCCCTATCAGGGGATTTCCTCTTCATTCATTACTTCGGGGGGGAACTGGTCCAGTCTTTGGTAACTCTACGTTGGGAGGGGGTCCTTCTCCAAATGTTGGGTCCTTTGGCCCAACATTTTCTATGAGTTCTTTCTGGAAACCTGGTGCCTCATCAAATCTAGGGTAATATTTTCAGAATTTTGGGAATTCATCCCATCAAGGATGGAATCCTCAGGCTCCGCCTCGTTTACCTTTTCTGGAAACGTTGAACTTGCCAGATTTTTCGAAATTGACGAACGATCCGATCTGATATAGTCCGGGATGGCCTCCGGTTCCCACCAAACTACCTTCAGACATTCCAAAGTTTGAAGGCAATAATGGAGAGGACCCGGTTGACCATATCACCACCTTCCATTTATGGTGTTCATCTAACTCCCTGATCGGCGATTCGATTAGGTTGAGATTGTTTCAATGCACTTTAACTGGAAACGCTGCCAAGTGGTATATTGAGTTAACTGGGGGTAGTTTTTCTACGTTTGGAGATCTGGCTACGACATTTCTAAATCATTTCCAGTTGCTTGTCTGTGATGATGCCGGGATTGAACTCCTAGATAATTTTAAGCAGGACGATGCAACCCACATTTCTGGTCATATTCAGGAATGGCGGAGAAGGAAGAGGCTTATTAAATCTCATATTCCAGGAGAATTCCTTTTGGAATGGTTTTTGAAATCTCTGCAGTCAGATATTTCTAAGGATGTATCCCTGTCCGGGGTATTTTCTGAGGAACAGGCCATTTTCAAGGCCTAGCAGCTTGAATTGATATATTTTCAGTCTGGAGTCCTTCATAAATATTTGCCTAATGCTCCTCGCTCCAAATTAGACTTGTCCAAGACTAAACTCGGTCCTCATGGTGATGGACTTATTGGGTCAATCAATAGCGGTGCAGCTAACCTGCGTAGTCAATTGCAGCAGTTGTATATACAATCTGCTTCTTCTGGTCAGGCTGTGCCTGCTGAGTCATCACCTTCTCAATCTTTGTCGGTAAATTTCGTTCAGACTTCTAACCCTAAAGAAAATCAACAATCCGAAGGGAAGAAGAAGGGACGTAATAAGAAAAATGGAAAGAATGGGAAGGGTAATGCAAATAAATCCAACAAGCATGTTGGTGAGGGTCCAAAGGATAAAAAGAAAGTGAAGTTTCCATGAAAGTTATGTGTTGGAGACCATCTTACTCACCTTTGCCCTAAAATTCAGGATGCGCAGCGCTTGTTAGCTCAGCAGGGTTCTTCTAGTTCCCAGGCTGTGTTGACAAACCCTTTTCCCCAAGGGCAACAGCTAGTTGTTGGCGCGAATCAAAATACTGGGGCTCCCTCTAGGGGCACCCAGGAAGGGGAAACTCCATCAAACATATACATGATGAGTGCTCATGTGGATATCGCCATGAGATCCCATGATTATGGCGAAGATGAGTCTTCGAAAGCCAAGGGTGCTCCCAATGCTACTAAGCCACTTCACATCACGAAGCCTACTGTTGAGCCTATACCTCGGATGCCAAAAGCATCTACTAAGCGTACGACGATTAATCCAAATGCTAGGGCTGCTCAGAATTACTCTATTGTGGAAGATCTGGCGCAGAGTCCTTGTGCCATGTCGGCTCTTGAGGTGCTCCAGTCTTGTCCGGCTCAACGCAGTGCTTTGCTCACTACTATTGGAGCTTTCGATCCAAAGAACTCTCTTATGATTACATTTGATATGTCTAATTTTAAAAAGAGACTCCCCCATCATATGGATTTTCATATTAAATCATCGTACCGGAAATTCAATATTTTCAGGACGGTCGTTGATGAGGGTGCTTCCACATGTGTGATGTCTCTCACATGTTGGAAGAGAATTGGATCTCCCGCAGTTGTTCCATCTGCTACTCTTCTAACTGCGTTTGATGGTCATTCTCATAGACCGCATGGTATTGTCCCATCTTTTCCCATCTGTGTTGGGGGAAAAACTGTAAATATAGAGGTTGAGATAGTTGATGCAAGCTTGGACTACAACCTTCTGTTGGGGAGAAACTAGATTTATGAGATGGATGCCATTACATCTTCATTATTTCGGATTATTTGTTTCCCTCACGAAGGGAGGATTGTTACGGTGGATCAACTGGACTGTTCTCCTGTAGAACCGAATGCATCTACTGAATCAACTATTCCAAATTTGGATAATGCCAAGTCGCCTGTTGAGAATCTAGGGGTTGGAATGTATTCTTCTTTGACGGGTACTTTTGATATTCCACCTCTTACTATTCATATAAATGCAATTTCATCCTTCAGGGCTCCTCTTCGAAGAGAGTTCTTCAAAACTCATTATTTTTCGGACCCTTGGACCTTACCTTCCCCTACCTCCACGTTAGCGGAAGGTCAAGTGGGTGGAATGGTGTTTCCAATGTCTGCATCTGAGATTTCTTATCAATCTATTGTTGACACTGCAGAGTCCGTTCCAGCTTCTCTTTCAGCGGAAGAGTTGGATGGAAATGTGGCTTCGGCTTGGACACTTAGTTCTTATTCTTCCCAGGATTTCCTTGATACCACTCTTCCATCTGAAGAGGCCATCCTGGAAGCTATGACTAGTATAGATAGACCGTGGGATGATTTGCATCATCGGTCTTACTTTTTACCTGATTTGAGTGAAGTTGAGTCAAGTTTTCCAAGTCCTTTGTCCACTGGTCCTGTTCACCCAGTCCTGAACCCTTTAGCACCAACACAGGTATATGTTGAAGGGAACATGGCTGTGATTTCTCCAACTATCCCGGTGAAGTTTTCCAGGAATCCCAATGTTATAGATAATGTCTTCATCGAAGCTGAATGTTCCCCTGAAGAGATTCAAATTTACACCGATCTCTTTAAAGAGTTTAGGGATGTGTTTTCTTGGTCTTATGAGGAAATGCCTGGTATAGATCCATCTATTTTCCAGCATGAGATCAAGACTTACGAAAATTCTAAGTCTGTGAGGCAAAAACTTTGTCTGGTCAATCCTAGGAAGGCTGCAGCTATCAAAGCCAAGGTGGAGAAGCTACTTAAGGCGGGATTTATTTTCCCTGTTCCTTTGACAGAGTGGGTTTCGAACCCTGTTCCCGTAGATAAAAAACAAGGAAAAATTCGAGTTTGCATTGATTTCAGAGACCTTAATAAAGCATGTCCTAAAGATAATTACCCCACACCATTTATAGATCAGATTATTGATGAGTGTGCCGATAATGAGACTTTCTCCTTCATGGACGGTTTCTCCGGATATAATCAGATTACTATCCGTCCTGAAGATCAGCATAAGACTGCCTTTATTTGTCCCCGGGGTACGTTTTCTTACAAACTGATGCGTTTTGGTCTTAAAAATATTGGGGCTACCTTTCAGCAGGCCATGTCATATGCCTTCCATGACATCAAACATATTATCAAGGCATACTTGGATGATTTAGCTGCTCGTTCTCGAAAGAGAATTGATCATCCTGCTCACCTCCGTTAAGTATTTGAACGATGTTGTTTCTACAAGATTAGGTTGAATCCGAACAAGTGTGTTTTCGTGGTCACATCTGGTCGGTTATTGGGATTTATAGTGTCTAGGGAAGGGATTAGGGTAGATCCCTTCAAGTTTGAGGCAATACTTCGGTTGCCTCCCCCGTCGTCTATTCGTCAACTTCAAAGTATACAAGGAAAGGCTAATTTTCTTCGAAGATTTATCGTAAATTATGCTGAAGTTACCAAAGGATTTATGAGATTGTTGAAGAAGGGAGTCCCATTCTTTTGGGATGACTTTGCTTAGCGCTCATTCGATACTTTGAAAAAATCATTGACCTCTGCTCCTTTATTGAGTCCCCCTGATTATAACAGGGATTTCCTTTTGTATCTTGCAGCAGCAGAATCTACCATTGGTATGGTTCTGGTTCAGGAGGACGATGCTCTTGCATAGAATGTTATATACTATCTTAGTCGAGGATTGGTAGGACCTAAACTCCGGTATACTCCGATAGAAAAACTGGCTTTAGCAGCTATTCACGCTGTGCAGCGACTCAGACATTACATTCTTCTACGAAAAACTTATGTTTTGGCAGCAGCCAATCCATTTCAATTCGTTCTTATTAGGTGAGTGATTGGGGGCAAATACAATCGATGGATTGTGATTTTGCGGGAATTTGATCTTGATTTTATGTCTCCCAAGTCGAAGAAATCATTGGTTTTCACAGAATTAATCTCCGAGTTGCCCTGTGGAGAAGAGATAGTCTATGATGAATCCTTCCCGGATGAAAATTTGTTTCTTATTTCTCCACAGGATCCTTGGTATGGGGATATCATTGTGTATCTTTAAACTACGAAGTTTCCCTCTACTTTTTCGAAAGATGAGCACCGTAAGTTTCATCATCCTGAGACGTTGCTTAACTCTCGAAGAAGCTGAGGCTATGCTGAATGATTGCCACAGTGGAGCTTGTGGTGGTCATTTATCTGGGCTTGCTACAACCCAAAAAATCTTGCGTGCTGGGTACTTTTGGCCTTCGATTTTCAAAGATTGTGTGGAGTCGGTCAAAAAGTGTCATCTGTGTCAAGTTTATACTCGAAAAATGCGCGCTCATCCAGCTCCGCTTTTTCCAGTCATTACCGTCGGTCCCTTTACAAAGTGGGGTATTGATTATACTACTTGTAAACCACCTTCGGCTAAAGGTCACAAGTACATTATTGTAGCAGTAGACTACTTTACGAAGTGGGTCGAGGCTATGCCTACTTTTGGGAATGATGTGAGACAGCAACTCTTTTTCTTTTCAACCAAGTTATTTCTCGTTTTGGTATTCCTAGAGAGATTTTCACTGATCATGGTAGTCATTTTCAGAATAGCATGATGGCTGAGTTGTCTCTAAAATTAGGTTTCCGGCAGGAGCATTCATCTCCTTATTATCCTCATGCCAATGGGCAAGTGGAAGCCGTGAATAAATCCTTGAAGACAATTCTTCAAAGGACGATTAATAAAGCTAGATCCAATTGGCATATCATGCTATATCCTGCACTTTGGGCATACAGGACGTCAGTAAAAACTGCAACTGGCTTTACTTCATTTCAGCTAGTTTACGGGTTGGAATCCGTATTTCCCATTCAATGTGAGATTCCTTCTCTTAAGTTAGTTGTTGAAATTCTTCCTGACACTTCTAGTCTTGAAGAACGTCTCCTTCATCTGGAACATCTTGATGAGCAGCGTCGGGATGCCGCCACGATGAATGAAGCGCATAAAAACTGAATTAAAGTTTAGTACGATAAGGCAGTCAAGCCTAGGGTTTTTTCAGAAGGTGACCTTGTTTTGGTCTATGCCCAAGAAAAAGATGCCCTGGGGGCAGGAAAGTTAAAGTCTATGTGGTATGGCCCCTTTATCGTTAAAAAGTCCTTAAAAAAGGAGCATATACCTTGGTTTATTTTGAAGGGAATGAGTTGCCGGAGCCTAGAAATGGGCTCTATTTGAAAAAGTATTATGCCTAGGCTTCGGCCTGGAATTTTTCTTTTGTATATAGTAGTTTTTCTTTGTACATATCTGGTTTTTTGATCTTTGATGGGATGGTGATGTTTTTGATCTGCTTTGGCAGGTTGTGTTTAATGTCATGAGTCATTTTGGTTTCGCCGATGGTGCTAGTAGACACACCCAAAACTTGGCTTCCGCGGCTTGGGTGCTTCATCATCCATCCGATCAGCTGTTAGTATCAAGAGGAGTCTGCATTGGTCCTGCTTCCAATAATATAGCAAAATACACTGCAGTTATTTATCTACTCTCGGAGGCAATATCTTTGGGTGTTGATTCGTTGGTAGTTTTCTTGGACTCCCAGCTGGTGGTGTCGCAGTTGAACAATACTTATCGGGTTCAAGATCCATTTTTACTCTGGTTGTTCTTGAGGGTACATTTGTTACAAAGATCATTTCAATTTTTAACATTCATTCATATTCTTCGAGTAGACAATTGGATGCCAGACTCATTAGCTAATCAAGCAATTGATTGGCATATTAATTATTCAATACATTAAAATTTAATCATCAAAAACATCATACATTTGTCACATCACATCATAAATCGTTGTATATATCATCAGAGTGTTCAAAAAATTATACAAAAATTTGGATCCATAAGTCGTACAAAATTAGGGCTTATGCCCGATCATGTTCAAATCTCAAAAATATACAGTCATCCAGTAAATCATATCTATCTACTCCTATGGTCCCTGCCCAGAAGTTGTGTTTCTATAGAACACGATCGCAGTCGCAACTTGGCGGAATAACCGCACCCAGTCACGAGGTACTCCTACTACCCGTCTCTGGATGGCCTCGGGTAGATCTTCCACTGCAGCCATAGGAACTTGGCGGGTTAGACCCTCCAAGTTCCTCTGTACAGCATGGAGGGTTCTGTCTGAGTCTATTGTCTCCGCCTCGCCTCTGCGGCGCTTATGCCGTGGGTAGCCCTCAAGACGAACTGGTCCAATATCTGTATCATGATCATTACGATATTTTAAGTCACTTTTAATCCAATCAAAAACATGTTTCATTTTTTCACACATATTGAAAAAATCCAAAAAAAATCATATAATTAAAATTTCAATCTTACCGACTGTACCCCATGCCGCGCCAAGTGGAAGGAAGAGGTCTGGATCGCCATGAAAATCCATCCCGGCATAGGGATAGTCCTCCACAACGATGATTTGTTCTCCCCACCATTGCAAGAACTCGTCATCCCAGGTGGTTTGGGGAACTTCACTTCCCCCCAGTCTCTTCATCAAGTCAGCCCATCGGGCAATTCTTGGGTCTCTTGGGTTGCTAATAGAAGAGATCACTTTGGGTCTCAGCCCAGGAATCTTCTCGAAGAAGAATGTCATCAAGATTGTACCATATCTGAAATGTTTTGTTTTTGTTTTTCGGATGGAAGTTAATTGTTGCTTCATGTTCATTAGTAGAGCTGTGCACCAATCATATAAATGAGTTAAGCATTCCACAGCTATACTCATTTGAGTCCTGGATGCCTGGTGTAAGGAAGCAGATCCTGCTACCCTGCCAATGGTAAATAGGATAATTTTCATGTGCAAGTCTCTTAAATCTTTTATAGCAATTTGAGTCCCAACTTTCTTCGACCCCTCTACGCAGTAGACATGGACATATTCATCCACGGTAAGCCCTCCCAAAGGTTTGCCATGTAAATCTACTGGCTCCCCCCTCCGGGAGAGTCCAGTAATAAAATAGATGTCTTCCACCTCGATACGTATGGGCATTTGATCTATTATGAAGCAATCTTCTTCTGGTTCCCAATAATTCACAAGCATTTCGAGCAACCGGACATTACTCTTCATATTTGGCATTTTGAAAAATTTGAGCAATCCACAATCTCAGAGAATATTGAGCGATAATTGATCCTGCATTACTTCATTTTCAATGACACTGTGTTCACGTTCTCTCCATGATATATTCATCCTGCAAAAATTCAATAATTTTTCCATTAGAATCACGTTTTTTCATTTCGGGTTGCGCATACGCGACTTTCTCTGTACACAGTCATGTATATACGCGGCTTGGTCAATATAAACCCGCGTATGCGTAGAACCGTAATTTTAAAAAAATAATTCTACGGTGAAATTTCCAAATTTCTACTTTATTTATGGACAAATTTGATAACAAGGATGGATTAAGAGCTTACCTGACAAATTCAGCGAAGTTTGACGGTCGATTGCTCTTGTTTTGACGAAAGAGGCTTTTTCTCCAGAGCTCTTTTTCCCAATTCAGCAAGTAACAATGAACCAAATGTGAGGTAACTTGTGTATTTATACCCAAAAATTGAATTTTTTTGCAAAAATTCGTTATGCTTATTTTTTCAATCTATCTTAAGCTGCATAATCTGGATGCTTGGAAGTGCCCAGATTGGTATATTTTCAGGTACATTTTGATGAAGTCGAGATTTTTTCTGGTTTTTGATCCACAACTGCTGACCCGTCATGGCAGGTATATGATCTTCACTGGCATATAGGTTAGGAAATCCACTTTTCGTTGCATTTTGCATATTAGCCTCCATTTTGATCACTTACCATAGGGTCGATCCCATCAATTCATGATTATTTAACCCATTTCACTCGTCGATTTTTAAATCATGACTTGGTGGTAGAGCCTTCCTTTACATGGGCTTCCTAGTTAGTTCCTTGCTAGCACTTGTTGCCCATGCTGCGTTTCCTGTAGGCTCGGGAGTCCTCTTTAGTCCCGCCATGACTTATGTGTTGAAGCTTCATTCTTCTTCTTCTTCACTATCATTTTTTTTGGCTATTACCCTAGAGGCTCCCTGGTGTTGTTGAGTTGTATTATTGCATTGCATATTGGCTACTTGTTTATCCTGGCCTTTAACCGGCTTCATTTTGGACTCGATGTTTAAGCCAACTTTTGACCTTGACTGTCTGTACAAGTTAACCATTGCATGCACTTAGCTATCGTGACTTGACACCCTTTTACCCATGGATGGAACATTCCTTTGAGTATCGCTGACCAGTTTCCGCCACTTTGCATTGAGCATAGGATTTTTCCTATCCCAGGAACTAGTGCATCTGTTTCTTGATACTCATTCTAGCCATTGTACCATAGCATTCTTTTATTCTTTTTCAGGCTTATTAAATGAAAAAGACAAAAAAATCAAATATAACAAAAAGAGCAGGAATGGGATGTAACTTCATAATTTGATGGCAGTACAGTATCATTTTTTCGTCCTTGAACAAAGCACATACACTTATATATTTCCTTCATTTGGGAAGGTTTTAGTTTTGACCTAGGTTCAGCTTTTGCCTTGTTTCACTGGTCAGTTCTCCCCCGGTTGGTTATCTCTTCCAATCATATGGAGAGTTTGTTTTTGCCTCCTGCATAACAAACTTATACAGTGTCACTTTTTACTGCCATGGTCATCACGAGTCGTGCTTCTGTTCAAGGGAAGTCTAACCAGAGTCGGCCATTCTGCGGTGTCTCTTGACTTATTATTCAGTCGGCCTTCCAGGTTTTGTCAGTATCTTGTTCTATCACATCAGATGTTTTGGTCTTCCGCTCGTGCTGGTTTGAGAAGGTCTTCATTGACTTCTTGCTGGCAGGTTTGTCTCTCATTGACTACGACACATTGCTCTGAGAGCAAACCTAGAGCCTCACCCTGGCCCTATTTCCATCATTGATAGGTGTCGTTGTGCTCAACATTTGATCATCATTATGGGTCTTTGACTGAGTGGATTTCCTTGTGTTCGACGTCAGCATACATTATCACACTTGGAATTCTTGCAGTACCTTGATTTCCATTTGACCCTATCGGTGGATATCTCGCCTCTATGTCAGCTTTCATTATTGGTTGGTTTAGAGGGTTTCTTCTGTGCGCTAGCTTCATCTTGTGCATGTCGGAAACGTACTTCGGTTTGGTTCCGTCACTTTGCTTCGTCCGATTCCTTCCAAATTCTGGCCTACGGGTTACACTCGCACTGGACTGATGTGGGATGCCTTAATGCCTTCCTTCCAACATATCTTTTCCCATCAAATCCGATTCATTGCTCTGGGAATAAGATCTAGAGTCTTTTTGTCAGTACCTTAGGGTTTGTAGTCATCAGTGGCAGACTCTTCGCTATCGACAGTGGGGATTCATCATTGCCTCCTGATTGGTAGATTCTTCCAAGTGTTCGACTTCAACTCATTCATTCGCACTTGTTAGATTTTACTGGGGCACCTTGACACTCATTTTCATTATTAGTGGGTTGTCTCATGTTGGTTAACGGTTTACATTATTGACCAGTAATCCAACGATTTCTCACATGGTCGACTTCAGCTCATTTATTCCCATTGTGTAGAATTGTGACGTCGAGATCGGTGAAGACCTCGGGTTGCATCAGCATCTTTCGGTTCACTTTTGACAGTCCATCCAGTTTCTGCCAGTGATGTCGTCCACCCTTATATGTTGCAGTGTCAGTACAGCAGCATCCTATATGTTGGCTCCTGAGTTGCGTGATTGTACCATCTATTCCACCCCTTATGATTTGGTACTTGGAGATTCAGTTACTTTTATGATCAGACATCCAGTTTCAGCATCATTGATCAGCTTTCTATATGTGATACTTGGACATCGATTCCGGCTTGTACTTCCGGGCCCTGCTCAGATGATTCATTATGTACTTTCAGTTCAGCTATACTTGTATACATTCTAGATTCATCATGTACTTTCTATATGATATATTTTTGACTGAGCATGGGTATGCCCACCTCAGCATGAGTTGACTCTCTATTTTCTTTCATTGGTTTTTGGCAGGCTGAAATCTGGTGAAGTCCTCTCTTGTCCTTGCGAAGTTCTTTCTATGTGCATAATACATTTCGGCCATCATGTACCCCTTTTGACCTCATATATTAGGGGGCATCTGTTATAGCATCATTTTTCACCCTCATGTGATTCATGATTGTCTTTTTGGCCTTGGGCACCCATTCCCACAGACTTGAATAAAAGTTCATAAAAAACAGTGTTTAAAATCCCATACGCGGGTATGCCCAGACTTTTCCGCGTGTATACGCGAGTCCATATATACTTTTCCGCGTATGCCATTAAAATCATTAAAAAATATATAAAATTCCCTATTTTCGAGGCTGGGTTGATGGTTATTCCAGTAATTCAACCACCCCAGCCCGTGGCCAACTGTTTCCAACTAATTGAAACTACTTTGAGGGAGTATAAAAGCCCCTCATGTGCATGGCCTAAGGGGGAGAGAGAAATTATAGATATTATACTCTGTTGGAGCCCCAATTCAAGTCTGATTTCCCGTGCCTCCTGCACTTCCCAGATTTTTACAGGAAACCCTTGTTTCCTGGAGATGTTCATCAGTTTATATGTCATCTCGTGTGCACAAGTCTTGAAAGTATCCTAGCGAGGCAAGGGCGGGACGGATCCGGATGACGGTCTGTTCGAAGATCGTGGAAGGATTCAGGTGATCTCTCCACTTTTTATTGTTGTACATGTTGTTCGTAATGAAGAAGAACCATCTTGTTCCCGAATTCATGTGTTAATATCTGCTTTCATATGTGAAAAGATCATTATTTAAGCATTTATTATTGTTTATATGATGTTTCACATGGATTACATTGAAATTTAGGAGAAGTATATGTTGTACAACTAGATTTCCGTGTATGTTCTTTCTTTATTTCCAGGTTGAAGAGGAAGAAGGGTTGCTGGGGGTTTGGACCCCGCGGGATCTACATCAAACATAGGATTACAGGTGAGTTCTACTATCGATGTTATCTAGTTTTTAGCGTACAAGTGTGGTTGTGTGAGTCCTTCTTAAATAGAATGCTCTGATCTGTGGAGGTTTTGACCCAACAAACCTCTAGGGAGTTATTTCCCGAAACAACGGTTGAACTTTAATTCTTTGGAACAAAATTTTTTCAATGTGTGTAATGTGTTTGGCCTCTGAGTACGATTATTGAACTAGATTTAAATCATTTTATATATAAAATCTTGAGAAATGATAATTCATCTACAAGAGACTCTGAGATGTCTTAGGCATTGACCCCTCTCCTCAACCTAGGGGTTGTCTCTAGGAGCGAAAAATTGTCAATCTTCCTAATGTACTCATTAGCATAATAAAAAGACTCATACGATATTTACCCCTCTGCCATAGACCCCTCGGATTTTTCCCTTTGTTGAAAAAATCATTTCAATTTCTTCATGTACCTCTCTAAGAAGAACATCCAACAACAAGAAACCACCCCAAATAATTCAACCTCACTTACTAGGTGAATTAGAAGATGAACCTGCAAGTCCATGAAACTCGTGAGCAGTTCCTTCTCTAACATACAAACAATATTAGTTATATCTTGACGCCACCATGGAATTGTATCCATATGAATATCCTTTGATATGGTCCAATGTAAAATGCAGATAATTCAGATATGGCACGTTGTAGGTCTTGGGGGAAGTCATGGTTCACACACCCACACATGAGCAGAGGATAATGACACTGTAAATTAAAAACACAAAAAAAACTAATTATATTTTTTCCCATGCAATAAAAATAATAAAAAATAATAAAATCACGTGTTTGGCATACGTACTCTTAGAAGGTTCAAATGGTCATGCGATTTCAACCCTGACAAATGGAATTCCATAGTGAAGTAGTGTCTTAGTGAAGAACCTTATAAAGAAGGCACCCTCACACTCATTATAACTTCCTTTTCCAAATAAATATCATCTTTCTTTAAAATACATGAGACACCACTTTCTTTGAAACAGCAAGAGGGACCACCCTCTCCTCTACTTTCTTGTCTTGGTGAATGTTTATTTTTAGTTTTTGAATAAATAATATCTCTCCTAACAGCTAATGTGTCATTTTATTTGGATGATATGTGCCTTCATATAGAAGATGAATGATTTTTTAATATATCCATGGGATATAGTAAGTGGGAAATATTAAGATGCTCCCAATATGGGAGCTCATAAAAGATAGATTTCCTTTTCATCCCAATGGGAAATTTCTCAACATAGGTGTCAAAGAATTATATATCATAGAAAATAGGCTCCCCATTTCAATCAAACATTTATATAATCTCCTTCTCCTTCTCTCTCGCATATGCTCTAATCCATTCAGTTGGTGTTATTATTGCAAGCTTTTGAGTTCTCTCTGGTTTACCATTGAAAGTGGATGTTTCTATTATGTAAGGGTGTTATTCTGGGAGGAAAACCCTGGAGCAGTCATACATTGGATTTTGTAGGTGGTTGGACCATCTAGCCTTTAGAGAAGGTCCACAACATTTACATCCATGATACCCTTTTGTTACAATACCTGTGAAATTATTATATACAGTGCATGTTAGCGATCATGAAGATAACAATTGTGGTGAATTAAATTAAAATGTGAAACAATATTGTTATGTCTATAAAAAAATCAATAAACATGTAATTTACCAGAGAAAACTCCTAATCCTATATAATCATGTGTAGCGTAAGCACATATGCCATATAACTTAAAACTTCTCTCTATTGTGATGGGTCTTGATACATCATATACATGTCTCCCTTCCCATAATTCTTTCAATTAATATACCAAGGGTTGTAAGTAGACATCCATATTCTTCTCTTGTATTCTACCATGGACTATGAGAGTCAACATAAGATGTTAATTATTCATAGACAACCATGGGGGGCTATTTTTATTGATCACTATTATAGGCCAAACATAATAGTTGGTGTTTTAGAGGAAATATGGGTTGACGCCATCCATGGCTATGCTGAGTCGTAGACTTCATACTTCATCCTTGAATCTTTCAGGCCATGTATCCTCTATATGCTCCTTGGATATTAAATATGTTGGGATTCACATACCTCTCGAATCACTTCTATGGGAGGCATGACATCCCTGTAACATATCTAGTTCTTTGTAATGAAAGATCCTTTGAATCCTTGGAATTATAGACATGTGCCTCAATATATCATGAGGAGGACCATGTGATTTACCCTATTTTTTTTATTTATGGTACCTTCCATGCCCACATTTTAGACATATCTCTGTTTGCACATTATCCTCTATATAGAATACAATCATTCGGGCATGCCTGATATGATATGTAATCAACACCCAACATTTTCAACAACTACTTTGTATCTTCACAGATACCAAGCAAGAAATTATCACTCGGAAGAACCTTATATTTGAATAACCTACAGTTAGTGGGAAATATAAATGTACAATGTCAATATTTAACGTTCATAAAATTGACCATTGTTAATTTTGATTGTGTGACAAGATTTCTCAAAATATAAGGGACTTGATCATTGTCAATTAACTCAATATTGTTGAGAAACATGCATTCAACATGCCAAAATTTTATTTCAAGTTGTACATTAACATCGTTGTCCCTAGCTAGGTAGAATTCGACTAATCGCTAAGTCTAAAGATATTGATGGTGGAAGTAGATTTCAGGCTTTCGAAAAATGTATCATTGAAATGAACATCATCCCCTATCTCATCATCCTGGAATGCATCTAATATCATTGCCTCCATGGTATTCGTATCTCATAAGTAATCATCCATACCAACCTATATTTGATTTCCTCCATCTCCAACTTGTGATGAATAACTACTATTTTGTAGTCATTCCTAATTGGTGAATCTGGACGTAGTGGGAATTGAATAGGCGATTGATTCAACCATCCTTAGTATGCTTCCTCTATGATTTTTTCTCTTAATGCAACCTTATCTCGATTTGACATTGTAGTGGGGTGCATCGGAAGATGGTAGGTGGGTCGCTCATCATCATTAGAATTCTAATCTCAAAAAATATTGAACATTAGGACATCAATGATATTAGTAAGCACAATGCAATTGGTTTGTTGAAATTACATTATACAAAAAATTATTACCTTCGTTGACCCATGATTGCGTCTAGAAGATGGCATGTTACAATTGGCATGGTAAAGCGATTATCCATTTTCATCTAGCAACTACTTCTAGTATGCTGCTCCTGATAAGATCTTTTGATGTTTTTGAACTGGTGGAATATTTTATGAATCTGAACTCAATTGTGAATCAAGATCCTACAAATTTGGATAAATTTTTATTCAAATTGGCATGGATAAAAAAATCAATTAGATAAAAAAATATAAAGAAAATTTGAACTTATTGGAGATGGAAAGGGAGAACTCCGCGAAGGAAGGACTTTGAGAAATATGGAACTGAAGAATTAGCCATTTAATATTATGATATTCTCTTCCTACATTAGAGCAAAATTAGATATATTTTTTTTGTACATACCTGAAATTAATTTTGTGAACCATATAACTGCAATTTGAATTTCAATATAGTTTATAAACCATTTTTAAAGAATAAGGCAACTTAAAGTGGAAAATGTATACTATGAACTATTGTAACTCATATGGATGCATCCTAAAGGATAATTTGAGGTGAATATACCAGCTTATGTGAAAATAAAAATTCAGATAACGTTTAAAGCATATCAATGCTCTTTTAAAACTAAATGTATTAGTGTGTTTAAATAATAACCGCATTGATGCATCAAAATAATAACCACATCGGTTTCTGGGAATTCAAAAAAAAAATTAGCACACTAATAAGTTATAATTTTTTTCGTAATTCAGCACACACGGGGGGATTTGTCCCAGTGACCTATCACATGGGGCGCCTTAATAGTGCACCCTTCACCGTCGAACCAAATCCATGTGGGCTCACTGATAAGTTATCTTAATTTGTGTGCATTACTAGTAAACGCACCGGTGCTTTTTAATATGAAACAAACTGATGTTCCAAATGAATAAAAAAATAAAAACAAACAAAACAAAACAAATAAAAAGGAAAAAATTGTGACTTGTTTTTTTTCAAATTAAAAAATAAGTCGTAATTGATTTTTCATAATTTCACTATTTCATTATTTTTCCCAAAATTTCAAGGGAGATTCACAAGAGAGACATACTGGGAGCACTATGGAGCAACAGACTACTTTGGAACAACATACTATTCAAAAGATCAGAATTTGAAAGGTATGGTGATTCACTCAAAACCATGCATAGTAAAAATTTTAAATTTTATTGTTGATTTTACTAATAAATTTTTTTACAATTTTAGTTCAATATAATTAAAATTCGGGGAAAAAAAAACCCTTGCATAGTAAATTTTACATTTGATTTTACTAATAAATTTTTTTAGAAATATTTGTTCCTATTTATATTTAATTAAAATTCAAAAAAAATAAATTAAAAATAAAAATAAAACAACACAAAAAAAAAAACAAAAATTCAATACTTACCTTAAACCTTTACTTATTCTTGCTTATGTGACTACAAAATTTCACTTTAGGGTTTAAATCCCTCTACCACATCACAATTAGGCTTTTTTATTTTAGGCATTTTAGATTTAATGGGTTTGTGTTACTATATATAAGGTGTTTGACATGTAAAGCAGGGTGACCACTTATTGAATCAGATCCAAACCTTGTCACCCCTATCCATTTTTTTAAATGTATTTTGTTTATCAGTGTGCCATGTGTAATATAACATATCGACGCACCTTTGACAAATAGCACCATTAAGTCCAAAAAACTTGTGTTATTTTTTTATGTTTTTGTTTTTTACTCTGATGGTGGTGATTTTATCATTACATATCACGATGTCATAATTAAAATTTGTTTAAAACAATAATATTCTTTTTCGGTGTTCAATAATTAAACGCGTTGGTGTGTTTACTAAATTAAATGCACTAGTGTGTTTATGCACATAAGCACACCAATTACCAAACCTCGTTTTGGCTTAAAATTACATGATTTATTTATAAAATATATTTAATGGATTTTTTATTGAATGATACATGTTGTGTATTGATAAAAAAATATCTTAGAAGTGGTCGAGTAACAAAAATATTGATCGTCACATTGATAGCATGTCCAAAAAAGAACAAAAGGCAAGTTCTTTGTAAATTCTTTACAAAATTAATATATTTGAATTATATGTAAGTTTAACTAATATGTGTTAGTTAGTGTGTGTCATGCAGAGCCACAAAATGAGGAAACTACATAATATTATTTCTAATCTAAGTGTAGAAGAGCGTAAAAGCGTGATGAAAACATTGCAGAGGGATGAATCAGGTGAATTAAAAAATACTATTCAATATGATTTTTTTTTAATTTTCATTAATAATATACTTAAGAATATTAGATAACATGTTTCAAATGATCTATTAGTTCACATATGTTTAATGTTATACAAGGACCAATAATGAAGGAAAGGAATGTATTTCTAGGAAAATAAAAATTATAGAACATGTAAATGACAATGAATTAGTCCTTAGCTCATCTCGAATGGTGTTGGAGGTTAATGAAAGTCGAAGGAAATTTTCTTAGAAAACTATGAGGGATATATTGGAACTAAGTAGAAAACTATGAGGGATATATTGGAACTAAGTTATAGACATAATTTCCACTTACAATACATAAATCAATCCAATGATTCCAAGAACCAAGTTATATTTAAACTCCAGGAAGTGTTTTCAAAGAAATGGTCATAGAGACATGTACTACTTCTAATAATAATAAAAAAAACAACAACAAAAAAATCATTCAAAAAGTAATGTTCCTAATTAAATTGATTTTTTAGAATTATATGTATATAGTACTTCAAAGCACTCATTTATTAATATCAATTTTTTTATATTTAGTTTTCATATATCAATATAAAACTATTTTATTACTTCTTCAAGAAGATTATGAAAATCCCAAAGGATCAACGAGATGATATCTGAAACATACTAGTAGGAATGTCCAAAAATGTATACAAGGAGATGGTCAAAGAAATGGAGATAACTGCATCACATGAGGATCCATCGCAATAACAACGTGCTACAAATGTATGTAATCATTGAATTATTATTTTGTTTGATTAAAAAACTAAATTATATTATTTGAATAAACCAGAGTACAAAATGTATCTCAACAACCCCCCTAGCCTCACTCCAACCAATTTTTTTAGCTAGGAGAGCTAGAGTTGGAAAAATATGATTACATATACCCATTATTAAGGTTGATCAACCTTAGAAGCTACAGATAAGACAAAAAGAGCAACCAAATCAACTATATTACATATATCATGGAGGAGGTTGAGGAGGAAATTCAGGAGTAACTGCAAAAAATCCAGAATTATCATGTATGTGGAAGTCTATATGTTCAACTCGGTCCTCTATATCCTATAAGAAGCCGTTGGTGTGATGTTGGCTCCTGTGAACATTTTCCATCTGTGCCAAAATTTCATTTTGATTGTATTGGATATCATTTATATAGGCCACCATCTCGTTTTGGTCATCGTAGCGCTGCTCCCTAAGGATGTCTAGGTTGGCCTGGACCCCGCGAAGCTTCTCAGATATTGTTTCAAATATTGTCGGTGCAACCATAGCGCCTGGTGAGTGACCTCACATGTTGGCCCTAACCCCTTCATTCTCCTCACTATCCAAATCGATATAGGAAAAACTAAGGCTAATTTTCCAATGCACAGTAGGACCCTAATGGGCTCCATGTAAAGGCCGACCTCACTGACAAGGCATGACCGCCATAACCACTCGAAAACTAGCTGAGGCGGCTTGAAAATTCCCATATAGATAGAAAAAGTTAACCACCTGAACAAAACCTCCAAACACCACACCTCCCCTTCGAAAAACAAAACTCCACTCAAGCACAAAAATAGTCACCTTTGTATCAAAATGGGGTAAATAAATCACTCGCTTTAAGCATAAACCGCCACCAAAACCAGGGGGGATCAAAGGAAGCAATTAAATTGCCCAACCCCATAACCAGAGACACCCTTAGCCACAAAATACACATTGGACCAGAAGGGGGAGGCAGAACCACAAAGGCGGAGATCCAAAAATGCCAGAGGCAGGAAATAGTCGGATGATACCCAGCTCAACAAGTGAACAAAAAACACAAGAAAGAACTCCCGAGACACAATGCAGAAAAATCTCCCAACCCAAGTAACCAGGTCACTCCCCCATAGACACAATTGACCTTCCAGAGAATGAAAATGGAAAGAGACCCTCCCCCAAGGGTTCCCTATAGACCCACTACTCACACTCAGACAAAAAATTAACACCATCCAACCCTCACAAGTAGCCAAACCTAGAGTTATAACTCAAAACAACTCACATGGATATAACAATACCTTCGACCCACTAAAGGCACTTTCAACAGGACCCCTGAACCATTGATGGGAGTCGGACCACACCATAGCCCTACTAAATCCAAAACTGACAGTAGAGCCATTGCTGATGGTCTCTCCAGGATCCCAGGTAACAATTTGAGCTTACAGATTGAAGCTCGCATAGTCAGCATGGGAGATCTTACCTCTGCAACAAGACACCCATGGCCCAGGAACGCACACATGGCCATCAACGAGCAAATTTGTCACCCCGCAACCGATATTCATCACCCAAAGGAAAATACTCAAGTTGTTACACTACCCACACATAATACCCATATTCATAATATCGAGAGAGTTCAAAGGTGAGATGTCCCATCTCATAAAACCCCAACAATTTACTCATAAGTGTCGTGTGCCTCTTAGGAAGATCCTGAGGCCTGATCCACCTCCACTTTCCCACCCCCGTCGGGGGAATTAATAGTTAAATTTTCTAATAGGTACATATAAACAAATAATTTAACATTAAATATTAATTTTCAAGTGTTTTCTTGCAGAAAATATAACAAAATGGACCCTATTCAGCACATAAAATAGGACGACAAACAAGAAAAGGGTTGATATCAAATTTTGTGATTAATTGTTAATATTTCCTTATAACAATTTAAGATTTATTTTTTGTATATTTTAAGCTGTTTTACAACAACCATCCTTGAATGTCTCCATATAGGTGCTAGCATATAAAGAAGAGACATCGAAATAATTTATTGACATTGGATCAAATATGGGTTGTGAGTATATGTTGTCATATCAAAATTTAATTGTGGAATTTTTAATTATTTATGGTTTTTTAGTTCTCTAGATTTATAATTAAAAAATTAAAAAATTATTTTAAAAAAAAAATCCTTTATATTAAATCTATCACTTATTTTGGGGTATAAAACTTGTCGTAAACAAAGTATGGAACTGCGCCAAAGGAAGAGTTTTTGAAAGAAGGCATGAGATTTGGTTTTGAAAGAATGGGTATATTTCAAGAATCAATTCTTTCTATGGTACATTGATTTTCAATTTACATTGATGTATTTTATTTATTTCAATTTTCATTATTCTCACCAATGTAGATACACTCATTACACTTTATTTTTATGTTTGTAGATGGAACTTGAAGAAGATGAAAACAATCGATGCAAACAACAAAACATTCATCCAAATAACCCAAGTCATGGAAGTGTCTCTAGCAATGACAGTAGTTCTAGCGAAGAATGATGATCTAATTGGATATCAATGCAAGTTGTATTTTTTGAAATAATTGTCTATGGAAATCAGACAAATTTTTTAATGTAATGGACATAGTGTCCCAATTGAAATACAAGTGGTTACCAATAACTATCCCATTTTGTATGACAAAGAGCCCCTTGTCCATATATAATAAAATACATTTTAATTTATTCTATTGCTTTGTCCAATGTCGTTATGAAATGTTACACCACTAATTAAATAAATGGATGAATAAATATTATAATGAAGAGATGTGAAGTGTGATAATATAACAGATTAATCCAAACATCATATACAAATGCACTAATCAAAATTTGATTTATATTAATATTTTTATAAGATATATGTTGATTTTTCAATGAATAATGGATTTTAAAAATTACAATAATTGCATTGTCACGGGGCGATGTTTCTAAAAACGAGAAAATGGATACCATGATATCATATATTAATGTGCACTACTCCAAATATGAGCTTTTCAACAATAATATTTATATAAAAATATATGGTATCCCATGTATTCGTACATAAAAAATATCAGTGCGTGCATAAAATAAATATGCACCAGGAAGATAAACATTTCATGCACTACTGTGATTCACCTTTAACACACCGGTGCATCATTACCATCAACGCACCAGTGCATTAGATTACGTAAAAGTGTCGGTTTTGTAAGATATTTTTTCCTAAACCAGTGCCTTTTGTGAAAAGTACAACACTGAGGCCTTTGCAAACACATAAGCACTAGTGTTGTTTGAATTTAACTCTCTGGTGCATGGTATCATAGATTCTATGTCATGATGCATTTTTATTATTAAAGCACCAGTGCTTTGATAAAACAAAGGTTGTGGTGCTCCAAAATATTATTTCCAATCCCAATACTATTATTTAAATTAGCAGCATTGTTTCTTTATATTAGTAGCACATCAATGCTTTTATACAACTCATCAACAATGGTGCATTGTTACGCATAACGACTCGGTGCATTGAATATAAAAGCACTAGGGTTGCAATATCTTTTTCCTACCTTGGTGGCCTTCCTGAAAATTATTTCCCATGACATTTTTATAAGACATAAACACCAAGGCAATATACTTTTCAGGAACCGATGTTGTTTGCATTCACCACCCCGATACATGGTATCATATATTTTATGAGTCGATGCATTATTATTATTAAAGCACCAGTGCTCAAAATTTTTGTTTCTATTCTCAGTGCTTTTATTTAAATTTACAACACCAATGATTTTATATTGGTAGTGCACCAGTGTGATTTGTCTAGTAAGTGCACTGCTAAGAAAACATCCACTAAAACCTTCGATTGCCCATATTTTTTTAGTTGTGATGAATTTTTGTTATCAACTCTACTAAAATATCCACTACCACAAACAGATGTTGTAGCGAAGTTTTTTTTGACAATTTTTATCAACTTTATAACACTAAAAAATTTGTTTTAACCTTCGCTAGAAGGTATTTTCCTTGTAGTGATCAGGTGTAGAACATGGAACACATGATTTACATGGAAACCTTTTTTGGAGAAAACTACACAGCTTATTTTTATAATTCTTTGTAGGCACCAGCCTATAAGAGACATCAATATCCATTACTACAAGCCCTAGTAGGCACCAACCTACTCTTCCATATATTCATAGATGCCAGTTTAGTGGAGACATTAATCCCCACTACTAGGCACCAACTTAGCAAGAGATATCAATCTTTTTGTTTGTGTAGCACCAATATACATATAAATTCTTCAAAAATTATTTGTTCATTAAGCACCAAATCTACTTGTTGCTTCTTCATATTTTCTCATAGATGTGCCAAGTGAAATTTATTGTAATTTTTCCAAATCTTATTGATTTTTGGCCTCTTCCTAACAAAAAACATGTATAGTGTACCATGTGTTCAATTTTTTATGTCTAATTCCAAAAAAATTACCAAATTCACTTCAGTATGTATCCTCAAATTTATGAAAATTTCACAATCTAGAGTTCGATAAGAAAAGAATCATAGTGAAAATGCCATGATCACTCTCTTCAAATTGATTTCAGTACCATTCACAAATCTTAAATTCTACATGGTATACCTTTGAAACTATAGTGAAACATAATATGAAACTTTTACTAGACATACCTTGAGTTGTTTTCTCAATATGCTCAAAATCTCATAGTTTGATTCTTCAGGGAAAGAAAATTATAGAAAAATTTCCATGTTCATTCATTATAAATTGATTTCACGGCTATTCAAAAACACTAAATTCCATACGGTATATCTTCAAATTTATAGGAAACCAAATTAGAATTTTTTTACCAGATGTACATTTCTATGTCTTCTCAATGTACACCAAGTTTCATGGTCTAAAACGTCTCAAAAAATAAATTATATAAAATATCCCAATATGTGTCTAAAACATATTTTAGGACCAATCACAAATCCTAACTTCCATAGTATGTATCTCTGAAAGTATAGTGAATCAAAATTTGAAAATTTAACCAAATTTTCACCTTGATTTCTCCTTAATATGCTAAAAATTCTACCATTTGAAGCATCCCTAAAAAACCTTATAGTGACAATACTTAGATGACCCATTCATTCTGCAACTTAAATTTTATAATCATACACCTTCCTTCCAATGTTCTCTCCTTTTATGTGTTATAATAAACCTTCATGAAAAGACATGATAATTCAAGAAGAAATGTCAATTCATTAATTAAATAATTCATTCCTCTTTTATTTCAATTTTCATATACCATGAGAAAATACCATGGTCTTCCTAAACCATGGGTTTGAAACTACTATTTATTGTTTTGACTTCTTTACATAAATTCAATTTACATATTTTTCAAGTAACTTCATTTTTTATTTTGACCACTTTTTTCACCAGCACCCTCCTTTTGATATATATATATATATATAAACCTTTTGACAACAATGAAAACAATTTTTTGAACAATTTCTCCCTATTTTATGGAGTTGTTATAACTAGGACACAAATTCTTCTCAAACATATTTTTGGGTCTTGCTCAATTTATATTTTTGCATACTAAACTTCATTGACATTTATGTTTCAAATGAATTGGTTGAAATATTGGCAACGTTGCATTCACTCATTAATGGATGTCAAAATTCCCCTTGGCTTATCTATAGGTATTCAATATAATAGAACATCACAAAGATAAAAAGGGTATCATGCAAAGCATGTGATGGAATATAGGCCTTTTTGTCCCTTAAAACTAAAGATGGGTTATATAACCCCATAGATCCCACCTATAACTCAACAAATATATTGTTCCCCTATGATAAATTCCTCTAAATAATTTTACAAATGCTAAACAAATGCATGTTAAACATAATTCCTTTTATTTTTATGCCCCTAGCACATGGTTAGAACAATCACTCTGACATGTCCAACGAATCAAGTTTTAGAGTTCATGGGGATACATAAATTGTGTATGCAATGATACAAATATATTATGAACACTTTTTTCTTGCAAACTCTACACAAAAAATTAGTTGCATCAAAATAGTTTGAAATATTCTCCCTCAAACTTCACAAGGAGGTGAAATAGATTTCACAGCGAGTTGATGTCATTAAATGTGTTATAAAATTTATGCAAACATATGGGTGAAAATAATTTCCATACACCATAAAATAAACTAACCTAATGGTCTTAAATAATGTGAAGAGGTTTCCTAGAATACACAGTATAATCCTTTTGACATAGACAATCAAACACAAACAATGAAATTATGCAACTTATTAAATGTGAATAAGAGTCATAGACCCTATGTATCCCATATTGGAGCCATGTTGAATTGGATTTAAACTTAAAATCAACCTGCAAAGCATTTCTTCAAAGCATTGTCCGTGGAAGAGTTCAAGGTGTAGTTCTCAATTCTCAAAGTTGGGAAAGGAATATTGTTGTAAAAGTTAATATTGAGCATGAGTTTTTTTTCAACGCAAAGATAGTTTTCCAAGCCCAAGAACATATGGAAAATGAAATATAAATAATTTTTTTATCATAATTATCACGTAGTTTTCTAAGAAAAATAAAATAATGGGTTAATAAACCCTAACCCTAGTTAAGTTCGTTGCTACTCCCAAGGAAATGTTGGATGATAAAGCACCTCATCTTAATGGTTTGAGACATACATATTTTACAAGGTTTATATGAATATTTTAGTTAGCGCCTTCTACAATGCTAAAAATAATCTTTAATATTAAATAAACCCTTAAGGGTTGATATTAATCAAGAATGCATCTATTTAATTTGTTAAAGGTATAACTCTAGATTATTTCCCACTAAGGTTGATCAACCTTTTGAATATTTCATAAAACATCTTGGACAAATGTTTTTCCTTGTTACACAATAATTTTATTGTCAAGTTATGAAATCAACACACATGTGGTTCATCATGTTGGGTATATGTTATATTTTTTTCATGATGATCCCAAAGCACTATATTTTGTGTCATGTGCAATGGGGGCATCACTGGGAGGAAAATTCCCTCCCCTATTTAGGGGGTCACAAGGGGGGATTCGCCCACTTGCTCGATCGGATTCCAAGCGGGTAGAATCCCCCCTGTGTGGGGGTTCGAGGGGAACACCCCCAAAAAATATTTGGGAATATTTTTGCGTATATTTTTAGCAATTTTTGACACACGGTTCTCGACTTTAACGATTTTGTGGTGAGTGATGGTTTTTACCCATGGTTGTGTAGTTTTCATTAAAGAACTATGCTTATATTATAATCCATGGTAACTGTATTGTTGGTTTATGGATGCCACATGATATATATTGTATTGTAATAATGTACAAAAGAATATATTAGAAAATCTTTCTTGTTTTCCCAGTTGACGTTTCCGGGATAAAATATCAGTGTTAATGTGTGTGTTTTCCATTGCATATTTTATGTTTTATTAAGAATATTTTTTCAACAATTAATTGTACACAGTTAGAACCTACATTTGGTACTATAGTAGTTTTGGCTTCAAGTGGATGTGTTCATGGCTTAGGGGTTAGGCTTAGGCCTGTTGGAGATCCTATAACAGTGGGAGATCTACGAAAGTGATTCTTAAGGAATATTTTAGGCAATTGGCTATTTTGGGACATTTTCCAAAAAACTTATTTTCCCATTTGGCTAAAAATAATCCTTTTTATACATGTATATTATTAAATTAACGAGATTCACCAAAATTTACCAATTTTAATTGTAAATTACAAGTTTTTTATCCATTATTCACCTACATCCTATATGTATTATTTTTCAAAACGGAAGAGTTTCCTATAATAATATACATAGCCATAATATTTGAATCCTTAAAAAATATTGTAGCAATACTTGTGGTGAAAGGAAATGTTGAGAAGTTCAAATATAGAGATTTAGAAATTCAATGGATAGAGTTTTGAGTTGTGTAATCTAAAAATAGAATATTTTCTTATGGATATGGATCAATAGATCATTGTGGATCTAGGTTCTACATCGACGGGGACGTTAACAGAATACAAGACAAAGCTGGATCAAAAGGAAAAGAGCACAATACGATTGTGTCTCTCATATTCAATGTTATTAAATGTTTTAGGGTAAGTTATAGAAAAGGTTGTGTGGAACAAGTTAGGGGCTTTGTATCATTCTAAGTCCCTAGTGAATCAATTGTTCTTGCATAAAAAATTGTATAACCTAAGGATGAAGGATGGATACTCTATGAAAAATAATTTGAGAACCTTCAATAATGTGGTATGTCAACTATTATCTATTGATATTAATATTTAATATGAAGATAAGTGTATCAACTTGGTGTTTTCTTTACCATATTCATGGAAGAGTTTGGTTATTGACATAGGTAGTAATGCAACTACCTTAAGTTTCAAAGAAATAGTCTCATCCTTGTTATTGGAGGATATGAGACAAAAAACAATATGGAAATTCAAAATACATATGCCTTATCTGTAATAGGGCACTCCTATAATAGAAATAAAAATAAATTCTCCAATGGAATATATAAATATAAAACTTGATCTAAATCTCAAGGAAAATTCTGTAAGGTATGTTGGAGATGTGGAAAAGAAGGGAATTACAAGAACGATCATAGATCTAAAATTCCTAAGACAGAGAAGGGATCTAAAGATGATCCTTCTATAGAAAAAAAACCTCCTTATATAGGAGGGGATATTTACTTTCCTTCTTCAAGCACACATGTAGACATGAGGTATGGTTGGATGAATCAGGTGCATATTTTCAAATGAATCCTCATAAGGAATAGTTTTGTGAGTATGAAATATATGATAATGATTTTTCTTTCCCAATAGATGAATTGACAGCCAAAATAATAGGACATGAAAAATTCAAGTTGAAGCTTATGGATGGAAGGATTAAAACACTTCATGGTGTTCTACACATCCCTAGATTATCCAAAATTTTTATTTTGCAAGTAAGATGAGTGATGCAGGTGTAAAAATAATGTTTGAAAATGGTATATGTGGGATGGATCAAGGATAATTGTGTTTCTAATGGAATATCAACATGGAACTTTAAATAAGCCATTGGGAATCACTTCTAGTGATGGGTACGTCAATTCCATTATTTTTAGAGTGAGGTTGAAATAGGAAAAAGTCCTTCACTCTATAGAGAAATTTTTGTGTTTTGGTATCAAACAATGGGGCATATTGGAGAGAAGGTCCTAGTACTACATCCTAATGGTATGGTATTATGCATGTCTAATTACTTTGTGTATTTCTATTTCTATGAAAATTGTTTATATGGGAAGCATAATCGAGTAGGATTCTCCTCTGGTTCTATGAGATCGGAGGAAATATTAAAGTTGATGCACACTAATATGTTTAGACCTATGTTAGTTCCATCATTGGGTAAATATGTGTATTATGTCTCATTTATGGATTAATTATCAAGTAATACATCGATTTATTTCCTTGAGAATAAATATGAATTCTTCAACAAATGCAAATAGATTAAGGCTCTTGTGGAAAATCAGAAAAATAAGAAAATTAAGGTGTTGAGGATAGATAATGGGGAAAAAATATGTGGAAATGAATTTGAAGAATTTTGTGAGAAATGCGGTATAGTAAGGCATAAGACTTCTCCATATACACCTTAATATAATGGATTTATATAATTTATGAATAGGAAATTGATGGTGAAATCAAGAAGCATGCTCAGTGGTGAAAGATTACTAGACAATAATTCTAGAGAGAGGTAGTGGATATTGCATGTTACCTAGTAAGTAGATCACCCTCTTCAGAATTATATGATTAAACTCCACAAGAGGTATGGAATAGTAATAAACCTTCTTTTAAACGTATTAAGGAATTTTATTTTGATGCTTATGTACACTTTCCAAAGGAGAATAGGGATAAACTATATAAGAAAGTTGAAAAGTGTATCTTTATTACATATAAATATAGTTTGAAAGGTTATAATATTTGGAACCCATAACTGAAAAGGTAGTGTATAGTTGAGATGTAGTATTTAGAGAAGTCAAATAGGTTGTCAAGCAAAATTGTCTACCAAGGGAAAAAAATAAGAGAAGATAGACTTTGAATTGAAGGATTATGAATTAGAAGAATAGAAATTGGAAGAATAAAAACAACAAATCTTGGTAATGAGGATATTGATTCAAGAGAAAAGGAAGGTAGAGAGGTTTATTCCACCTTATTTCCAGTCAAAATTTGTTTTATTTATGCCTATGATCCCGTAAAATGTTAGGGAGGTAGTAGATTTATAGGATGGAAAACTCTAGAAAAAGGCCGCGGTTGAAGAAATGGAAGTCTTGGAAAAGAATGAGGCTTGGGACTTAGTGGAGTTGTCCGTAGGAATAAATCCTAGTGGTATCAAATGGTAATTTAAGAAGAAACTGAATGCAAAAGGTAGAGTGGAGAACTACAAAGATAAACTAGTACCAAAAGGTTATTCTCAAGAAGAAGGAATTGACTTTGATGACATTTTCTCTCCTATTTCCAAGTTAAATTCTATTAGTTTCATTTATTTGTTGTTGTTTCTTTTGATTTTAAAGTAGAAAAAATGGGTGTGAAGACAATATCCCTACATGAAGATTTGGAAGAAGAGGCATGCATGAAGCATCCAAAAGGTTTTCATGTGAAAGGATAGAAAGAGTTGATATGCAAAAAAGTTCTTGTATTTGTTAGAGAATTCACCAAATATGTAGTACCAAAAAATCAATATATATATATATATATATATTGGGACTTGGATTCAAAAGGAGAAAAGTGGATCATTGTGTGTATTTAAAGTTAGTTGGTGATCTTGTTATTTATTTTTTCTTGTATGTGGATGGTATAATTGTTCATTGGAAATGAAAAATAAATCATTTAGGAAGTGAAAACTTAGTTGTCCTCTAAGTTTTACATGAAAGATATCAGTGTTTCAAATTTATTTTGGGTATGGAAATTAAAAGAGATCATGGAAACAAGTAACTTTGGTTAAATCAAAGGAATTAAGTTGAGACAATATTATAGATATTTAATATGAAAAAATGTAAACCAATGATGGTGCTTATTCCTATAGGTGTAAATTTATCTGAAAAATAGTGTCCCAGGACACATGAAGAGGAAAAGTGCATATCCTTTGTTCCATATGCTAGTGCAATTGGAATTTTGATGTATGCAATTGTTGTACTAGACTAGACATTACAAATGCAGTGGGAGTATTGAGCAGGTATATGTAAAAACCAAGGACGGAAAATTAAACTACAGTAAATAGGGTTTTAATGTATATGTGTGGTACTACTCAATATGGATTGTGCTAGCAGGGAAGACCAATATCATACAAAGTTTTGTACATACATGGGTTTTTTGATGTCGACGGAGTTGGAGATATGGATCATGGAAGATATATATGTGGATATGTGTTTAACCTATTTGGAGGAACAATTAGTTTGATGAGTAAAAGACACTATATAGTGGCACTCTATGTTGAATTTCCATGATCTTGGGTCTAGGTTAGAGTGTTTAAATCACTAACGCTACCAAACTAAGAATATCAACAACTATTATGCACAGCGAAAAATATAAAGCAGTAAATCGCACATGCACACGATAGACAATTTTTAACAAAATTGTACAATAACGTACAACCAAATCTTTGTTTTGTTAAACCAAATCCGAATAATACAACATTATGTGGTATACAAGATACAATGATAAACATGTTGATCAAACTCGATGTCGTATCTTGTCCTGTCGGTCCTTCGCTTTTGTACTGCTCACTAGTTTCCCCTTAGTCCTTCAAATGACAACATGTTGAAACTCTAGGAGGGATGCCACCTAACACTATTACAAGTCACTTATGCTTGGTGTACATGGGATGATCCAATATGCTATTTAGGTTGGCCAATTCCTGAGCTCCAATTTGACTGGATAGCAGTCACTTTTTTCCATCAAAGTGCTGCACTTTTGGCACCAAACTTCACCCAATCACGTTTCAACCAAATTCTTTTGTGTTTGTTGCTCCAGGGCTACTTTGGGTATACAACACACTTCCCTAACAGATCAATGACACCCAATCCAACCACTGCAAGATATGCTACAATGAAGACTCTTGATCACTGAATCACGCCTCCAAATTGGTTCTCAGAGGCTGCTCTAAGCATATTTTATTTCTGTTGTTCCTAACTGTGACTAGTTAGTCCACCCAACATGTTGAAACAACCCTTAAGAAAATTCACCAAACAACTCCTCTTTTGCTGTGGCCTAATCAAGGTAAGGCCATCCAAGTGTGTGATGTTTTTATGGGCACTTTACAACCCCTAACACTTCCACGCAACCCTTTTTTGGAGTGGCTAGGCCTGAGGCCTACCACAGACCTTTGTTGCCTCCTACAGACCACCCAAAACAGTGTTCCTTACCTCTTTTCTTCCCTCAAACAGACCCACATTTCTCTTGTTGAAACTCGGCCTCTAATCCAGCACCTCGACCCTCAAAAAGCTACTTAGTCGCCTTGAAACAATCCCTACAATGGTCTATCTGCCTCGTTTTTCTTTTGTCCTAACTACAGCCTTCAACATAGGTAATCCCTCTCCTCTATGAGCCTTTATGTTGCCTTTTGTTGCACCAAATTGATTGACTAAATGCCTCCTCCTAACCTCTTATTTATACACATAAGAGGGCTTCTCAAAACATCATACTTTGAGCTTGTAAAACTCTCACAAGGCTAAATAACATTAATTCAGCCTTGACACTTCTTGTGCAAACCCACACTTTGAATTCAAAAAATCATAACTTCATTTCTAGAGCTCTAATTTGAGTGATATTCAAATCCTTGGAATCGGCGCGCCAATCTCTATCACCTCAAATTTTCTCATTCTCAAATTCTTCATGGTTTTGGCCCAAATCTCGATGGGTGAAAAACCTCATGCTTGGGTTCCAATCCCACAAGCGACTCTTGTGGTGCTTTTCCCTCCAAACCCTGAACCCTAGGGCTTAGAGAACCTCCCAATCTACTAAAAAATAATCACTCCCTCTTATCGAGGGAGGTACTTCCAAGATTAGTTAGT
Organism: Pinus albicaulis; assembly: GCA_034641835.2. NCBI lineage: Eukaryota > Viridiplantae > Streptophyta > Pinopsida > Pinales > Pinaceae > Pinus > Pinus albicaulis. Next base: position 21,847,276 of record MU968359.1, on the reverse strand, counting down.
AACTCATCATCATCATCACTAATCAAAACACTCACCCAACTCTTGGCACTCACAATTGCAACAATCTCTGTTCTGTGAATTATGCCTCTCTCGGAAGTGTCACTGTCATTAATAGAAGCATCCTTCTTCTTCTTCTTCTTCTTATCATATATCTCTTTCCAATCTCTCCATGATTTCTTCTCGGTAGTTGTAGGAGCACCCTTGCTCCCCACTGACTACGTGCTCTTCCTGGGCTGAAAATTCTCCCTCTCAATCTAAAAGCTCCCACTAGAACTTGACTCCCTCTGAGCCTCTAGAATCTGGACCTTCTTTGTTGGAATCTATACCTGCCCCTTTAAAGCATGCACCTGCACTGATTATCTGGAACCTACACTTGCTCCACCTGATTCTTCTTCTTTCAATGATCCTAAAGCTTTCCCGTCAACCTATAGAGACCATGCTCACTAACTCCAAGCATAATACCATCAAAGCTAGAGCCTTTAGGTCTGAGTCTTGCCTTGTCATCCTAAAACAACACCTAAAACCCCTTCTTCTCAATCATTGAGATATATATCATGCTATATCTGAGTCTCGGTACAAAAATTATATCCTGGACCCGCATCACTTTTCCTGTCTCCATCCTAAATGGCACAACTCTCGATCCTCAAATCTTCAAATGACTCGTGTTGCCTATCACCATGTACAACTTTGAGTCCCATTCATCTAGAATCTCAAAAACCTTCTGTGACCCTGTCATATGTTTCGTCGCACCATTTTCCACATACCATCCATCCTCATTTATAGTACCCTACGAGAAATGACAGATCATATAAAATTCCTCCTCCTCCAATATCCTAGTAAGATCATATGTCTCAGCTAAAGTGGAAACATCGAGGACCTGCTTTCCTTTCCTCTTCTCGTCATCTCCCCTCTTCTTCATTGGACATCTTGATGAAAAATTACCCATCTTGCCACTGTTGAAACACTTGAATTTACTCGAGTCCTTATTATACTTACCCTCCATTCATGTTGCAAGTGCCACATTGTCATTTTCCCTCTTTGTTGGATGAATATCCTTGTCTTGCAACTCTTCCTGAATGAAGTCATCCCATAGCCTATTCGAGTTTGGAAATTTCTCTCTGGCAACGATCCATTTGATGAAGGGCCTACATTCCTTGGTGAACCCTTTTAAGGAAACCCTCACCATATCTCCATATGAAATTCACACCAATGGCAGCAAGCTCATCTCTGACCTGAGACAATATCGTCACATACCAAGTCACCCCTTCACCCTTTATCATCCTGGTGGAACTCAACTTATCCTCCAATACCAGTACCCGGTTCTCGTTCTTATTCTGGAACAAATTCTGAAGATCCATCCACATCTCATGCACAGTGTTCTTCCTAGAAAAATGAGGTATTAGGGCATCCTTCACACCATCTAGGACAATCAATCTCGCCTTCGTATCCAAATCTTCATATATTTCTAGCTCCTTAGGTTTGGTTGGCTTCTTGATGGCTTTCTCGAAAAACTCCCAGATCATGTTGACCTACAAGACCAACCTGATCCTTTCCTTCCAAGGACTATAGTTGGACAACCCCTCCAACATTTCCTACTACCGGAGACATTCCTATAACTTCGACATTGTAGCGATCCCTTCACTTACAATGTGACCAACTCCCTCTCACGTTGTACTTCGTTACACACAACTCTAATTCACTGAATCTTGAAGTAGCTTAGACACGCTCTGATACCATGTTGAATTTCCATGATATTAGGTCTAGGTAAGAGTCTTAAAATCATTGACGCTACCAAACCAAGAATCTCAACCAGAACTACTTTGCACAGCGGAAAATATAATGCAGTAAATCACACATGCACAAGATAGACAATTTTTAACAAAATTGTACAATAATGTACAACCCAATATTCGTTATATTAAACCAAATTTAATAATACAACATTCTATGGTATACAAGATACAATAACAAATATGCTGATCAAAATCGATGTCGTAGCCTGTCCTATTGGTCCTTCGCTTCCGTACTACTCACTAGTTTCCCCTTAGCCCTTCAAAGGACAACACATCAAGACTCTAGGAGGGATGCCACCTAACACTGTTGCAAGTCACTTCTTCTTGGTGTACATGGGTTGATCCAATCTTCTCTCTAGGCTGGCCAATTCCCAATCTCCAATCTTCCAAGCTATCAGTCACTTTTTTCCATCAAAGTGTTGCACTTTCGGCAACAAACTTCACCTAATCACGTTGCAACCAAATTCTTCTCGTTGTCTGCTCTAGGGATAATTTGGGTAGCCAACACACTCCCATCCAACAGATCAATGACACACAATCCAACCACTGCAAGATCTTCTCTGATGAAGACTCTTTATCATCGAATCACGCCTCCAAATTGGCTCCCACAGGCTTCTATAAGAATTGATCCAAAACTTCTCAACACATTGACCCAACACAAAACAGAAATGTTGCTCTAAGTCTATTATCTTTCTATTGTTCCTAACTGTGACTGGTTGGGGCACCCAACATGCTACAACATTTCTTAAACAAGTCACCAAACAACTCCTCTTTTTTTGTGGCCTAGTGAAGGTAAGGTCATCCAAGTGTGTGTTGTTGTTCTGGGCACTTTGCAACCTCTAACACTTCCATGCAGCCCTATTTTGGAGTGGCTAGGCTTGCGGCATACCACATACCTCCACTACGTCCTATAGCCCACCCAAAAAAATTTTCCTTACCTATTTTATTCCCTTAAACAGACCTGCATTTCTCATGTTGAAACCAGGCCTCTAATCCAGCACCTTGGCCCTAAAACAACCACTTAATCACCCTAAAACGATCCCTAAAACACTTCCTCTACCTTGTTTTTCTCGCCTCCCAGCTTCAGCCTTCAACAGAGGTAATCCCTCTCCTCTACGAGTTATCCTGTTGCCTTTTGTTGCACCAAATGGATGAGGAAATGCCTCCTCGTCACCTCTTATTATACACATAAGAGGGCTTCTCAAAACATCATACTTGGGGCTTGTACAAGTGTCACAAGGCTAAATAACATTAATTTGACCTTGACACTTCTCGTGCAAATCCACACTTTGACTTCAAAAATTCATAACTTCATTTCTAGAGCTCTGATTTGAGTGATCTTAGAAGCATTTAAATTGGCATGCCAAGCTCTATCACCTCAAATTTTCTCATTCTTAAATTATTCATGGTTTTGTACCAAATCCCAATGGGTGAAAAACCCCATGTTTGGGTTCCAATCCCACAAGTGACTCTTGTGGTGTTTTTCTCTCCAAACCTAAAACCCTAGGGCTTGGAGTACCTCCCAAGTTACTCAAAAATCAACACTCTCAACTACACAAGTTGAATACATGGCAATCACTCATGCAAGCAAGGGAGCAGTGTGGTTGCAAATATTATCTTTAGGTATTGGATTGGTCCAACGAGCTATAATAATATATTATGATATTAAAAGTTTTATATTCCCAGTGTATCATTAAAAGGGAAAGCATATTGATGTTCAATATCACTTTATGAAATATATGGTTGAAGAATAAAGGGTGTTTCTATTAAAAATAGACATTTTGAAGAATGTTTCAAATTAATTAACAAAACTTGTGAGAACAAAAAATATATATTGGTGTAGAGAAACAATGGGCATTATTTCCCCAAATTGTTGATCATGTACTCCTACAACCCTCTATGTGTAGAGAAAACAAGTGGGAGAATGTTGGGTATGTGGTATATTCCTTTCATTATTATTTTTGTGTGTTGTATGTTTCATGGGGCACAATAATGGTGTCACTAGGAGGTCACAAGGGTGGTGAATACCCCCCTACACTAGGGTTTGCGGCCACCATTCCCTGGGAAATAAATAAGGAAAAAAATTTATCTACTTTTTTTCACCTTTAACAATTATGTGGCACATTGTGGTTTTTTCCCATGTTTTAGTAGTTTCAATTAAGGAACTGCAATTTTAGTTTAATCCATAGTAAATGAATTTTAATTTTATGGATGCTATGAGGCATATATTGTATTGTAATATTATATAAAAAATATTTAAAAAAAAAATCTTTTTGGTTTTCCCAAATTGGGTTTCCAAGATAAAAATTTTGTGTAACTATTGTGTGTATTTTTCATTTCATATTTTCTATTTTATTAAGAATTTGTTTTCAGTAATTAACTGTATAGGGTTAAAACCTACACATTCATAATCACTTCATTCAATATAATGTCATAATGACCTACAACTCGATGTAATGAACAAAGGACTCTAGGCTTATTCCCACACACTTTCCTTGCAATACTTATCCTTTATACATTATCATAATCCTTCATGAAAAGACATGTGAATTCAAAAAATAATGTCAACTCATTAATAAAATAATGAATTTCTCATCATTTCACTTTTTAAATACCATGATAAAATATGTTATGCAACCAGCTCACAAAATAGAAGAAAAGATAGATCAACAACTTAAAAATTATCCTCTCCGAGGGGGAACCTCCTTTACATTACATAAATGAATAATTCTTGGATGATTCAAATGAAAAAACCTCCTTTCTATATGAGTCTAAGGGGTCACAATTTAATCAGAGCCAACATAACAATAATAATGTAAGGGGCGCAACCATAACAATAGTGTGCTTCTATGGGGCACAATAATAACAATATGGGGACTACATGGGCACAATAATAACATTTAGGGGGATACACTAACAATGACAATAAGGGGATACAATAATATTATAGGGATCCAACATTCCCCTCTCCTTCAAAAAAGTGTTTTCCTCAATGCTTGAGTAGTTTTGGATGCTTCTACATAAAATTACCATCCTCCCATGTGGAATCTTCAGCGGGTAAGTTCTTCCACTTGATGAGATACTCTGAAATTGATCGAATTTGTAGTTGTCGAGTTATTTTTTCAGTGCCTTCTTTAGGTTCCAATATGATTTCTCCTTCCTCGTCAAGTTCTGGCAATAATGTTTGAATTGGGATCTTGTCACCTATAACCTTCTTTAAGCATGAAACATGGAAAACTGGGTGCACTCATGAAGATGCAGGAAGCTCTAATTTGTATGCCATAGTACCAATATTTTGCAACACCTTGTAAGAACCATAATACTTTGGTGATAATTTATTATCCTTCTTAGCTTGCTTGAGGGACATTTTTCTGTATGGTTGTAGTCGTAAAAATAACTAGCCACTCACATCAAAACTTCTTTCATTGCCATGTTGATATGCCTTTTGCTTCATTCAATTATGCACCAAAGTGAGGTTATCCTTTAAAATTTGGAGAACTTGTTGTTGATGCTCGATGTGATCTTCCACTATTTGAACCTTATAATTTTCTCTCAAAGATGATGTGATGGACAATGGACGATGGACGATATCCATAAAGTGCCATAAATGGAGTCATTTTTGTTGTAGTATGGAAGGAAGTTTTATACCACCATTCAGCCAAAGGTAACCACTTGACCCATTTTTCCTATTTATTAGATGCAAAGAAATGAATATATCCTTCCAAACATTTTTTCACTATCGTAGCTTTCCCAACAGATTGAGGATGATAAGATGAGATACGAGCTAATTGAGTACCCAGAAAAGAAAATAATTTCGTCCAAAAATTTCCAATGAAATTGGAATCTCTTTCACTTACATTAATATTTTAGGTTTCCATGTAGCTTTTGAATTGTTTCCATAAATTGTACTAGCTTTAAATGGATTATATAATGCACAAAAGTGTGCATACTTGGTAATTCTATCAACTACCACCATGATGACACTCATTCCTTTGTACTTGGGTAAACCTACGATAAAATCCATTGAAACCTCCTCCCAACAATGATTTGGAATGGATAAGGATTGTAACAAACCCAAGGTCTTAATTGTCTCAAGTTTATTTTATTGGAAAGCCAAACATTCCACCACAAAATTTTGAATATCATACTTAAGGCCATCCCAAAAAAAAATCCTTCTTAATTTTGTGGTAAGTTTTTAAAATATTGAGTGCCCTCGAAAAGGAGAGGTGTGCAATTCCAAAAGAAACTTTTGTTTGAGTTGGGAATTCTTACAAAGGTATAAGCGATATTTGTACCATAATGAATCATTTTTCCAGCTAAATGATCAGATGTACTGGGGTCTTGTTGCAACTTTTCAATGAGTTCCCACACTTCTTCGTCATTCTTCCATTCATCCCTTGCTTTGGTTATTAAATATGGTTGGATAATAGAAATTACAAAAAGAAATGCTTCGACATCCTCATCCTTTCTTGAGAGTTCATTTGCAACAACATTTTGTTTCCCTTTTTGTAGATGATTTCAAAGTCATAACCCAGCATCTTTGTAACCCATTTTTGTTGCTCCTCTAAAGATAATATTTGTTCTAAAAATTATTTAAGACTATCATGATCTGTTTTTACCTTGAAGTGTCTTCCCATTAGGTACAGTCGCCATTGCTTAAGTGCATGTAGTATGTCCAACATTTCCTTCTCATAAATAAGTTTTTGTAAATAATTTCCTTTGATTGGATGAATTTCAAAAGAAATGTGTCTTCCTTCTTGCATTAAAACAACACCAGTTCCATTTCATGAGGCATCACATTCCATAATAAAGGTTTTTGTGAAGTATGGTGTAACTAAGACCGTTGCTTGGCACATTTCCTCTTTAATATGTTCAAAGGCCTTAGTTTCTTCTAGATTCAAAGAAGATGCATCTTTCTTCAGTACTGTTGTTAGAGGTGCTACTATTATCCCATAATTCTTAACAAACATGCGATAATACCCTATCAACCATATAAATATGCGTAGATGCTTTATGGTTGTGGGGATTTTCCATTCCTTAATGCCTTTAATTTTGTTAGGGTCTACCTTAACACGATCATGAGATACAATATGACCTAGAATCCACCTCTTGTACTCTAAAGAAACATTTGGAGGTTTTTGCATATAATTGTTTCTCCTCCAATAGTTTGAGCGCCCTATCAACATGTTGAACATGATCCTTCCAAGACTTGTTGTAGATTAGTATATCATCAAAAAATACTAACACAAATTTTCTAAGGGTTTTAAAATGGAATTCATAAAACCTTGAAATGTAGAAGGTGCATTGGTAAAGCCAAAAGGCATGACAAAAAAATCATAATGACCCTCATGAGTTCTAAATGTTGTTTTCAAAATGTCTTCAATATTCATTCTTATTTGATGATATCTTGAATGAAGATCCAACTTGGTGAAGTAAATTTCTCCATGTAATTCATCCAATAATTCATCAATCATGACAGGAATGGGAAATTTATCTTTAATAGTGAGTTTGTTGAGCTCCCTATAATCCAAACACATGTGCCATGATCCATCCTTTTTGTGAACCAATACTACTGGAGCAGAGAAAGAATTTTGACTGGGTTGAATTATACTGACCTCTAGAATTTCTGTAATCATACATTTAATTTCACTCTTTTTGGAATAGAGATATATGTAAGGCCTGATGTTTGGAGTAACACTTCGTGGAATCAAATTAATAGCATGATCATGATCATGAATAGGTGGTAGGCCTTTTGGAGTCTCAAATACCTTGGAATGATTTTCCAAGACTTTTTTGAGATCTAGAGAAATAGATGATTTCAATGTTTAAACCTCTAGGGAGCATAATTGTGCAATTACACCCCATTTTTATTTCTTTAGAAGATTTGTCATGACATTAGAGCTGATTATATTTTCTGGTTTCCGTGCATTAACCCTTAATTAAACTTTTTTTCCTTCCCAAAAAAAATTCAAGAAAAGTTCTTGAAAATTAAAAACTACTATAACCAAAGATTGTAACCATTGGACTCCTATTACAACATCAAAACCACCAATTGGAATGGAAATAATTGGACTATTCAATACAAATTCTCCCATGGATGGATTTATAATATGGCACTTTCCATAGCAATTTATAGTTCCTCCTTTTGCAACCATCACTTGACACTCTAGTGTTGGATATAGGAAGCAATTCAATTCCTTTGGATATTTTACAATGAATAAAATTATGGTTACTACCTGAATCAATCAACACTATTACTTTTTTCTTCTTGATATGACCTTCTATCATACTATTACTATTAATTCCTGCCAATGCATTACAATATATGGTTGAATTCATTTATTCTACCTCTAAGGTTGGTTCCTTGTGTATATCCTCTTGTTTTGGCATTTCTTGCTCTTTTTCTTCCTCCTCTTCACAATATATGTAAAATCATTTCTTATTAACACACCTATTACCTTTAGTGCATTTTCTATCACAACTGTAATAGAGCCATTTTTCTCTTTTTTCATTTAATTGTTATGGTGTCAACCTTGTAGGTTGTGGAAGGATAGGAGAAGCAACACTTCCATCTTTATAGTTGTGAGTGGTATACTTCCTTGTTGCAAAAATTTTGCATTCATCTTCTCTTGCCACATTGAATGCCTTCTCCAATGAATCAGGTTCCCAAAGGAAAACCTCATGTTGGGTGTTCTCCTTTAAGGTCCCTATGAAGACATTAACCCTATGCTCCTCTGGAATATCATTTACCCTGATATTTAATTTTTGGAAGTCACCAATGTGCTACACCATTGAACCCTTTTGTTTGATATTTATCAATTGGCTAAAGAAGGTGTTTCTCTTTGTATCCTCATAATGTGCTATCATTTCCTCTGTAAAAATTGACCAAGTGATAAGTGGTTTACGAGAACAAAGCCATCGATACCATACAAACTGATTGGGTTCTAAATATAAAGTTGCAATGTGTACATTCTTTTTGTGTTTCACATTATGGAGATCAAAATATTGCTCCATATATAGTATCCATGTTATCGGATTCTTGTTATCAAACTTCCTCGTATCGATCTTTGGAATATGGTGGGTCTTCAATCCAACGTTAGAGTCTATGAAATCATGATTAACATGTATTTTTTTCTCATCATGAGTTTCATATAATACATTTTCTTCATTAGGAATAATTTCTTATAGAAAATTTCTCAAACCTTCCATGTTTGTTTTTAAGCCATTCTTCAAATATTCCATGTTGCCTTTCATTTTTTATTCTATAACACTCTTCAAATATTCCATGTTTCCTTTATTTTTTTATTCTATACCATCTATCTTATCTTCCATACCATTCTTCAAACAACCTATCTTAGCTTCCATTTCATTTTTTTTACTCTTTGTGAGAGCGAAATTTGTCGCACTTCTTCTCGTAATTTATATATATCATGTTGCATTTCTTCCTCTTCATGCGTCATAGTAGAGTTTTCTGAGGACTTGATAGGTGTAGAATTATTTTGTTTTAGAGGCATATTAGAACCAAATACTGATATCTATACTTCAATATTCCCTTTAAATCACTTCAAACTGACTTTTCAAACAGAAGTTGTGCAAAATAAAAATAAAATAAAAAATACACACTTTTTTCTTTATTTTTAGGAGATCGATATTGAAATAGTTGTATCTTTTTGCTTTTGGATCTCCAAGGTCTGAACTTCAGTCTTGTGACATTCATCTGAGTCTTCTTTCCAATTCCACAAGTCAGACCAAATTTTGATTCTTTAAGGTAAAGTTATGCCAAATATGCCATGATGACCTGATTATGGATTGGTTCAATAGAGCGAAGTTGGAATGGATTTGACATGTCACTATTTAAGCATTCGAATCTAAGATTGATATAGGAAAAACTATAGTCCATGCACTTTCAGAAACTTTTTATAGAATTCAAATTTGATGCATAAAACGAAATTTATAACGATTTTCCCTCGATCACCTGTTTGAGATGAAATTATGGAGCCTGCAAAAACCCTAAAATCCTCAGATCATATCTCTGAAAATATAGCGAATCAATATCTTAAATTCGTAAATGATGTTCACCAGTATTTTGACTCCACATGGTTTGAATTTTAGCTCTGGAAGCTTCATATAAAACAAGTTATAGAAAAATTTCCAAGATGACCTATTTGAAGAAGTGAAACCCTAGAATACAAAGCTCTGATACCAAATGATATGCCACCAGCTCACAAAATAGAAGAAAATATAGATCAACGACTTAAAACCTATCCTCTTTGAGGGGGAAAACCCTTCACATTACATAAATGAACAATTCTTGAATGATTCAAATGAAAAAACCTCCTTTTTATATATAGGAGTCTAAGGGGTCACAATATAATCAAAGCCAACATAACAATAATAATGTAAGGACACAAAAATAACAATAGTGGGCTTCTATGGGGAACAATAATAACAATATGGGAATACACTAGTATTATAGGGACCTAAAAAAATACCACAAGTTTCCTAAATCATGGGTTTGAAACCACTATTTCATTGTTTGACTTCTTTGTGTAATTTCACTTTACACCTTTTTCATGTAACTTCTTTTTTTATTTTGATTTCACCTTTTTCACAAGCACCTCCCTTTTGATATACTTTTGATATTAATGACAACATTTTTTCCCCGCATACGCTTCTCAAACATATTTTTGGGTATTTCTCAATTTGGATGGTTGCATCTTATACTTGACTAATATTTATGGTTGAAATTAATTTGGAGAAATATTAGCAATTTGGTGCTCACTCATTGATGAATGTTGAAATTCCCCTTGGCTTCTCTATAGGTATATAATATAGTAGAACATCAAGAAAATAAAAAAGGATATCCTACAAAGCATCAAAGGGAATAAACGCCTTATTTTCCCTTAGATCTAAATATGGTTTGTATGACCACATAAATATCACCTATAACTCAACTAAGATTTTGTTCCCCTATGATAATTTCCTCTCTAGGAACGAAATAATGCTAGAAAGGCTAACCAACACAGGTTTAAACATTATTCCTTTTATTTTGATGCCCCTAGCACATGGTTAGAACAATCACTCTCACATGACCAACAAATCAAGTTTTAGAGTTCATTGGGGGCACATAAAATGTGTATCTAATAATACAAAATATATTATGAATAATTTTCTCTTGCAAAGTCTACACTACAAATTACTTGTATCAAAATAGTTTGAAATATTCTCCCTCAAACTTCACAAGGGCGTGGAATGGATTTCATGGTGAGTTGATGCAATTTCATGTGAAATAACATTTATGCAAAGATATGGCTGAAAAAACATTTCTATCCACCACAAACACAACTAACCTGTTGTATTGAAATAATATGAAGAGATTTCCAAGAATACACAATACAATCCCTTTAACATAGACAAGCAACCACAAACAATGGACCTATGTCACTTGCTAAGTGTGAATAAAAATGGATCATATTTGAGCCATGTTACAATGGAGTTGAAATTGACATCAATCTACTAAGGATTCTAAAGGCTTGGCCATCCAAGAGGCCAAAGTGTAGTTCTCAATCCTTAAAGGTGGGAAAGGACTATCGATGAACAAGTTGTTATTGAACATGAGTTTTTTCCAACTACAAAATAGTTTTCCAAACCCAATATTTAATGGAAAAGTAAGTATAAATATTTTTTAACGTAGATTTCATCCATTTTTCTAAGAAAAATAATAATAATGGGTCAATAGATCCTAACCTTGGTTAAGTTCACCACTACTCTCAAGGAAATGTTAGATGATAAAACACTTCATATTGATGATTTAAGACGTGCAAATTCCATGAGGGTTATGGGAATTCATTAGCTAAGGCCATTTATAGTGCTAAATATTAGCTTTAATAAATCAACCCTTAATAGTTAATATTAATCAATATTTCATGAGTTCAACTTCTTCAAGGATAACTCTAAGGTAGTTTCCCATTGGAGATCACCATTTTGAATATTTCATAAAATATCTTGGTCAAAACCTTTTCCTTTTTACAAAATAATTGTATGCATCATGTTGTGCAATCAATAGAAATAGGGTTCATTGTGTTGGGTATGTGTTATATTCTTTACATGAATATCCCCATGCATTATATGTTGCATCGTGCACAACGAGGGGGTCACTAGGGGGGGAATGGACCCTATTGTTTGGGGGGATTTCAAGGGGGTTTTCCCCCCTTTCTTGGAAGGTTTATAGGAGGGAAACAAAACCCCTTGCATGGTGATTTGTGGGTAGTGTGGGCCAAAAAAACCTTTTGGCAGTTTTTTTGCAATTTTTGACACGTGGTTTTCATCTTTAGCATTTTTATGGTGCACGATGGTTTTTACCCATGGTTTTTTAGTTTTGATTAAGTAAATATGGTTGTATTGGTGATTCATGTACAATGCAAGATATATATAGTATTGTAATATTGTAGAGAAGAATACATTGAAAATTCTTGTTAATTTACCCAATTAAGATTTTTAGGATAGAATATATGTATTAATGTGTGTTTTCCATTTTATTTTTTCTATTTTATTAAGAATATTTTTTCAAAAATTAATTATACAGAGTTAAAACTTATATTTGGTACCCAATAAATTTTGGCTTCAAAGGGATTCCTTTGACACAATGGGATTTGGCTCAGTCCTATGGTAGACTTATTATAGTGGAAGATATGTGAAAGATATTATTATGGTGAAAGGAAATGTCAAGAAGTTCAAAGATTAAGATCCAAAAATTCAATTTAGAGTGTTCTGAGTTGCGAAAGCTCGAAATTGGAGATTTTTGGTGAACATAAATCATTGGATTGTTGTGGTTCTAGGTATTGCACCGATGGGGATGTGAACAAAACACTAAACCGAGTTGGATTGAAAGGAAAGGAGCACAATACAATTTTTTTTCTCAAATTTAGTGTTTGTAAATGTTTTAAGGGAAGTTATAGCAAAGGTTTTGTGGAACAAGTTAGGGGTTTTGTATCAGTGTAAGTCCCTAGTGAACACAGAAACAATTTGTATAAACTAAGGATGAATGATGGAGACTCAGTGACATAACATCTTAACACCTTCTATATTGTGGTAAGTTAGCTATTATATATTGGTATTAAGATTGAAGATGAAGATTATTGTATTAGTTTGTTGTTTTCTTTACTAAAATCATGTAATAATCTAGTTATTTTCATAGGTAGTAATCCAACTACCTTAATTTTTTATCAAATAGTCTCATCCTTGTTACTGGAGGAGGTGAGAAAAAAAATGGAGAGTCAAAATACATATCCATTCTCTATAAGAGGGAACTCCTACAATAGAAATAAAAATAAATTCTCCAATGGGGAATGTAAATCTAAAAGGGGATCTAATTGGAAAAGAAAGGCATTACAAGAAAGATTGTAGATCTAAAATTCTCAAGGTGAAGGGATCTGGAGATAGTCCTTCTAGAAACAAAAATATCCTCTGATAAAGAAGGGGTTTTGTACTTGGCTTCTTCAAGTACACATGTATATCATGAATTATGGTTTTTCAACCCAGTTTCATCCTTTCATATGACTCCTCATAAGGAGTGGTTTTGTAAGTATGAAAGATATGATAGTGGTGATGTTTTCCTAGGAGATTAATTGAAAACCATAATAGTAAGACGTGAAAAAATCAAGTTAAATCTCATGGGTGGAAGAATTAGAAAACTACCTAGTGTTATACACATACAAAGATTAGCTAGAAATTTGATGTTTTTAAGCAAGATGAGCGATGTAGGTGTAAAAACAATGTTTGAAATGGATACCTACATGATGAATTGAGGAGAAATTGCATTGCTAAGGGGAATTCAGTTTGGGACTTTGTATAATATGCTAGGAAGCACTATTAGTGATAGGTACAATAGTTCCATTTTTTGTGAGAGTGAAGCAAAAGAAGGAAAAACTCCTACACTCTATAGAAAAAACACTATATTGTTGCATCAAACATTGGGGCATAATGGAGAGAAGAGACTTTGAATACTACATTATAATGGTATGGTAGAAGGTATGTCTAATTGTTCTTTGGATTTTTATTTTTTTGAGCATTATTTATTTGGGAAGAAAAATGAGCTAATACTCTCCTCTAGTTATACAGAACAGAGAGAATATTATATTTAATGCACAATGATGTGTTTAGACCTGTTTCAATTCCAACACTAGGTAAATTTGTGTATTATGTCACATTTATATAATACTTCTTGAGGAATATATGGATTTATTTCCTCAAGAAGAAATATAATCCTTTTACAAATTCAAATAGTCACAAGGTTATTGTGTAAAATCAAACAAAGAATAAAATTAAAGTGTTGATGGAAAATAATGGTATAAAATTCTACGAGAATGAATTTGAAGAATTCTGTAAAAATGTGGTATAGAAAGGTAGAAGACTACTCCATACACATCTCAACAAAATGGAGTTTCAAAAAGAATGAATAGGACATCGATGGACAAAGAAAATAGCATGCTCAATGGTGATGAGTTAGAATAAGAATTCTTGACAGAGGTTGTGGTTATTGTGTGTTACATGGTAAATAAATCACCCTCATCAGTGTTGGATGGTAAAACTCTACATCAGGTATGGACTAGTAACAAACCTTCTTTTAATCATCTTAGGATATTTGGTTGTGATGCTTATGTACATGTTACAAAGTATAACTACAATAAGTTAAATAAGAAATCTAAGAAAAGTATATTTATTGCATATAAATATGGTCTAAAAGGTTAAAGCTTTGGAACCCAGAAATTAAAAAGATAGAGTATAGTCAAAACGTAGTATTTAGAGAAGTCAAAGATGTTGTCAAATATAAATTCCAACCAAAGGAGAAAGAAGCATAGAAGATATAGTTTGAATTGAATGATAATGAATTAGACTCTATAGATGAACAAGAACCAAAAGAAGAGGAAGCGCAGACTTTGGTACTAAGGAAATCAGTTTAAGAAAGAAGCCAGTCAAAAATGTATACTCCATCTTATTTCCATTCAATTTTTGTTTTGTTTATCATTCATGATGAACTTGGAACTGTTAGGTAGGTAGAAGATTCAGAGGATGGAAACCCCTATAAAAATACCATGGTTGAAGAAATAACAGAGTTGGACAAGAATGATGCTTGGGATATAATGGAGCTGTCCACTAGAATAAATTAAAATGGTAGAAAATGGGTATTTAAGGAGAAGTTGAATGTAGAGAGTGGAGTGGAGGACTACAAAGCTTGGTTAGTAGCAAAAGGCTATTCTCAAGTAGAGAGAGTTGACTTTGGTGATATTGTATCTCATGTTTCCAAGTTAACTTCTATTATGTTTATTTTATCTATTGTTGTTGTTTTTAATTTTGAAGATGATATGTAAAATATTGTGGATATTCCACTGGACAGTTTGTCACAACAAATCTAATAGAATTATATTTAAAATCCAAAATTATACACTATTACAGTTTTATTAGATTTATGGATCTATAGATTTACTGTTAATAGTACATGTATGTGAATTTAAAATTACGCAAAAGTAGAGAACAACAAAATGAAATTTCACACATAAATTGGACACAAAATATGGCTTGGGAACCCCTTTTAGGAGAAAAAATCAATTGGAAGGTAAGGTTGCCTTGCACTCTTTCTATGAATGGAAATATGGATGAAAGTACAAAGAAGTAAGGCATGTGGCCCGTGGGATGCCACAGTGCACAAATCCTCTCTGTTTTCTCTACCTTCTTCCCTCTTGGTTATTTTTACTCAGTTATGGAACAAATGCACTCAAGAATGGAACCCCTTTCCTCGTAGTGACCCAGTTATAACACAACCCGATAGCCTACTAGTGTTTAGGTTTGAGTACCTCGACTCTTAACCAAATTTACAATATATACTCTTTGAGATTATTCTACATCATAAACACATGGATAGCCCTTTTTTCATGAATAATGGGGGCTGACGTGGCATCCTCTCGAATTATAGTGGTGAAAACAAGAAGATCAACTTCTAACTGGCATAACTTTCGCATACGAACTCTGATTGACATGATTCTTACATCGGTGGAAAGGTATTTGTGTGTGACATAGGGAATAATGGTGATGTTCTAACGCAAAGAAAAAAAATTACACTGAAAAAATGTCATTTGATGCCTCAAAATTCTCCCGAAAGGTTTCCGACCCAAATTTGCCAAATTGTGTCCTGCCGGTAAAAATGGTCTTGAGAGTTAATTCCTACACCTTTTCCACTATTAAAGCATCAATATGGATTATAAAAATATAATGATCCAATACATATCACACGTCTTAATTTTTTAAGGCTTTTGGTCGTTGTTGTAGCTATTTCTTGTTCCAAAGAAAGCTACAATTTATTTATTTATTTTTCCAATCTACTTCTTACCTAAATTCTTGGGTGTTGGAGTCCTGTGATTTGGCTGATTGGTAAACCAAATGACAAGGCAACATATAAACCAAGCTTTAGAGCTCTAGGACCTATCCATCCTAGTCTTAGAGAGGTATCTCTCAATATACTTGTGGGATATAGCTTTGTGCTTTTAAGGGTTGATTTTAGGCTAGTTGTGAAGTGCAAATTTGTTTGGTTGTTGGTTGGACAGAGATGATTTAGACAACATAGATAGAGTATGGGAATATGCAAGCCACTGGGCAATGGAGTCTTGTGGATGTCTAAACAGTTTTGATTTATGAATTTGGGAAACCAAAGGGCAAATCTAACTTAGTCAAAGGATCTGTGGAATCATATAGGTGGTATGAGATGAATATCAAGGACTTGGAAGGAAAAGTAGAGTTGTTAAGGGCTGTTAAGACTCCTTAATCATATATACCTTTCAACGAAGGGACTTGCAATGCTATCTAAACATAAAGGAATATCAATAGCCAGGGCTATCCATGAATTCTACCAACATGCTTAATGCATACAACATAAACAAGACAGACTTTCAAGTAAGACAAAGAAGGAGAGGAACACTCTATTTCTTCTAATTGTTTTACTTAAAGGAATTAGAAAACATATAAGAAACACAACTAACTGCATCCATAAAGGGGGGAACACCTAAGCATCTAAGAATGCAATTAAAAAGACCTTCAAATATGACTATCTCAGCAAGAAAACAGAGGGTAAGATCAGAACAAATCCTCTCTGTCAGGCTGCAGACAATAAAGTTTGAAGGATGTTTTCAGAAATAGTTTTCAAGATGTAGCAAGCAGGTAGGGAAAACCATAATTCAACCTTGACAGCAACTATTTGAACTACTCTGAAAGAAAAAACTTAAGGTTTTCAAATGCAGTTACACTACTTAATAAAACCTTTCAGCAGATGAAAACATAAAGGTAGTGAAGAATAAACAAGCCTAAGGTGCTTCTAGGAAACATTTCTTAGCCTAAGCTTTTTATTCTACTGCAAGCAAAGCAAAATGGAACACAGTGAAAAAACAGGAAATAACATGAATGAACAAAGAGTACTTCACCAAAACCAGGCTCAGGGATCTGATGGTATGGCCTCCTTCATCAACAGAAAATCAAAGACATCCACACTTCTTCAAAACACCAATTCTTCTTCAAAATAGTGGTCTATCTTTTACTTCAGAATTCATCAAATTCCAACCTTTTATAATGAGAGTTCGAACATGATTTATAGGTGAATGGGGAGGAGAGGTGATAGATATGGCCTTAATGGTTAATTAAAACAGAGATGAAAGTCATCTGAATGCCCATTCTGTGCCATAAATATTACATTAACTTTCTTGCCCCTTCTAGTAATTCTCGTGGATTTTGAGGCCTTAAGGACAGACTGGTAATAAACTCCGAAGAGTGTCTTTGTAGACAAGTCTTCTGCCTACTGCAATCCTATCTTTTCTTCTGGTACAAGAAAAACAGACAGTATTGGTCTTGAGACCACCCATACCTCTACACTAACTGCCTTAATAATTTTTAAAGAAGTTTTGTCAGCGCAATAATTGTCAAGGCGTATTTTAGTCCCAGGAGGGGTAAATAGCTTTTACGGATGTGTCATTCGCAGCTCTTCCTCTGTTGTTTTGTCTGTCTTTTTCCTTTAACACTGATTTAGCTTTGACTGTGTTTTTGTCTTTAACATGCGGGTTAAGCTTTGATTTCCTGATTTATGCTTTAACCCCTGACTTTCACTGACCTTCTTGTCTTCCTTTGTGTACAAGTGGCTGCACTGGCGAGTTTTCTATGAAACCAATGCCTATGACGCATTGATTGAAACTTTGAAATGACCCATATTTCCTTTCTGCGCTTGATTTAACCTTGAGGATTATCACCCTGAGCCATATGCCACCTTTAGTGACTGTCGGACGCTTTGAATAGCTCGAACCACCATTAAACCTGCAAAAACCAAAAACCATTATAAAATCCTGCTTTTTTGGGTTTGACTATGAACATAGGGCTTAGCGGAACTGGAAGAGTAGTGTGGAGAACATGTATGCAGTGGAGGATGGTTCCATGGCGCAATACCACAAAAACCGGGGTTCAAACTGAATTTTGCGCAAAGCTTTGGAAAGGTGGTATTGGAAAAATGGAAGCAGTTTTCGCGTAGGGTGCAGGTGGTAAGAGGTTTGGGACAGATCGAATGTGATACGGTCCGATGGCTGACACGTTCGCCTCTAAAATCCACCCATTTCATGTTCAAAACAGGCAATCAACTTTATTTGTGAAATGAATGTGAAAATGGTTTAACATTGTTCGATCTGGGGGGTATAGATAGATCGACGGTGGAGATTACACGGAATCACAATGAAAAACCCCAGCATGGTCGGGTGGGACCAGTTGGAATATATGGAAACTAAAGAAAAAACATATAGCAAGGGCGTTTGTAACGTTAATTTATGTGTTGATAATGTCTGCGGGCGAACATAGGAGAATTGATGTGGGCCGTCGGATCCGAGAGATGGACGGCATATATTTACTCGGCAGACCGGTGATCGGGGGAGCATAGGGTCCGGGACAAAATATTTGAAATCTGCGATGGCCGATGCCGATGGGAGCGGTGATTGCGAGAGACGGAGGACCGTCAAATCTGGATAGAGATCAACGGCCTAGATCTGAGCGGGGCATCGCATATCAGCGTCGGAGAGGGTCAGGGGGTATGGGAAAAGGAATCGCCAATGAGCAATGAGCGATGCAGTGGGTAGCGCCGATGCAATGGAGGATGCGGTGGGAAATGCCGATGCGATGGAGGAAAGCGATGGCCGTCGGTTCTCGGAGGAAATGAATGGCTGAGATGGAGTCGAGGGATTGCATCAGCAGAGGAGAAAGGGAAAGGGACGCGGGCCTGTAGGATTGCCAATTTGCGATGAGGCGATCCGCAGATGGCCTTTGGATCTATGAGATCAACAGTGGAGATTGATGTGGAGGAAAAGATGAAATTACAAAGGAAACAAGGGGGAGAAACAATCTCCGATAGCGAAAAAGGGGCTAAAGGCCTGTAGCCGACGGTCGCGGACCTAGGTTTATATGGAGAAAAGGGCTGGGAGCTAAGCCCGTGGGGGCTTAAGTCTGTTTAATGAAAAAACTTGGTTTTAGGGCCCAAAAATGGATTTTTTGAGCTTTTTCAGGTTCCAACAAAAAGGAGAAGGAGGTTTTAAACTTTGTAAAAGGGATTCACAAGGCTTGAGGGGAATTTTTTAGGAAAAGGAGGATAAGATAACAGGAAAAATGGGCTCTTTAAGGGGGAAGAAGAACACTTGTGGTGGAGGAGAAAATGAAATAAATGAGGATTTTGGATCAGTTTTCCTTTGAACCAGTAGGGTTATTTTGAAAAAAAATTTGTGGAAACAGCAGTGAAGATGATTTGTAGGATAAAAGACACCAAGAAGGTTTCAAGAACTAGCATTTTTCCATGAAGATTGCTTCTTGAAGGCTTAAGAACATATTTAGCCATCATTGGGTGTAACATAAATTATACATGGCTAACATTGGATCCACTTGGGGAGGACAACTTGCCCTTTAGGTGTCCAGAACCTCAATTGATCAATATTTTTCTTTTAGCAGACCAGTGCCTTATCCATTGGGCAGAATTTCTCTGTTTTCTTGTTAATTTTCTTTGTATTTCGAAATTTCTTCAATGACCTGCAGCATGAAAACACTTTAAGACAGCATCTCTACCTACCCACACTATTTGTCCTAGCATTTTTTCTTCTCTTGAGTGCATTGGGACTAGCATCTCTTTTACATATTATTTTTTGAAAACAGAAAGATAAAGCTATCTAATGCTACCCTTATTTCTTCCAAGAGTCCAGATTAAACAGTTGGACCCTAAAGCTTCTCTACCTAATCTAATATCAGCCAAGATTAAACAGTTTGACTGATCTGCATTCTCTACATTCTAAAACAGAAATTTAAACACAGACAAACCAGGATTAGACTGTCCGATTTTCTGTGGTGTCTATGGCATAAGAGACCAGCTGCACATAGACTTCTTTTTGAAAAAAATTAAAACAAAACTTGGAAGACTTGAGATATGAAAATAGTAAGTATCCTTCCCTTCCTTTTCAGCTCTAATTTTGATCTTTTGAGTTGTCCCCTTCTTCTTCTCCTAGTTCAAGTTTCAACAGATTAGAACCAGCCTTTCCTTCTTTCTTTGGCTCAATTTTTTATCATGTTAGAGCCATATTTTTATTTCTTCTTCTTTTGATTCTTTGGTTTAGATTTTGAGCATGTTTGAAGCATTTTTATTCTATCCTAATCTATTCTACTGATAAGCCAAGATTAAACAGTTTGGAAAATCTCCTTCATTAACCTATCCGCAGTAAATTGAAATCTATCTAGTCATGATTAAGCTGTACGACTAAATAGCAGTGCTCTTTCAAATAGTGGAATTTAGGCTTTCACACCTTTAGATTTTCTTCCTTTTGGCATGGGGCTGTACCTTTCTTCTTTTCATCTACCTTCCTTTTTTTTTTATGCAATGTTATGTACAATGGATGAAAAAATCTGAAACTAAGACTCTTGATAGAAATAGTGTTTCAACATCCTGCCATTGACAGGACCTCCAAACACATCTTCTCCATTTAGCTCCTGCAGAAAAAATGCATTGTGGCCCCTTATGGAATGAACAATGTAGGGCCCCTTCCACAGATTTTTGAATTTTCCATGTTTCCCTTTTTCTTCCCTTCTGGAATCCCATTTTAGAACTACATTCCCAACTTGGAAGTCATTTTATTTGGTCCTTTTATCAAATAATTTCTTGATTCCTTCTTGGACTACTTGTGTCTATTTATATACTTCCTCTCTTGTCTTCTACAGATGAATGGTCCGATTGATCCTCCTCTACATATCATTTTCTTCATCTTGGACCTCTTGAAGGAGTTTCATGACAGGGACTCCTAGAGAGGTTGGGAAAAATACATCCAAGCCATAAACCAACTGATAGGGAGACATGCCGATGGACTTTCTAGTGGTCAATCTATCAACCCATAAGGCATGGACAAGCTTACTGTGCCAAGATTTCTAATTCTGTTCCAACAGTTTTTTTATGATATTAATGAGGATTTTTTTGGAGGATTCAGCTAGACCGTTTCCGTGGGGGTAGTAGGTAGTAGAATGGCCTAATGTGATCTGATATTTATGGCAGAAATCTACCATTCTCTTGGATTTTAAGGCAACAACATTGTCTGTGATTATTTTCCTGGGACAACCAAATCTAGACAATATGTTGGTTTCAAGGAATTTTATGATGACAGATTCAATGGAATTCCTAGTGGGTATGGCCTCTATCCATTTGGTAAAATAGTCAGTGGCCATGAGGATCCATTTGTGTTGGGCTGAGGATTATGGGTGAATTTCCCTAATGAAGTCCAAACACTGATAGGATGCAAAGGTAGTGGTAAGAGTTTCCTCTTGCCATCAAAGATTTGGCACTTGTGGCAAGACATAACTAACTTATGGGTGTCTGGGAAAAGGGTGGGCCAATAGTATCCAGACTTGAGGATCTTGTTTGTTGTGGCTCTCCAGTTAAGGTGTCCTCCACATTCTTCTCCATGTAGCTCATGCATGATTTTTCCTGCATCAATCTCAAGTAAACATTTAAGTAAAATCCCCACGACATTCTTCCAATACAAAACTCCATCTAATATACAATAACTTAAAGCTTTATGTTTGACAAATCTAGCTTTTGTTTCTAACAAAGAAGGAGGAGCATTCAGATAAAGCAACACGTATATGATGTCAGCATACCAAGGAGAGTTCATGAATGCTTCTTTGATGAATGGTGTTGTACATTCTTATATTTCTTCCAAAGCATCAACCATGTTCATATCTAAAGCTTGGAAGTTTGAATCATCCATGAGTTTTTCTAGTCCCTGCCCTTTGGTGAGTTTGTTGGGCCTGATTTCTAAGTCATATTCTAGAATAGTGGCAATCCATTTTCCCCTTTTCCCATCAGGGTCCTGACTTAGAATGTCTTTGACTATGGTGTCTAGCACAAAGGCAATCATATGTGAATGTAAAATATACACTCTAAAGTCTTTTAATGCTTTTACTAGTGCTAAGGCCTGCTTCTCCATGATATTATATTTGAGTGGAGCATCTCTCAAAGCCTTACTAAATAAATATATTGGTTGTTCCTGCCCCATGTTATTCTTTTGCAATAATAATGCAGCTATGGTATGTTCAAATGCAAAAGAGAAGATATAGAAATATTTGGTGAAATCGGAACTAATGAGAACTGGTGTTTGAGTGAGGGCTTGTTTTACTAGTTCAAATGATTGTTTATGCTACATTTTCCATTTAACACCCACTTCTTTCATAAGCATATTAGTGATTTTTCTTAATAGCTTAGCAAGGTTGGGATGAACCTCCTTAAAAAATTTATCTTACCAATAAAATATTGCAATTCTTTGAGGTTTCTTGGGTGGCTGATATTCAATATGCCTTCAATCCTTTTAGGATCAACCTTGATCCCTTCTTTAGAAATTATGTGACCAAGAATATTTCCTTCTTGGAGGCCAAAGAGTGTCTTTTTGGGATTCAAGGACAAACCAAACCTTCTGCATTTCTCGAAAACCTTTCTTAAATGGATCAAATGTTCTTCATCAGTTTTGGAGAAGACAGTAATATCATCAAGGTAAATAATTATAAAATAGCCTATTTCTTCTGAGAAGGCTATGTCCATGGCCCTCTGGAAAGTGGCCCCTGTAGTCATCAAACCAAATGGCATTTTGACATACATGAATGTCCCCCAAGGAGTAGTAAAAGCAGTTTTATG
Source organism: Pinus albicaulis (assembly GCA_034641835.2). Taxonomy (NCBI): domain Eukaryota; kingdom Viridiplantae; phylum Streptophyta; class Pinopsida; order Pinales; family Pinaceae; genus Pinus; species Pinus albicaulis. The sequence continues at coordinate 21,824,254 of MU968359.1, read as the reverse complement.
TTGATCACTTAGGAGAACCAAAACCTGATTGTAACTTGAGAACCCATCCAACAATGATATCCTTTTAGACCCCACCACCCTTTGAAGTATGTGATCCATCTTCGGCAGGGGGTAATTATCCTTCAGGGAGGCTCTATTTAGATTCCTAAAGTCGATACATAGTCTAATTTCCCCTGTCTCCTTCCTAACAGATACTAGGTTGGAAACCCATTCTGAGTATCTGAGAGGAACTATGATCCCAGCATCGTACATTTTCTTAATCTCTTTCTCTACTGAAGGTAATAAAACAGGGTTTATCCTTCTTAGTTTCTGTTTGAAAGGCTTCTGATTTTCCTTAAGAGGGATTTTATGTTGGATGATGCTAGTATCATAAGATTTCAGGTCTTTATAGTCCCATGCAAACACATCCACGAATTATTTGAAAAGTGCTATGTATTGTTATTTGACATGAGCTGGGAGGATGCTGGATAGCTTGATCATTTTGGGTTCAGTGGGGCTGCTTATGTTATGTTCCTCAACGTTAGTTTCCATAGGCTCTGTTTTTTGTTCTTTGGCCACATCATTGAAATCGAATAACTATTCTAATGGTGCAAGGCCTTTTGGTATGGTATCACCTTTACATTATAGTACTTTGAGGTCCTTTTGGTTTGGTTTGTAAAATAACTCTACTTTCGAAAGGTGCTCAAACCGATTTATATCAGAAGACAGGGAGGGACCTGTTTCAGGGGTTTGCTCCTCATTGCAACAATCTTTTTCATGGCTGGAACTTGGTGTTGCTATGGAAAATTCATTTCTTGATTGCAATAGATCATTTATGTGTTTATCATTTTCAAACACTTGCCAGTAATCTTCATTGTCAGGCACTTCTAGTCTATTTTTCACCTTTATATTGAATTGTTCATTTATCTGTGGCGTTTGGCAATTGTTGGTAGCAAAGGCAAGTTCATTGGATAGATGGTTTTGAGCTCTTGGTATAAAGATGAGTTCATAATTTTCAAAGGTTTTAAGGAGATCAAGGGCCGCATTTCTATATTCTCTGAGTCTGGGGTTTTTAGCTAAATATTCCCCTTTAATTTGCCTGATGATTAACTCTGAATCCCCTTGGACAGATATCCTCTTAACCTCTAAGTCTTTGAGAAAATGCAGGCCGAGGATGAGGGCTTCGTATTCTGCAATGTTATTCGTGCATGGGAAATCCAGTTTATAGGAGTATCCCTTGCTTGTGTTGTGAATCCATACGCTAGCCCCTGAACCAGCCTGGCTATAAGAACCGTCAAAACTCATCTTCCAGAGTGTTTCTATCTCGTTCTCCTTTTCTTTTTGTTGCCCAAGGCTGCTGATATTTGGGGCATTTCCTGTCTGAGCGAAAGGAAAATTTAAATGTTCTGGTGCACTAATTTCTTGCTTATTTTCCCTTTCTTGTTGGGTGATTTCATATTCGTTGAATAAGATAAAGGAATATAAGTCTGAATGTGTGGAAAAGACAGGCGAATTCTTGGGTTTTCCTTTGCTGCTCACCATGTATTTCATGAGGGATTCCATATATAATCTTCTGGTTTGACTGAACACTGGTATGGTGGCATAGGACATATCCATTTAAAGGCTCCCCTGCACTTTGGCTCCCCATGATCTAGACAAAAGCATGCCATATTTTGGGGGAATGTCAGCTACCACTATATCCATCACTAGGATTTTAGCAGGAATTTGTGACAGGTTAACACATAGATCTTTGATTAAGTCTTTATATGGTCTAGTAATTTCTAAGCCTAGGTTTTCCATTACTACTTTGGGCATAAGGTTATGTGATGCTCCAAAGTCTAGCATGGCATTGTGTAGGATCTTCTCATGTATGTTTAGACTGACATAAAAGGAAGGGACAGCCCCTTCTTGGTATTTTCCTTCAATTCTAGGACCAAACAATAGCTCTGGTTTGTCATCTGTCAGGTTTAGAGTATCAGTATCGATGTTTATATTCAGAGCTTTCAATACTTGATTCTTGTACATGTCCTGAGTTACCAGCTCAGCTAGAGGCATGCTAATTTTAATCTTGTCAATCTCACCTTTGAGGCTGGAAGGAACTGTTGTTTTTGGCATATTCACATCTGTTTTTCCGCTTATGTTTCTTTCAGCAGTTTTGGCTGGTTGAGTTTTATCAGGACTATTGATTGGGATTGTTTTGATAGGGCCACTAGCAGAAGTACTAGGGCAGCTCTTCTCAACACTTGGTTGGCTATTTTTGTCTCTGCTTAAAACAGTTTTCTTGGCCAGGTTGTTGGTATTATTAGCTGATTTTTTAGGCTAATTTTCTGAGGTTTTTTCAACAGCAGTGCTAGTATTCTTGTCTTTAGAAATTTATGTGTTATTTTTTCTCCTGAGATCATATTGTCTGTGAACTTCCATAATTGTGTTTTCGAACCCCAACCTATAATCTTCTGACTTATCCTGATTGTGTTTGTTTTGTTCTGATGAGAAAAATCCATGTTCTTCCTCAGTGAGGAAGATATCGTCTCCGTCATCAGATCCTATCACGTTCACATGATTTTCTTCCAGCCTATCAGTTTCCCCTTCATCCTCTTGTTCTACATAGTTTTGTTGAAATGGAGGACTAATTTTTTGGTCATTGTCTTTATGCTTATCTTGATTGGAATTTCTCCTAGAGTTCTAGTTCTGATTCTGAGATTGGTTCCTATTCTGAGCATTTGCTTGGACAACCAACCTTTCCATCACTCTTTCCAACATATCCAAGTTCTTGGCTAGATGGTCTAATTTTGACTCAGATGTGGAAGGTGCAGTGTCTTCCCTATATGTTACTTTCTTTTCAACCCTCATCCTAGCTCTCTTTTCAATCAGATTTGCTTCCACACTAAGAGCTCCTTTATGCATGTCTTCTAGAGTTAAGGGATCCCTTTCTCTTAGCTGATAGGCCATTTCGAGATCAAATCCTTCAGGGAATTTGGAAAAATCTGAGCCTTATGGAGGCTTCAGCTCTAGGGGTAGTGTGTTATACACACTATTAAATCTAGTGCAATAAGCTTGAACACTTTCCCCAGTGTTTCTCTTGAGGCTGTTGTAATCTGACAGTATTTGGAGAGGGTTATTCCTAGTTTCCCACTTGTTTGCGAATGTTTGATGTAAAGTAGGGAGATCATGTATGCTATGGGGAGTTAGGCCTTTGAACCATTTTTTGGCTTCTCGTCCCAAACTCTGAGAAAAAATTCTCATTTTGATGGTCTCATCTTCTATTTCCATATAATCAAAGGCATCGTTAATCTTGTCTACGTGTTGTTGAGCAGTGTTGGGTTCATTTCCAGTGAAATGGGGAATTTTGGACTGTTATTCATTGGGTAAAGTAACCAGAGGCTGGGGCATCACTAAGGGAGCATACCATGCTGCCATGGCTGGAAAAAGTGGGGGATTTACAAGAGGTGAATTTACACGAGGGAAAGTGGGCTGGGCTGGAGTGATTTGAACAGTGTGTGTGTGAACTGGAGTGGAAGAAATACTTGGGCCAGCCAACTGAATATGAGTAGATTGGTTATGGAAGGAGCTGAAATGATGAAAAAGCTGAGAATCGGGCGGAGTGGAAGGTGAAGCTTCTCTGCTAAAGCTCTGTTGAAAATCTGTGGGTTCAAGGTCAGCCTGATTTAAATCACTCTTAGACTTGCTTCTAAATATGTTTATGGCATGAGGTAAGTCAAAGTGAGGATCTTTCAATACTGTGAGATCTTCTGGGACAGACCTTGTTCTTGGGATGGTCCTATCAGTAGTTGGTTTTCCAGATTTAGAAGTTCGCCACAAAATTCTTTCTGGATTATCAACTATGGTGGGAGGATTAGGATCTGGATGGGATCTAGTATTGACCCTATGTGATGCGAGATTTCAGTTTCCAAAATTTAGAGAGGCTGAGGCTCTTAGGACTGTTTTCCTCTCCCAGTGATTTCTATAGGCCTACTGGGGCTGGTGGAGTCGCCAGGTGGAAATTTTTAGTCTTTTTGAGAGTAAAATGTTTATGGTCCACCACCAGTTTTTATTATGAAACCAATATGAAATATTTTTGGGGTTTTCTTAGTTTCTGTGGTTGTTTGAAGGACTACAGAGTCTATAAGATCTTGCTGGACTATTATGTACTCATAATTCCCACCGTGATCGCCAAAATGTTGGAGTCCTGTGATTTGGCTGATTGGTAAACGAAATGATAAGGAAACATATAAACCAAGCTTTAGAGCTCTAGGACCTAGCAATCCTAGTCTCATAGAGGTATCTCTCAATATACTTGTGGGATATAGCTTTGTGCTTTTAAGGGTTGATTTTAGGCTAGTTGTGAAGTGCAAATTTGTTTGGTTGTTGGTTGGACAGAGATGATCTAGACAGCATAGATAGAGTATGGGAATCTACAAGCCATTGGGAAATGCAGTCATGTGGAAGTCTAAACAGTTCTGATTTATGAATTTGGGAAACCAAAGGGAAAATCTAACTTAGTCAAAGGATCTGTGGAATCATATAAGTGGTATGAGATGAACATCAAGGATTTGGAAGGAAAAGTAGAGTTTTTAAGGGCTATTAAGACTCTGTAATCATATATACCTTTCAACGAAGGGACTTTCAATGCTATCTAAACATAAATGAATATCAATAGCCAAGGCTATCCATGAATTCTACCAACATGCTTAATGCAGACAACAAAAACAAGACATACTTTCAAGTAAGACAAAGAAGGAGAGGAACACTCTGTTTCTTCTAATTGTTTTACTTAAAGGAATTAGAAAACATATAAGAAACACAACTAACTACATCCATAAAATGGGAAACACCCAAGAATCTAAGAGTGCAATTACGAAGACCTTAAAATATGACTATCTCAGCAAGAAAACATAGGGTAAGATTAGAATAAATCCTCTCTATCAGGCTGCAGACAATAACGTTTGAAGGATGTTTTCATAAATAGTTTTCAAGATGCAGCAAGAAGGCAAGGCAAACCATAATTCAACCTTGACAACAACTATTTGAACTATTCTGAAATGAACAAACTTAAGGGTTTCAAAAGCAGTTGCACTACTTAATAAAACCTTTCAGCAGATGAAAAAATAAAGGCAGTGAAGAATAAACATGCCTAAGGTGCTTCTAGGAAACATTTCTTAGCCTAAGCTTTTTATTCTACTGCAAGCAAAGCAAAATGGAACACAATGAAAAAATAGGAAATAACATGAACGAACAGAGAGTACTTCACCAAAACCAGGCTCAGGGATCCGATGGTCCGGCCTCCTTCATCAACAGAAAAGCAAAGACATCCACACTTCTTCAAAACACCAATTCTTATTCAAAACAGTGGTCTATCTTTTACTTCAGAATTCATCAAATTGAGAGTTTGAACATGATTTATAGATGAATGGGAGGAGAGGTGACAGAGATGGCCTTAATGGTTAATTAAAACAGAGATGAAAGTCATCTAAATGCCCATTCTGTGCCATAAATATTGCATTAACTTTCTTGCCCCTTCTAGTAATTCTCGTGGATTTTGAGGCCTTATGGACAGACTGGTAATAACTCTGAAGAGTGTCTATGTAGACAAGTCTTCTGGTTGCTGCAGTCCTGTCTTTTCTTCTAATACAAGAAAAATGGACATTATAGGTCTTGAGACCACTCATACCTCTACACTAACTACCTTAACAGTTTTTAAAGAAGTTCTGTCAGCGCAATAACTGTCAAGGCGTCTTTTAGTCCCAGGAGGAGTAAATAGCTTTTACGGATGTGTCATTCACAGCTCTTCCTATGTTGTTTTGTCCATCTTTTTCCTTTAACACTGATTTAGCTTTGACTGTGTTTTTGTCTTTAACATGCAGGTTAAGCTTTGATTTCCTAATTTATGCTTTAACCCCTAACTTTCACTGACCTTCTTGTCTTCCTCCATGTACAGGTGGTTGCATTGGCAGGTTTGCTGTAAAACCAATGCCTATGACGCATTGATTGAAACTTTTAAACGACCCACTGTTCCTTGAGGATTATCACCCTCGGCCCTATGCCACCTTTAGTGACTATCGGACGCTTTGAATAGCTCGAACCACCATTAAACCTGCAAAAACCACAAACCATTATAAAGTCCTGCGTTTTTGGGTTTGACTGCGAACAGAGGGCTCAGCGGAGATGGAAGAGCAGTGTGGAGAATGTGTATGCAGTGGAGGATGGTTCCATGGCGCAACACCATGAAAATCAGGGTTCAAACTAAATTTGGCGTGAAGCTTTGGAAAGGTGGTACTGGAAAACCGGCAGTGATTTTCATGTAGGGTGTAGGTGGTAAGCGGTTTGGGACAGAACAAATGCCATACGGTCCGATGGATGACACATTCACCTCTAAAAACCACCCATTTCACGTTCAAAACAGGCAATCAACTTTATTTGTGAAATGAACGCAAAAATGGTTTAAGACCATCCGATCTGGGGAGGTATAGATAGATCGACGGTGGAGATTACACGGGATCACAATGAAAAACCCCAGCGTGGTCAGGTGGGACCAGTGGGAATATATGGAAACTGAAGAAAAAACACATAGCAGGGGCGTTTGTAACGTTAATTTATGTGTTGATAATGTCCGCGGGCGAACGGAGGAGAATTGATGCGGGTCGTTGGATCCGAGAGATGGACGGCATAGATTTACTCGGCAGATCGGCAATCGGGGGAGTATAGGATCCGGGACAAAATATTTGAAATCTGTGATGGCCGATGCCGATGGGAGCGGTGATTGCAAGAGATGGAGGACCGTCGGATCTAGATAGAGATCAGCAGCCTAGATCCGAGCGGGGCATCACATATCGGCATTGGAGAGGGTCAGGGGATATGGGAAAAGGAATTTCCGATGAGCAATCAGCGATGCGGTGGGAAGCACCGATGAGCGATGAGCGATGTGGTGGGAAGTGTCGATGCGATGGAGGATGCGGTGGGAAGCGCCAATGCGATGGAGGAAAGCGATGGTCGTCGGATCTCGAAGGAAACGAACGACTGAGATAGAGTCGAGGGATCGCATCAGCAGAATATAAAGGGAAAGGGACACAGGCCTGTAGGATTGCAAATTTGAGATGAAGTGATCCGCAGATGGCCGTTGGATCTATGAGATCAACAGTGGAGATTGAAGCAGAGGAAAAGATGAAATTACAAAGGAAACAAGGGGGCGGAAGGATCTCCGATAGCGAAAAAGGGGCTAAAGGCCTGTAGATGATGGTCGTGGACCTAGGGTTATATGGAGAAAAAATCTGGGAGCTAAGCCCACGGGGGCTTAAGTCTGTTTAATGGAAAAAAGTTGGTTTTTAGGCCCAAAGAGGGATTTTTTGAGCTTTTTCAGGTTCCGACAGAAAGGAGAAGGAGGTTTTAAACTTTGTAAAAGGGATTCACAAGGCTTGAGGGGAATTTTTTAGGAAATGGAGGATAAGATAACAGGAAAAATGGGCTCTTTAAGGGGGAAGAAGAACACTTGTGGTGGAGGAGAAAATGAAAGAAATGAGGAGTTTGGATCAGTTTTCCTTTGAACCAGCAGGGTTATTTTGAAACTTTTCTTGTGGAAACAACAATGAAGATGATTTGTAGGATAAAAGACACCTAGACGGCTTCAAGAACTAGCATTTTTCCATGAAGATTGCTTCTTGAAGGCTTAAGAACATATTTAGCCATCATTAGGTATAACATAAATTATAGATGGCTAACATTGGACATAAGAAAATTGAAATTGAAATAGAAAAAATGGTTCCTATACATTTGTTTGAATTTTATAAAATTATTTATTTAATTCATTTAAACTTTTTATTTATTTTTATAAAAAAATATATTATATATGTAGAAGAAATGGTTCCTATATATTTTTCTAAATCGTTTTAAATAATAGTTTTCAAATTAAATAAATTTAATTTTATAAAAATATATATTATATATGTTTTATAAAATTATTTATTTAACTTTATAAAAATGTATATTATATATGTTTTATAAAATTATTTATTTAAACTTTTTATTAAAAGAAAATATAATGGGCTTAGGGGCACAATTTCCAATCTTATTATTCTTGCTAAACAGTTAACCAAGATCAAATTCCACCAAACAATTCAACATCCAAGTCTACAAGCCAACACTCATTACACCAAGTCAAGCCACAAGAAGTATGTGGAGTGCACTACCCTTCAACAACGATGAGATACACCCAACTTTATAAAATATTACTCCCATGACGCCAAAATGAAATAAAAGAAGGATTACTCCCATAACGCCAAAATGAAATAAAAGAAGGGACATATATTTTTGTTAACAAAAATGAAAGACCAAGACATGACAACTTAGTCACGCACCATGACAGATACGAATCCAATGCTTAAAGTGTTGATCAGTTTGCACGGTGGAGATTTGGCCCAACCATATTGACAATTCCAGTTGAATTGCGCGATGCCCGGGATTTTCTGAGATTTAACAGAAGGGGGGGTCCTCAATGGGTCATTTATATAAACCACCTATTACATGTGGCAACTTTGTGTAGATTGTGGTACCCCAACATCAAAACTACTTACCAATCAAGACCCCTCTGCATTCTACTAATCGATGCCACACACAATTCAACTTGTCAGAAAAAGTGGTAAGGGTTTTAATTTCAATTAAATTAGTGCACAACAACGCATTCAGAAGCATGTGACCTGCAAGAGAATCTGACCCACGTCTCAAAGCGATAACCTAGAATCCACTAGGAAGAAAGCTAAGGTTATAAGGCGGAAGGATCAGATCCTAACTTGGTGTTGGGTATAGACATCTTCGTTGACGAAGCCATGGAGATAGCTGATCTAATATTGGTGGGGAGAGCGAAAGGTAAGAAAGTTTTTGCAAATTTTTTGAAGGAGTGGGCAGAAAATTCTTGGCATTCAGCTCCAGATCATCGTTTTGAGGTGGTTAATCTAATAAATGGATGGTTTATGGTAAATTTCCAGAGCAAAGAGATGGTTCAGTGGGTTCTAGAGGGTAATTGGGGGTTCGGTCGGGCCTCAATATTATTTAAAAGATGGAATCCTCTTTTCGATGCTCAACAGGAGAAGGTGGCGGATCTCCCAATATGGGTAAAGCTCCGAGGCTTCCCATACCCGCTCTAGAAAGAAAATATTTTTAAGGAAATTGGGAATGAACTCGGGAAGTTTCTGGAGGTAGACATGTCCTTTAAGCAAACAGGGGAGATGGGCACAGCTAGAATTTTGGTTTGGCTAAATCCCAGAGAAGGTTTGGCGGAGGCTATTCAGCTGCACTACAGGGATTGGTCTTTCCTTCAAGAACTGGACTACGAGAGATTGTCGTTTAGATGTCATAGGTGTCACCAGTATGGACACTTGGCCAAATCTTTCCCCCTGGGCATTAGGAGGAGGAAAAAACTTTAAAATGGGAAAGACAAGGATGCACAGGAAGAGAAGTCAGTCAGGGAAAATCTCAGCAAGGAGACAGGATCTGTTCGAGGCCACTGGGTATCTTAGAAAGAGGAGGAAGGGAAGAATATGGACACCACAATGGAAGAGACAGAGGTCCCAGCTTCGGGAAGTGGAGAATACAATCCTCAAGAGGCATCCACGGAGACATACATGGACACCACCATTGCACCAATGGAGGGTAGTATTCTTGAAACCTCCTCCCCTCTTACTTTTACTGTTTCGGCATTGTCTCCTTTTCATAAGGGGCCTGGTCCTTCCAGGCCAGAATCCCATCCCTTTCCCTCAGTTAATTAAAATCATGTATTAATTTCTTTGGACAACATTATCAGCTCCACTCAAGATCTATTCATTGATTTTCATTCACAGGCTCCTTCTGGATCAGATTTTCATCCTCCATCTGAAGGTGTGCATAAAAATTATAACCTTAGACCTAGAGACAAAAAGGTAAACATGTTGGAAGTTGTTAGGGGATTAGGGAATCTTATGGACTCTTCCTCGGGGCCCAAGCAAAGGGGGAGGAAATAAAATTTGTCTAAAGCTCAGTTCAAAGAAAAACTTGATATTGCTAATGGAAAACAGAGATCTCTAATAGGGGTACTTAGAGCAATGCACACCCCGGGCAAGGTGCACAAATGATTTTGTTGTACCTTAACTGTAGGGGGTTAGCTAGTAAACCTAAAAAACTATCCCTAACATCCCTAATCTCAAATTATGGGCCAGACATAATTATGCTCCAAGAAACTCTGAGGTTAGGGGATGATGTTAACTCAGCCCTTCAAAAAAAATTCCCAAGATGGTGTTTTTAGTGCCTGGATGCCAAGGGAAGGTCAGGTGGTTTGGCCATAGGTTTCAATGAAAGAAAATTCATATTGGTCAACTCTTGGGGTACGGAACAAGCTCTGGAAATGGAGGTCTAATCCATAGAAATCTGCTCAAATTTAATGATATTGAACATATATGGACCCTGTCATGATAGGGTGAACTTTTGGAACAAACTTTGGGCCAACCCCTTCATTAACAATCCCAATCTCATTATTGGGGGAGATCTTAATATCTCTGTCGGGCAGGCTGAATCATGGGGGTTGGCCGCCCGATCTAACCCCTTGTCAGTTTTTTTTCTCTTCTAAAATCAAATATAGGCATCTAATAGATATTAACCTAGTCAAGTTGAGGCCAACATGGAGGAATAAGAGAATTGGGGAAGCTCGAGTGGCCAAGAGACTAGACAAATTTATTCTTAAAGAGGATCTGGTGGACAAAATTCCTGCCCTTAGGAAATGGGTTGGGGTGGGAGGGGAATTGGATCACCACCCAATCCTTCTGGAGATGAAAGGTAGTTTTGATAAACCGGGATTTCCTTTCAAATTCAATTCCGGATGGCTCAAGGAGGAATCCTATAACTCCCTCTTCAAGGAGATCTGGAGACCTCAAGAAGCAGAGGAAGTTCCAAGAAAAGTTTCACATCTATGGGATAACCTAAAATGGATGAAAAAAACTACCACAAAATGGGAAAAAAAAGAGGAAAGAGGATCAGGAGGAGAGGTTAAAATGGTTAGGAGAAGATTTGGGGAGAATGGAAAGCCCAGAAATAGATGGTTATGAAACAGAGGAAAAAAAGGAACTAATCAAATCCCCGGAGGAGCAGAGAAGGAAAATTCTTCTGGAAAGGGAGGAACAATGGAGACTAAAGAGCAGAGCCATTTCCATAACTACGCAAAAGAGAGGAAAAACTCGAACACCATATGGGGGATGAGGAAGGAGGATGATAGGATAGAAAATTATTTTCATGAATTAGTAGCAATGGGGAAGGATCATTCCAGCAAAGTGTTTAAAGCCCATATGGAAGTTACCATTGTCGAGGTGGTGAAGGTAGCCCAACATTTTCCCAGATATGTCGAGGTGGTGAAGGTAGCCCAACATTTTCCCAGATATGTCGAGGAAGTGGAAAACGAGATGATGACATGCGTAATGTCTAAGGAGGAGGTAGAAGGAGTACTCAAGGCAATGCAAAAGGACAAAAGTCCTAGGCCGGATGGGTGGACAGTTGAATTCTATCAATATTTATTTGAAGCGTTGGGGGAGGAGCTCACAGCATTGGTGGAAGTATCTAGGTTGAAGGGAGCTATCCTCGAACCGATGAATTCTACTTTCATAGCCCTCATTCTGAAATCAGATGAGTCTGACACCTTTGATGATTTCAGACCCATCTCCTTATGCAATATCATATATAAAATTATATTGAAAGTCATAGTTGTCAGGATAAATTCGATCCTATCCAAGAACATCTCAAAAGAACAATTTGGGCTTTTGGAGGGGAGGCAGATACATGAAGCAATTAGGATGGCACGATAATCTCTACACAGCATCAAAAGGAATAGGGGGAAAGGTATGATTATTAATATCAATTTATCTAAAGCCTATGATAAGATAAGATGGATTTATATTAGATTACTCCTGACGCATCTGGGATTCAACATATCATTCATCAACTGGGTGATGGGGTGAATATCAGATATCAGTTTTGTTGTTTTGATAAATGGGGTTGCTTCTCCTTTCTTCAAAGACAGCAAGGGCTAAGACAGGAGTGTCCGCTATCACCCTTGTTGTTTCTCTTGGCAGTAGAAGTTCTAAGTTAATGTTTGGAAGTAGCTAAAAGGATATGGGACATCAAGGGCATTGAAGTGGTAATTAACCTGCATATAACTCACCTCCTCTTTATAGAAAATATTCTCCTTTTTAGTGATGGCAATAGCAAGGATATCAGGAACATACAATATTCCCTTGATCTGTTTCTCATAGCCACGGGGATGAGTATTAATGTAAATAAATCGATCATTCTTGTTGAAGGTCTCTCGGGGGAGGAGGCCAGGAGGGTTGCGGAGGACCTTCTGTATGAGATCAAGAGGATGAGAGAAATCTTTAAGTACCTTGGCTTCTTACTCAAACCCAAATCTTATAAAACACTGGATTATATGTGGCTGGTGGCAAAAATTGAAAAGAGAGTGAACCATTGGAGCTTTAAATGACTATCCAGAGCTGGCAGATTGGTTCTTATAAAATATGTCTCAATGGCCATCCCATTCTATTGGGCAATGTTTTGTGGGTACAAAAGGAATTCTGGAGAGGGTGCGGAAAATTTGCAGTATTTTTTTGTGGGCAGGGTCTAAGGAGGAAGCAGTGCTGCCTTTGGTGGCCTGGGACAAAATTGCAAGACCGAAATAATGGGGGGGTGGGGAATGAAAGATCTTTCCTCCTTTGTAACCTCTCTAGCTGCCAAAATGGATTGGATAATTCTCTTCAATGATTCTCTATGGACCATGGTTATGAGAAGGAAATACATAGACCCGATGTTGTTGACAGAATGGTTAAGCACCCCAGGAAAAAATCCATTCAGAGCATCTTTGGTGTGGAAATCCATATTGGGATCGTTGCATATTATTAAGGAAGGATTGGTATGGCAGATCGAGAATGGTGAACAGGTCAGGATTGGGCTTGACCCTTGGGTTGGCTGCAATGAAGGATTCTCTCTCCTATAAGAGTTAAGAATCCACATAGGGTCCAAAGGCTTTCATTTCCTAAACCAAATTGAAAAGGAGGGATCTTCATCACACTGGCAGAAAGGGTGGATGATGGGAATATATGCAGATTTACCCCTATTGGTATGAGGACTGGAAGAACTACACAAGTGAGTTGGTAAGATCAAATGTGTGCATCCAGGAGAGAGTGGATGAATTGCGTTGGGTTCATGCCCCCTCGGTAAAATATTCACCAAAGTTTGGATACTCTTATATTATGGAAAAAAAAAGGGACGGGAGGTACCAAAATAGTGGAAAAAACCACTCTGGAAGTATAAATTCCAAACTAAAAGCAGGCAGTTGTTTTGGTGCATATTAAAAAACAAATTCCCAACCTAGGACAACATTCAAAAAAGGAGGTAGGAAGGACCAGGTTGGTGCCCTCTATGCAAGTTAGATGCTAAATCAGTGTCCCATCTTTTTCTTCATTGCTCGTTTAGTAAGCTTGTTTGGGCAGAGGCTCTAGCCCTATTAGGCAAGGTCCAAAAGTGGGAAGGGGGATCGGTTCAGGAAGCTTGGTAGGGTTGGTGGCAAGGGAATCTCAAGGAAAGCTAGAAGGCTCTACCCCTGCTAATATCTTGGGAAATTTATCTAGCAAGGAACATGGCTATTTTCAAAGATCAGGGGACTCCAACCCAAGCTATAGCTCTGGAGAGCGCGGCAATCTATGCTCTAATGTCGGCTCCGAAATCAAAATCTAGTACTAGGGTGATCTCTCAAGAGGTGATTAAAGGAGATATACTGTGGGAATATTTCGACGGAGCATCCAGCTCGGAAAATTTCTGTGGTGCGGGCATTGTAATTCATTTAAGCCCGAAAAAAAAGAATGGAAGCTTTGGCGAGACTTGGGAATGGAACCAACAACTATGCTTAACTCAAAGCCCTACACCTACTATTATGTTGGCCGATCCAAATGGGTTGTCTCTCGGTTCATATTTTTTGAGATTCATTAAACTTAATCAAATGGTTCAAAAAGGATTTCAAATGCAAAAGCTATCTTTTAAGACCTATTCTTGAAGAACTTTGGACGTTGAAAGGTCACTTTGCTTACATTTTTGTGTGTCGCATTTACAGGGAACGGAACGATGCAACAGACCTCATTTCTAAGGAGGGCATACAACAGACTTTGGGCAGCTGGAAAATCAGGAAAATAGGTCCGGAGGGTACAGAGGAGCGGGATCGTGCCCCTTTCCCTTGACTGGGGCTCTGCTATTACTGGTTCTGGGTCTTTACTTTATAGTTATTTATATTTTTATGGATATGTAACATAACAGTTTGTATTTTTGTTTTATGATACTTCCCTATAGAATATACTTCATAACAAACATATACATTTCTACCTTATTATGACAAATATTGGCATGTTTTGGCCAGCTTCCGATGCTCATGTTTAAGCTGTTTTCCTCATAAGAGGAGGCTCGAGACTAGAAGTGAGGCGTTTCAGTCTGTTGCCCTTGATGGCAACGTCCGAACAGGTTTCCCTTACCTGTGGTTTATGATTTTGGTTTTTTATCCATATGAAAACAGTTGTATGAACTGCTACTTGAAGTCTTAGAAGGATTTCAATCGAATGAAATGCTTAAATGCATGTACACAGTTAACTTTATATTATCTAATATAAAGTTCGATTTTTTCTGCGAAAAAAAAAAATGCATTCAAATGAACATATGCAGTGTTTCAAATTTTTAGGTGACAAGTTTTCACTTTGCAAACTAGCAACTGGAAATTGCATCAAATCAAAAGAAAAGCTCATCAAGTGTATAATAGTTATGGTTTCGTAATGGATTTCACATTGCTCAAGTTTTATGATGAATTTATCTCAAATTGGGAGCAATTTCCATAATTGCAACTAGGAAGAATCTCCAACAATGAGATCATTTGAATAATTAAGGCATATTTCTCATCATTACAACAGAATTCTTGAGATAATGTGAGGAAGGATGGTATCGGGGCTCCTACAACTTTAGTACTCAATACAACTGTTGGATTCTAGGTTGATCGAACAAATATATTTTATACAAAATTTGACTCATCTTTGGACCTTCTAAAGCATTGTCACTATACACCAACTAACCAGAGCTAGTTTGTTACAGCATGGAGGTTCAATAGAGTAGGTAGAAAATATGCTGAGACAAATGAACTGGGGACCTAATAGTGCAGAATTTCAACTCGGTTTAAGTAGAGGTGTGTGGGATTGGATAAGTTATTTTCATATTTCATTGTGCAGTAGATAAGTTGGTTTGGACTTACTTCAGTATACTTTAGAAATTTCAGTTTGCAGCATAAGGATTGTTTCATTTTAAGCAGATGGTAGGTATGAATAAAGAATTATTTTCAAGAAATGGTGATGGAGGTCTTGGTGATATTTTCTTAATTGTTTTAAGTTTTTTGTTTCTTCTCCAAAAATTAATCAACAATCGACAGAGGATGCATAGAAGTAATCTTGTTTACAGTGGTCATATGTTTCTTGCCGTGCTTACAACAATATCTTGGAAGAAATCCTATCCAAGTTGGACATCATCTTTCAGTTTTATTTTGCATCATTATTTGGTACTATTTATTGGAAATAAGAGAGAGGTTGCTAAGAGTATTATCAATCACAAAAAATGGAAACAAAAATTACTACTCAAATTGATTTGGAAGCCTAGGCATTGAAAGATAAAGTTGATTTTTTAAGGTTGGAAAGCGGTTTTATTGGCAAGAAGAATTGATTGACTGCAAATTTGTGCTAATAAAAGTTTTCTCTTGTATACTTATTATTATAATTTGGTTTTGGGACATAGGCTTGTCTTGAGGAATTGTGATTCATTGGTTTGTCATAATACAGTGACCTGTGGGCTGATGAGAATTTGTTTGACAAGAGCTTGAATATGGAAATTTTGTTCTTTATTTCATGTTTTCAAGGATATAGTGTTTGGTCACAACATCCTTGAAATTTTTTCAATCTTGAAAATTTTGATGTGCAGCATGTCAAATGTCAACCTATTTTCATTGAAGCTTTGAAGATCAATCAAACAACGCATAGCTAATCAAAAATTGAAACAATTGTTGGTGAACCAAGAATTTTGAAGTGCTATGGTAGGGATCAAGGATCTATTTTGGAAATCAATGCATTATAAAGAGCAGGACATATTATGATATTTGCTATATAAGGATCTTCCTTGAAAAATTTTGTTGATGAATAAAAAAATGCATTAGATGACATAGCAGTAATGTTCCATATGTTAGCAAAAGTCTGACTATGATATTTTATTACTTTATGGATCAATCTTAAGTATTTAATTTCCAGCCTCCTAAAACATTTTATTGGAAGATGTTGTTTATCATCATTCACTTGGGATGAGCATCATTCAATTGGAAACTCCATTTGCAGTAACATCCATAGCTTAGAACTTAGAATATCAATGGTCACTCCACTGGATTCAATGAAAAACTTAGATGTTGGTACTATTGTGTCAAGGCTTATAGCTCATCTTCTTGAATGCAAGAATAGAGAAAAAAATGTTTATGGAAAATCCTATTTCTCTTAAAAGCTTTAAAAAGTTGAAGGATTTGCTCACTAATTTTGTTATTGGGAATGGAGAATTTTGTAAACAAATTTGATTTTCAAAATTCAATTCATTCCAACTCTCAATTTGCAACAATGCTTTTAGAGAAAGATTTGGAACGGGTCACAAGTTGCAGTGGTTAGATTACAAGTGAAGTTACAGTTAAGGGTTTCAATGTATGGATTGGTATCATTTTGAGCATTGCAAGTTTTAGGTGGAAAGTGATTGATGGTTTTGTGACAATGAATCCATACCCAATAGAATTTCAAGGTACCTAGGCTACTAGTTCTCTAGGAACGTTTGAGGTGGAAAGTGATTGATGGTTTTGTGACAATGAATCCATGCCCAATAAAATTTCAAGGCACCTAGGCTACTAGTTCTCTACTTCCCACAGGGGGAAGCAGTCCCCAGTGGGAGCCAATGTTATAGCTATTTCTTGTCCCAAAAAAAACTATAACCTTTTTTTTTCAATCTGCTTCTCACCTAAATTCTCTAGCATATGCAAATTGAAATGAAACAATATTATAGCTATTTCTTATCCCAAAAAAAATTGAAACCTTTTTTTTTCGATCTGCTTCTTACCTAAATTCTCAGGCATATACAAATTGAAATGGAAAAATGATTGCTTCTTACCTAAATTCCCGAGCATATGCAAATTGAAATGGAAAAATGGTTCCTACCGTTCAACAATTTTTTCAAACTGCTTCTTACCTAATTCTTGGGCATATGCAAATTGAAATGGAAAAATGGTTCCTACAATTCAACATTTTTTTCAATATGCTTCTTACCTAAATTCTCGGGCATATGCAAAAATTGAAATTCTCGAGCATATGCAAATTGAAATGGAAAAATGATTGCTTCTTACCTAAATTCTCGAGCATATTCAAATTGAAATGGAAAAATGGTTCCTATAGTTCAGCGATTTTTTCAATCTGCTTCTTACCTAAATTCTTGGGCATATGCAATTTAGGCATATGCAAAAATTGAAATGGAAGTATAAGGATGGAATTACGTGTCGATAAGAATGAGATACGCTTATGGAGATGCGCCCAAATATATAAACCATGGTACATCATTTCACTTTGCGAATGTGGGATTATTCCTATAACGCCAAAATGAAATAAAAGAAGGGGCGCATAAATTTTTGTTAACAAAAATCAAAGACCAAGCCACGACATCCAAGTCACACACACCAAGATAACTACGAATCCAAAGCATTAAAGTGTTCATCACTTATTACACGTGGCAACTCTGTGTAGATTGTGGTACCCCAGCATCAAAACCACTTACCAGTCAAGACCCCCTCCACATTCTGCTTATGGGTGTCGCGCACATAATTCAACTTGTCAGAAAAAGTGGTATGGGCTTGAATTTCGATCTCAACAATGCATCTAGATCAACGTCTGCAGTGTTTCAATGTTTAGGTGACAAGTTTTCACTTTGAAAACTAGCAATTAGCAATTGCATCATAGCGACAGACGATTTCATCAAGTGTATAACGTTGTAATTATTAGCTATGGCCTGCGTAATGGATTTCACACAGCTCAAATTTTATAATGAGTTTATCGCATATTAGGAGCAATTTCCAAAATTGCAATTGTGCAGAATATCCAACAATGATATCCTTGGGGTAATTGAGGCATATTGCTCTGCATTACAACATAATTATTGAGTTATCGTGAGGAAGGATGGTAGTGGGGCTCCTACAACTTCAAAACTCGATATAACTATTGGATTCTAGGTTGATCGAATTGGGTTATTTCATCTCCTCGGAAAAATACATTTTATTCAAAATTTGACTCGTCTTTGGACCTTCTAAATCATTGTCACTATACACCAAATAACCAGAGCTAGTTTGTTATAGTGTGGAGGTTCAATAGAGTAGGTAGCAAATATGTTGATACAGATGAACTGGGGACCTACAACTAAAATGTATCTTGCTAATAATCTGAATCTGCAATTGGATGCTTATCAAGTGAATCAAATCCTTAAACTGCAGCAATATCCTAGTTTGACACTTATCTTTTTCTATTGGATGAAATGGTAGAGTGGGTTCAAGCACAATGGATATTCTTACACCATTATGATTGCTATCCTCGAGTGTTCTAGGAAGTTTGCGACTGCCAAAAAGTTGTTTGTTGAGATGAGGAGAGATGGGTGTAAACCCAATGTAGTAACATACAATTGTTTGATTCATTGTTATGGTCATGCTAATTACAGAAGTGAATTACCTAAGGTCTTTGAGTAAGACCTTTTAAATACATAAATAGAATACACTTTACCCCCTCTCAAAAATACAGAAGCATTTATCTCTTACAGAAGGACCTTCTCAAACTATGATAACATGTCTGAGGCCATCAAGAAATTTTGAAACTTAAATTCCCGTGATGATCCATGACCATCGATCATCAAGAAGGGCATGTATAATTTAGTATAAGGAGGAAACCCTCAACAAGGCATAATGCTTTTGTAACTGTTTAACATGTCAAAATATCCAGCAGGAGGAAATGGTTTTATAATCTTAAAGGAGAACTATCAATAAAATAAGTGACAAGCGAAAATAAATGGATGGTCAAATTCATCTAGTAGGAATGCGATTTGTGATTGAATTCAGCAGATAAAGAAAAGGATTTTGATGATGGCTTCTATGATGGTGTAATGGATTAGATAGTTACAGAGTTATCTATCTGGTCATATATAAAGAAAAGATAAAACTCAAAAAATGGACCCAAATGCGGCATAAAAACATAGAATATTCAGAGTGGTTCTCTTGATAAGAAATTAGGTAGAAACGAGTTTTCTTCAGTTTTGCGGTAGGATTATGTTCCCCAATTTGTTTGTTTATTATGCAGGGAGTAATCTTTCTACTATTTTAGTAGTAGTGCTTGAATATTTTGGTAATTATGAAGAAGTTTATGTGTAACATTGTGAATTAAATCCATCAACTACAGTCAATGATTGGTGGACATCGACTCTATGGGATGTAGAATGGAAAACTTGTTGATAGGAAGGACTCCAAAAAATTTCCACAACCTAGTTTTCATCATTGAAGAGATAAAAATATATTTGTATTAGAACTATGATTCCATGAAAATATTTTATATATATATATATATATATATATATATATATATATATATATATATATATATATATATATATATATAATTTTAAATATATATATATATGGAGGGCCAAAATTTATACTTCTACACAACACAACTCAAAAGGATTTAATCATTTGAGGAATGTTCTATGAAGTTGATTAGTGAAAATAAGCAATTTGTTGTCACAAATATTAAAAAAAAGGCAATTGTTCTAAGGTTTCAGTTATTGTAAATTGCAAAATTAAGATATAACAAGAACAAGGGGAATAAAATTTCAGCATATGATTATCATTCTGTGTGTAGGTTTCGAACAAAGAAAATCAATAGAGATGTTTTACTGGTCCCAGGTCAAATAAAAATTAAGATGTAGATTAAAGCTTGGAATGTCTGGTTTCAAGTAGCTGAATGATAACACTGTCAGAAGACATTGGTGATAACCTTATAAAAGTTTTATAAGGAAAATACAAAGCATCCCAACAAAAGTCCCTAGTTTGATGTTGATAATGTGGTATGATGAAATATAAAATAAAAGGAATAATGACATACTACTGGTTGACAGAGGAATGATATCATAGGTATGCAGATTTACAGATCTTCATCCAGTTGGAGATAGTTTGAGAAATTCTATGATAGTAATTTTGACAAGATCTAAGGTCGAGGTTAGAAATATACAAGATGTATCTTGTCAAATAAGTTAATACTACCACAAAAGAGGCTACCTAAAATTGTTTACTATGTTCCTTATCTTGAATAGCTCTCAACCAATACATTTTATGAGCTATCATGTCTTAGGTTGAGATGAAAAAACTCACAGATGTGTCAGGATGTTATCTTAAGGGTCAAAACCATGCATATAATATGATTCAAATTATAGCAACCAGGGTCAAAACCATGGCCATTATGCAGAGCTATGATGGAGTGCTTGTTAACATATTATGGCTAATTTAGGCATTCAGTTTCACCTGTGGCATAATTTCCCTCATCAAAGGACAGTTAACCCACTTGTAGGGTACAAATACATGACATTTCCAAGTTTTATGAAGACACATTAGATTTAGAGATTCGATGAAAATTTCCATGTAGCTAAGATCTACATTCAAATAAGCATTATGCAAATTTGAAGGCAAAATATCAACATATAGCTCAGATCTGAAGGCAAAATATCAGCAGTTGTGAACCAATTCCCCAATTGTAGGCAGAAGATTTTCAGGAGTTCCAAATTTCCTGCAATTTTTCAGAGATTATTTTTTATTTTTAGTATATTGTTTAGATTTGTATTCCAAAAATATATACATAGTAAGCTTGATGCATTTTTCTATATATTGTATCATTTATAATGTAAAAGGGTTGGATTTTGATGCCAAAACCCTGCTATGTTTTGTAAATACTTTTATTGCAGAGTTTTCAATTAAAGTTTTGTTCTAAGTTACCAGGATACGGATCCGAATCCAGATCCGCTAGTTTTTTTAAAATACAGGATCTGGATACGGCAAGGATACGTCAAGTACAAAAAAAATAAATTATAATATTATTTTTTAATTTTAAAAAACACTTTAGAATTCAAAAATCAAATACTCACTGAAACCATCAAACACTCTTAGAACTTAAACCATTAGAAATTATAAATATAAAGACTAAAACACTGAAATGAAATGAATCATGATGCATCATCCCTCATACAACATAACAAAAAGCCAAAGGATAATCATAATATCATAAATGATAATAGTAAATACATTTACATATCCTCAAATGGATCTACATTATCTTCTGCATATTGAAACTCTACATCATGCATATATGATGGGGGTCCTGGAATGTATGAAGTTGCATCAATAGGGACTGGTGGTGGAACAATATCTTCAAGTAGGTTGAGGTGAGTCATGGCATTCATTGTCAGGTTCAAGTCAGAGATCTCAGGCTCCACATCCCACATCTTACTCGGACCCTTTTTATACTATGGTTCAACATGTGATAGAAGACGGAGGTTGGAATGAACATACACAAGATCCTCAACCTTTGCCGCTCCCAGCCTATTTCGCTTCATTGAATGGATGAAGCCATATGTACTCCAATTCCTCTCAGATGATGAGGAACTAGCAACCTGTGATAACAACCTGGTGGCTAAAGTGGAGAGATGAATGATATCCCCACCATGGAAGTCCCACCAAGTAATAGGATCAAGATGTCATCGATCATCCATAGCTACTGGATCTAAAAAGCTACCAGTATATTGTACAAAACCTCCAAATTCTTGGCGTACTTCCATTGCAACTCCCATATCTCTATATATTATCCTTAAAGTTGCCTTGTATCCCTGTACCACTTCGGAATCCTTGTTTGGTGTTGTTCTACTGGGTAAAGACAAAATTTTGGAATGGTAATATTTAGGGTGCAATGCATAGGCCAAAAGGTGTAATGGTGTAGTCATTTTGTTCCACCTTTATGTAACTATGTCCTTCACTAAATAATATAATGTTTCATAAGGGTCATTTTCACTTTCCCTGATAATTTCCCTTATCCTCTCCAACATACTATCAATGTTTTCATAAACCTCCCCCAAGCAAGGTGTATATGTGTCAAATTCCCTGATCAATGTCAATATTGGTTCAGTAAACCACAAAAGGTATTGGACCTTGTCCCGCCATGCATCATCAAGAATGATGGTCTTGATTTTTTTCCCTCTGTCAGAAGTGGAAGTCATCCACGATTCCCAAAGAGGGTCAATGACCATTTCTTGTAATGCTTGTCTCACCTCTACAAGCCTCTTTATCATAAGAGTGTGGGAGGAAAAACGAGTTTTAGCAACCTACAAGTTTCAAAAATTCAAATTTCAAATGAGAAACCATATATAAATTAAATTTGTAATTAAAATTAATAATTTCAAATACAAATAATATTTATTAAAAAAAAAGTACCTTCAGTAGCTTTTGAAAAACCTCGATATCTGGCTTGGGACATTGAATGATTGGTTATGAACATTTGGATTTCTTTTGTTTCTACATAAATTTCATTAATCCATTCAATCTCACCAATATTGGCAAGCATAAAGTTCAATGAATTTACTACACATAGAGTCCAAAATATGTGATCATATTGACTCTCCACAATCAAGCCTACAGCTTTACAAACGTGTGCATTGTCCGTAATGACTTGGACAACATTATGCAGCCCCACAGTTACTATTGCATCAATAAGAATTGTGGATATGAAATATGCATCTTTCTCTATTCCACTGAAATCAACATCCTTCAAAAACATTTCCCCTTGGGGGCATACTGCAACAACATTAATTAATGGATGGTTTCTTTGGTCTCTCCATCCATCAGAAATGATAGACACCCCTATTTCTGCCCTTGTATCCCGTATTTCTTGTAGTTTTCTATCCACAGATTGTCTCTCTGATGCCAACAAAGTAGTGCGGAATTTTTCATGTCCAGGGCTTTTGTACCCTTTTGGCGCTTCATTAACAGCCTTAATCATTTGTTGCCAATAAGGGAACGCACCAAATTGAATACAAGCCCATTTAAATAGATGCAACAAGCTACATGTTCATCGGCTATGTCTCTACCTTGATTATTGAAAGCTGCTTCAAGAGGGTCTAGAGTGGGCCTTTTATTAGTTGTGGCAACAGGTCTAGATGGAAATGGAGGCCTAGTTATAGAGCTTTGCACATGGTGTTTTCCCATAGCAAGCTTCCTATTAGCAACTTCTTGCAAAGATGAATAGAATTTCGTTTTTCCAGGACTCAAACCTTTGCCAGGTTTTCCATTTGCATCTTTTGGCCCGGTGCATACTTTCACCCCTGTGTTAGTTTGACCTGTGAGATGGGCCTTCACTCTAGTATATGAGCCATTTTTTATATCTTAGCATTCATTTCACTTCCATTTAAATGAACCAACTCCAGGATTTTTTCCAATAATCTCCACATACTTCCATAGAGGAGATTTTGGGTTTATTTTGATGATTTCCCCTTCAATTTGCTCATGATGTGATGGTTCCATAATGATAATGGTCGATAAGTTACCTTACTGCATATAAGATTCAAATTATAATATATTAGCTTGGAGTAGTTCAAAGCAATCTCGACTAGTCAATCAAGTTTAAATTTAAATTTCAATCACTTACACTACCACAAAAGAATTAAAAATTAAATAAAAGAATTATGGGTTATCTTATGGGTAATGTAAAGAGCGAGTGTTAGCTTTTGGGGTCACTTTGAAGATTTTTTTTTTTTGAGTGGGCCGTAGGATACAAAAAAATAAATTTAAATTTAAATTTAAATAAAATATTTAAAAACCCCTCCTCCTTGGCCCTCATATATCTTACCATGTATCACTTACACTACCATTTAAATATTAAAAATTTAAATCTTAATGTATCACTTACAAATGTGATACAATTTAGTATTTAGGAATATTATGGTTTATCATTTATCTTTTACAAATTAATAATTATATACATTTATGATTGTAATATTTACAAATAGATATTAATAAATATTAAATATTGCAGTAAATTTAATTTATAATAGACATTTAATAAAATTATTGAATGATAAAATTTCAAAAACCATATCATTTTTAAAATACATGGGCTGAGGTTTAAACTTTCGGGACAGAGGTTTCGGGACAGGCACAACACCCTCGGGCCTCAACTGAGTCGGCTATGTCTCCTCCTCGACAGACAATGGCCACAGGAGTGAGCACCTCGGGCTCCAACTCCTTTTCGACAAACGTATTCCTGTACTCCTCGACAGACAAATGGTATGGTCAATGTCAAGAAACGTAATGTCTGCAGCCCTGCAAAAAATAGAACAACGTCTATCTGCGTTCGTAATGTTTGCGGCCTTGCAAAAAATAAAACGTCTGCTTGTTGTGTGATGAATGTTGCATGTCGCCGTGTGTGATGAAATCCTCTGCGTGTGTACCTGCCGCCGTGCGTGATGAAATCCTATGAATGTTGCATGTCATCGTGTGTGATGAAATCCTTTGATGAACTTGGTGATGAGTTGTTTAGTGTTTAGTGTTCCGCCTTCTCCTCCGCAATGCGACAAACTATTTCGCTTCTCCACAATGTGACAAAATGCCTCGCCTTCTCCTCCGCAATGCGACAAACTATTTCACCTTTATGCATTAACTTTCACAAAGAAACCTAAAAACCAAATCGCAGGTGAAAAAGAAAACTTTGTTCGATTCTGGCATGTGTTTTTTGGGCGAATATTATAGGATCTGTTTCCATGCAGCATGTTCCATTTTCGGCATACGCCATACGCTAGCTGCCGTATTTGAACCGTATTTCCAGCAGATCCAAATCCGTTTCGGATCAGATCCAGGGATCCGAGGGTGATTTCATAATATGTTTCTTCAATCTCACCAATATTGGAAAGCATAATGTTCAATGAATGTACTGCACATGGAGTCCAAAAGATGTGATCATATTGACCCTCCGCAATCAAGCCTACAGCTTTACAAACCTATGTGTTGTCCGTAATGACTTGGACAACATTATGCAGCCCCACTGTTTCTATTGTATCAATAAGAATTGTGGATATGAAAGATGCATCTTTCTCTATTCCACTGTAATCAAAAGCCTTCAAAAACATTTCTCTTGGGGGCATACTGCAACAACATTAATTAATGGAAGGTTTCTTTGGTCTCTCCATCCATCAGAAATGATGCACACACCTATTTCTGCCCATGTATCCCAAATTTCTTGTAGCTATCTATCCACAGATTGTCTCTCTAATGCCAACAAAGTAGTGTGGACCTTTTCATATCCGGGGCTTTTGTACCCTTTTGGTGCTTCATTAACAACCTTAATCATTTGTTTCCAATAAGGGGAACACACCAAATTGAATGCAAGCCCATTTGCATAGATGCAATGAGCTACATGTTCATCGGCTATGTCTCTACCTTGACCATTGAAAGTTGCTTCAAGAAGGCCTAGAGTGGACCTTTTATTATTTGTTGCAGCAGGCCTATATAGCAATGGAGGCCTATTTATAGATCTTTGCACAAGGTGTTTTCCCTTAGCAAGCTTCCTATCAGCAACTTCTTGCAAAGATGAATAGAATTTCATTTTTCCAGGACTCAAACCTTTGCCAGGTTTTCCATTTGCATCTTTTGGCCCGGTCGAGTTGGTTTCTTGGCACAGTTTCACAGCCAAGAGCTGCCTTCGATAAATAGTGATTTCATAATATGTTTCTTCATATGTTTGAGGTAATATAGAAGTACTGAGTAAGGCTAGATCGAGTTGTTATCTCCCTCGATAACCCCTACAAAGTTATTATTATTACTAAGAATAACTAACTGAACAATTTGTTTGGATTAGTACTTATGCATCATTAAATTATTGCATTTTTTCGTCTCTTAAATGTATTTATGTGGCCTATAGATATTCTTTTATACACATCCTCTCTTGTTAGATGATTAAGTATTCAGGGAGGATACTTGATTATGTAATTTCTCTTATATTCCTCTACCAAACTCTTTCAATCTATTGTACTCTGTTATAGCTGAACGTCGACACTTTGATTAGATTTGTGCAACTAGGGTTTTATTTGTTAATTAGAGATTGGATACTCGAAGCAACCACCATATAAAAAAATCCTAGATATAGTCGTTGTGCTTCATAGGTTGTTGTCTAGTGATAGTGAAAAACATTAAAAAGCCTTGTAACACTTGAGGGAGCCCCCTCTGTTTCGAGGGCTAGCTTGAACCTAAATATTGTTCGAGTTGGTTTCTTAGCACAGTTTTGCAGCCAAGAACTGCCTTCGAGAAACAGATGCAACAGTCCCCAAAGGCTTCTACTGAATGAGGTGAGGACATTTTTCCTCCACCTGCTCTCTGGAATACCATTTAGTTTTGCCTGGAATTTTTCCTTTGAGCTAATTTTTCAAAGGCCATGTTGCACTTTTCTTGTAGTTATGGACCTCTTCGGCAATACTATATATTTTGTCAACTCTGCCTAAGAATATGGTGCCAAATCCTCCACAGAAGGTAGGACATGTTCCTCTTCCTAATCTAGAATGGAAGGCTAATAGATTTTTATATTCTCTACATTCAAAATTGAGTAAATGAACATATGTGGTGGTAAAATGAGTCTATAGGCATTATCACCCACCTTCTCTAGTATCTCGAAGGGATCATACCTTAGAGCCTTGATTTACTAGGCCCCTACAGCCTCTCTTTGTTAAACTTTAGCCATACTTTGTCTCCCACCTTTAACTAGTTCCTTGTCATATGTTGAGAATGTATGCCCTTATATTTCTCCTATGACTCTTGCAGTGTCTCTTGTACTTGTAGATGGATCTATCTGATCTTCTCTATAAAATTTTCAACCCTCAAGGCATCTCCTGTAATATCTTTCCTCAGTCCTCCTTCTTGTCCATATGCAATGTCCAAAGGTGAAGGCGACAAATATCCAAAAGAGGTTTCAAATAAGGACTTTCCTATAGAAGTGTAGACTGCTCTATTGTAATAATGATGTGTATATAGTAGAATTTCATCTCAATTCTTCAGATGCTTCTGGTTGTATCCCCTTAGAAGTTGCACCAAATTCATATTAACTAGTTTTGTCTACCCATCTATCTATGGATGTAATTTCGTAGATCTTTTCAACTTTCTGTCCATATTCTCCCATAATATAGTCCAAAATGCATTGAAAAATATTGTGTCCCTATCTTAAATGATTCTCCTTGGTATCCCAAAGTGCACCCATACCTATCCAAAGAACAATTTTTTTGCTTATTTTCCATTGATGGTCTTCTTACAAGGCACCAGGACACACTAAACCTGTCAACTACCATGAACAGGTAGTCCCGTCCCTTCCTAGTTTTTGATAAAACTCCCACAAATTCCATGGAAATTCTTTCCCAAGGACGAGTGGCTATAGGTAAGGGGTGATATAGACCTTGTTTTTTATTATTAGGCTTACTGGTAAAAAAAATCATACATCCTCTTGTTAAACTAGCTACCTTCTCTTGCATCTTGGGCGAATACACATACCTCTGCAAGTTAGCCACGGTCTTCCCTACACCAAAGTGACATGCAACCTTGGAGATATGAGCCTCTCTAATATGCTTCAATCGCTCACCTTTAGGAACATGTCGCTTATCGATCTTGTAGAGTAACCCATCATGGAGATGGTATTCCATTGTGGTGTCGACATTATGCCCATGACTCTGAATCTGTGATTGTTGAAACACCTCCTTGAAGTATTCATCCTCTTAATATGCCTCTCTATATGCATCATGGGTGAATGGTTCCATGTGAATAAGAGTCCCTAAAGCTATGATATTTTATGTGGGTGTCCTTGAAATTATGTCATCTAGATTGTTTATGTTGTCTTTCTTTTACTTGATCACCAAATGAAACTATTGTAGAAACCCCATCCACTTGTAATGCCTAGTTTGTTGTAACTTACTTTGGGCCTACAGGTATTGTAGTGGTTGGTGATTTATGTGGATTATTGTCTCCTTTCCCATTAGATAGTGCTTCCACTTCTTCACATCTTGCACCAGGGCATATATTTCCTTGTTGCAGGTAAGGTAGTTAAAAAGTGTCTCATAAAATACTTCATAATGGTAGCATACAAGCCTTCTTCCCTGCATCAAGACCACTTGCATATGTCTCCACTTCAAAGTATTTCTGCAAGTTTGGTAATTCCAAAATTGGTACTTAACTTATCTTCTTCTTTAGCTCCTGGAAAGCCCTATATTGACTCTTTCCCCACTAGGAACTTTTTCCACTTGCTGTTATGGTGTGGAGTGGTGTTGTTATCGCTGAAAATGAGTCCATGAATTTCCTCAGACATTGTTCTTCCACAATGAAACTCCTAGTGTCATAAACATTAGTAGGCACCGACCATTTCTTCATGGCCTCCATCTTGGCAAGATCCATCTACATCTCTCCCCAACCTATCACATAACCCAGATACACCAAAGACTATTGTGAAAATTGTGAAAATTTCTTAATCTAAGAAACCCTACTGCAGTATCTTGATTTACTTCTCCTACTTGAATTAAGTTACAAGTTAATTTCTGAAATATTCAGTAAATCAGCGAAATAAATACAACTAGCATCCTACACATATAGATCAAATATTAAATAACATGCTCATATAACAAAGTGACACAGATTTTTCGGACC
Source organism: Pinus albicaulis (assembly GCA_034641835.2). Classification (NCBI taxonomy): domain Eukaryota; kingdom Viridiplantae; phylum Streptophyta; class Pinopsida; order Pinales; family Pinaceae; genus Pinus; species Pinus albicaulis. The sequence goes on along the minus strand of MU968359.1, from coordinate 21,795,432 downwards.
AATGTCCCCAGAAAAACCCAATGTGGGAAAACTGGTGCAGCTAGCTCTAGAGGGTTTTTATTATTAAGAAGATTCTAAGTACAACAGTTTTTGGGCACCAAACAGGCTTACCCTATAGATAAATAATACAACAACAATACCTCTAACCTCAGAGACATAAAATATGGCTGATTCACACCCTCAAACGGGATTTATAAAACTCGATCCCTTTCTGGCCCACCGGAAACCTCAGCGCTACTTTGAATCCCTCTGCGTCAGCCTCTACGCTACTCAAGAAGGGCCTGTGTCACCCCTAAAGGGCTTACGTTGTCCCTGCAGTGCCCTGACTGGGCCCGCGTCAGCCATGCATGGCTCTTGTTGCCTCTGTGCTGCCTTTGTGTGGCCTCTACTATACTGTGTAGCTCCTGGCTACCTCTGCGCTGCTCTGGTATGCTGCCTCTTTGCCGCTGCTATACTCTTGGCCTCGGATCAAACCATCCCCTTGCCAATATTTCTCCTCACTGCACTGCAAACTGCTTCTAAAATTCTTAGCAAACCATGCCCTAGAATTTCAGCTTAGCTTCAGTGCTCTGCCAATGTGTATGTCCTCCAACTGACCCCAAGCCCTTCTCTTATACTTTTCTCATAGAAACATCAACGTCCGTAATCTAATCTCTAATCGATGGCTAAGATTAGAAATTGCTTGATCTGTGGCACTGAAGTCATTCTCATCACATGTTTAATTTAATTCACTTTAATCTTTTAATTTTACTAAGTTATACTTAGGGTCTTTAATTAAAATATTAATTAATTAAATATCTCTTAAACCTTATGGAATTTCTTCAATCGCTTTCTAGATCTTGGAGATCTCATGTACTCCAGCTCCTCCACAAAATTTGGGAGCTAGAGCACATCCGATGCTACCCCAAAAACTCAACACAAACTAACGTTTCTTTAGATTTTCTAGTAGTTGGTGCTTCTTTAATGTCTCCAAAACCTCAGTCAAATGTGAGATGTGCTCCTCCTAGGTAGTATTGTATACCGTTATATCATCCAAATACGAAATAACAAATGAATTTATAAAAATCCGCAATACATCATTCATTAATCTCATAAACAAAGTTGTTGCATTGCATAGGCCAAATGGCATGACTAACCACTCATACAAACCTTGCCAAGTTTTGAAGGCAGCCTTTCAGGTAGCTTCTTCTCTGACTCGAACTTGGTGATATACACACATTAAGTCTAGCTTGGTGAAGTATTTTCTTGCTGCAATTGATCCAAAAAATCATTTGTCCTGGGCAGAGGGTACCTATTTTTTAGCGTGATTTTTTTCAATGCCCCGTAATATATTCACATCCACCAAGTCCCATCTTTCTTTGGCACAATGATGATGGGTGACCCACATGGTGATGTACTTGGTTGAATAACACCTTGTTCTAGTAGCTATTGCAACTATTTCTTCACCTCACTTTCTTATATAACATACTGCCTATACAACCCAATGTTTGGAAATGGGGAGTCCAGAAATACATGGATCTCATGCTCCACTTCCCTATTAGGTGGTAACCCTTTAGGCTCTCAGAACATGTCCCATTATTCCTGTAACAACTCTTCCAGTTGTTATTTATTTTTCTTAGTACACCCCTCCTGGGATGCCTTGCCTCTTACTAACTCTAAACAAATAATTTTTCTCTTAAAAACAATAAAACATACTCCTCGATGGAACTGATCATTTTTTTGGCTTTTTTGGCACTTACCAATGATTTTCGAGTTTCCCTTGTGCGCATTGATGGTGAATTATTTTCCATACTTGATGAGATGATATTGGTTGGCTCTCCGCATGAATATTTCATCTCACATGTATATGTAGGGACTCCCAAACACAACTCAACATACATCAAGGGGACTCTCACATCTAGTTATACTTCATCAATAATATCAATACTGATGGAAAATATAATTTTGCATTGTTTTGATACCTTCAGCTCCACATATTCATTTACCCATCCTGTTGGGGCCCTTGGTTTTGTTTAGTTTTGAAATCTTGGCTAAGACATTTTGAACTTTGACCCTTTTTGAGTTGCGGTATGAATACACATGGCAACCGCGACCGCACCGCAACTACCAGGAGTCGCGGAGCTACCAAGGCGGCGCGAAAGCATACGATAGCTAGAGATAGAACAGGGACAAGTGCAGATGAAGGAAACACAGCAGAAGACAGGAAGTGGAACACACAGATAACAGGAGAGAAGCTAGGAGAGGCCAAAGTAAAGCCACAGAGGAACTGATAGTCGCAAGAGCGGGTGAATAAATAACAGTCACCCGGCCGAAAAGAGAAGAGTGTTGAATAGATGCTAAAGAGGTTGCGAGGCTCGAGACAGGGAAAGACGCGCAGAGCAGCTGCGGAGGAATCATGCATCTTCTTCATATGGTTCCTTATCTTCTCTATTCTACCTTTCTATTCCGAAATCCATCTGTATCAGATTTGTGAGCTATCAGTAAGAATGCTATGTAATCAGATGTTTGGCCAAGAGATTAATACAATGGAAGGTTTTTGTCTCAATAAGATGTTCATGTGCTTGTAATGTGTTTATGCTGGTTTAAAATTTTATTGGTGAATGTCTGAATGCTTATTAAGTGATCTTGCGTATATAACTCTGTATATGTAATGGATGCACTGCTCTTCATTAGTTGCGGGTTTGTTCCTTGCCACTGATCTTATCCCCTTCTGCATGTGGTTGTGGCACGCCTCGGGTGAGACGCACTGCTCTCCGGAGCAGGGTGAAAATGCCGGCGTGTTCCTAGACTACACCGGACCCCTTGTTGGCCACAACTCTTGAACCTGGGTCTTGTCCGCGAGACCTGATTTCTCGCCAACAAATGGTTCCGTTGTCGGGACCTGCATGTTCTGAGGGGATCTAGATCATGGTATCGAGGATCTTTGAAGGGGAAATACGGCGATGGTGGGATGATCATCTTGACCAGTTCATTGCTCAGCAAGCAGAGCTGACCAAGAAAAAGGAGGCGACGATCAAGGAGCTTGTTCTCTTCTTTGACTCAGCCAGCGATACGTACGAAATTTTCTAGGGAAGGTTCCCTACGGACCTTTACAATTGGTTGCGGAGGTTACGAGCGACGCTGCCCCAAGAAGGTTTGCGGAAGATAAGCAACGCAATTGGTGTACGGCTTTGGTGTGCTTGCCGCCCGGGTGAATGCGAACTAACCGCCATGGGTGGAGTTTTGAAGTAAGGACACGTTGGAAGGATACGCGTAGGTTTCGCTGGCAGGTGCTACCCTGCCTTCTTGAGCGGCATTTTCCACTCGGGATTGAGAGGAAGGCATTGAAGGAGATTCGACGTGAATCGGCCACGATGGTGGACGAAGGGTTGATTTAATTCACAAACGGGTATGGAAAAGCGCCTTCACCGTCTTTCGGGGGGGGAAGGGTTGGGGGGGGACCAATGAGCCTTGGGCGCGGGGGTGGGGAGTGGGGAATGGACGTTGAAGCCGCATGCAAGTTGCAGGAGCGACGTGCGCATCGGCGGGCACAGATCGCCGATAGGTGGCGAAGAAGGGTAATGCGAGATTTGAAGAGAAGAGAGATCGAGAGGAAAAATCAGAAGGAGGCGCCTCAGAGAACGGGAGTTATGGGTTTGGATACCCGGAAAGAAGACGAGACAGCAGTGGAAGTGCAGTGGGTGCATGGGAGCCCAGCGACGCGGGAAAGAGAGATCGTGACTAGCGAAGATAATGGAAAGATGCAGCCCGAAGGAAGTTCCGATGATGAATGGCACGACGTGATGCAGCGGATGTTTCAAGATCAGACGACACCCACCCCTCCAGGCAGCCCTACTTCTCACCTTCTGCATGGCCAGGATCCCGACCTTCCCCTGGTACTATATCAACCTTTAAGCAATATTTTTATTCAGTTACAAGCATTGAGTCGGTCATACAGTAGTGCATCAGTGTCAGTAACGTCCGGTAACAGCAGCGTTACTAGTAGTGGTATTTTTCCTAGTGGAACCGTTGCGCAACCAGGACCGGGAGGCTTTATCCTGGTCAATTTTCCGCAAGTACACATGGCTGGATCCTTCACCCGGTATCCAGAGTTTTCTGGCCGGGGCAATGATGATGTAGAGCAGCACTGGTACCTGTGCGAAGCCATCTGGAGGGCTCGCCAGACGCCAGACGCTGGGAAGTTAATAGAATTCCAAACCACGCTCAGAGAGAGGGCTCTGCGATGGTTTATCAAGTGGTCCGAGGCTCATCCTAACCCCGTAATTGCGGACGTGAAGCGGGATTTTGTCCGCGAATTCAAGCTTCCCCAGACAGACCAGCAGGGCCTGTCAGAGCTGTGGGAAATTAAGCAGAAGGAAGGTGAGACCGCATGGGAGTTGATGCGGTGATTCAAGGACGCGATCGGGAAACTTAGCTACCCGATCGATCCAAACCACCAGAGGGACTGGTTCATCAAGGCTCTGCTCCCCTTGACACGAACCCCTCTCACTCAACAGAAGATTGATAATCTGCAGGACGCTTTAGAGCAGGCCATGAAGATTGAAGCCATGGCGGGCTACGCCCAGGAATATCGGGGGGCGGCCCCGCAAGATCCTTCTTTGATAGGGTTGCAACACCAGATCGCCAACTTGACTGAAAAGCTCAAGGAACTTCAGCCGGTGAGGCCAGCGCGACCGAATGTTTGGTGTACTCATTGCCTGGTCGAAGGCCACGTCGCAACTGAGTGTCCTCGATTGCGCGGGGCAGGGACAGGACCCACGGTCGAGCAATCCAGGGGGGTCCACCACCAGGGGGTGGCGCGGCGATGAACCCACAGGGAGTCTACCAGCTGCAACAGACTTATGCGGGGTTCCCACCGCAACCGGGGTCCTCCACCATAGAGTACTGTGAGATTTGCCGGACGTTGGGGCATCCTCCTCGGATGTGCCCGATACTACAGAAGTATTCCATGGTCCCGAATAATGTATACTGCGAATTTTGTGTGTCAACGACTCACAACACTGAGCAGTGCAGGGCGCTTGACGCACTTGCGGATCGACTGGATCGTCCCTCGTACCGGGTGAACGAGGCTCCAAGGGGAAGAGGCGGCGGAGGCATGCGGGGAGGCCGCACAGGCGGACGCGGTCCGGTAAAATGCTACAATTGTGACCAGGAGGGTCATGTGGCTCGAGAATGTCCCCTTCCGCGACGACCCTGGTGTTCCCAGTGCCAGGTCAACGCCCATGCTACAGAAGACTGTCCGGAGCTCATCAAGAAGTGGGAAGAACGGGCTAGGCAGAGGGGAGCAAATCTGATAAACTCGGAGCCGCGAGGGGCCGCAACCCCCGACATGCAGAACGTCGCAATCGTGACAAGGGGCGGAAAGAAGATTGGAGAGGATGCCCACGGGAAGGAGCCAGCTCGAGTGGTTCGGTCGGCATCCCCGAAGAAGTTGATCAGGCCCAAAGTCCAGAATAAGTATTTCCAGGAGGCGGTTGAGGCATTCGCCCAATTGCGGAATGAGGGAGGTTTGGAGGAGCCCATGCTGCCGGAATCTGGTGCGCAGAACGTCGCAGGTACTGTGGTCAAGGATTGGCTCCGGCTATTCCTTAGGATTGTTGATGACGCTGCGCTGCGGCAGCAACTCCAGCATGCTTTGAATGGAGCACTGCAGGGGCGCATAGAACTTGGAGATCCAGCGGACGCTGGCCCTCAATATGTGCAACGTGTCAAGCGGAACAAGAAACGAACAGGCAAAGAATTCCGGCTTAACACGCAGGTCGCAGGGTTCCAAATCAGCGACACCATGTTGGACTTAGGGTCCGACGTCAACATACTGCCACGAAAGACATGGGAGGCTCTTGGAAGGCCACGGCTAGCCTACTCACCAATCCAACTCAGGATGGCGAACCAGTACTGCATTTTTCCAATCAGCCGGCTCGAGGGAGTCGAGGTCGACGTTGCGGGGGTGAAGACATACACCGATTTTGAGGTTATTGATATCATGGGCGACAAGGATCCCTATCCAGCCTTACTCGGCATTGATTGGGCTTTTGAGATTTACGCCATCATCGACCTTAAGAAGGAGCTGATGATCTTTGAGGATGGGGAGGTACGGGTCACCCAGCCTCTCGACCCGTATCAAGGCCCGCGATATACGGAAACAGTGGACAATCGGGAGGATGCTCAGATGATGGACCATCTCTATCAGATGACTGCAGGAAAGCGGGACGATTATATTAACCCGACCGCGACTGGCTCCGTCAGTTGGCGGAGTGCGCAGAGCTCGGAGCTCGGATCCGAACTCGCTTGGGAAGACTGGCAGCAAGGGGGATATGAGACCACCACGCGGAGATGTGCTTCCGTTGCTCAAGTCCGGTGGGTAGGGACTGAGATCCGCGAATATCCCACATTGTCGAACATGCAAGCAGTCAATACTTTTATTGCCAAGGTGGAAGACCGGGTCCCAGCTGAAAGCCGGATACCACTTTTGGATGTGGCCTTGCAGTCAACGTCGGCACGGTGGTGGAAAAATCACCGCAACACTCTGTTGCGATGGGAGTGCGTGGCGGATGCTCTGCGGGCACGCTTTAAAGAGGATGAAGGACCCTCCAGTACGCTTAAGTATCACGAAACTTCAGACCCGCGACACCATTTGCGGGCCTACGAAGAATAGTGGCGGAGCACCCGGTACCCTGAGGAGCTGTGGGTCCACAGGTTTATCCACTCCCTAGGCACCATTCCCCAGGCCTGGTACCTGGAGGAAGAAAGGAAACGGGAAACCCACTCTTGGCAGGCAGTTGCGGACAAGTTCGTTTGGTGCTTCTCGTTCGAAGGGGAGACGGCGCAGGAGTCTCAGGCCCTACAGGCAATCAAGGAGGTCTTGTTTTTCCGCCAGCCCGAGCCCGACGAGGGCCCGGCTGTGTCACGACCTAAGGTCAGGCACGAGTTGGTTTGTCACCGGATTGATGGCGATCCGGAGGACGACAGTTTGGAGGACCTCAGACATCTCTATTTTGACAAAAAGGAAGGCGAGCGGAGCATCAGTGAGGAGCCGACGACTGAAGGGGTCCATTTACAGCCGCTAAAGACAAAAAAACTGAACATTGGAACAGACGAGAAACCTAAGCTCGCAACGGTGGGAGATTACTGGGACGAGGAGACAACAAAAGAAATTTTCAGCCTCCTCCGGGAATATGAAGATTTGTTTCTGTCCTCAGTTGCGGACCTGAAGGGGATCGAGGGGGATCTGGGCGAAATGCACATCACGTTGAAGCCGGGGGCCAGACCGGTGAAGCACCGACCCTACCGGTTGAATCCACGTATCAAAGAGAAGGTCAAGGTGGAGATCGATAAAATCCTGGCTGCAGGTCTCATCTTTCCAGTAGAAGAAGCCGAGTGGGTAAGTCCCATCGTCATCCAGAACAAGAAGGACAAAGCGGAGATACGGGTCTGTGTCGACTACCGGAGCCTGAATAATGCTTGCATCCACGATCTGTTTCCCACTCCTTTCAGCGATGAAGTTCTAGATCATGTCGCAGGGAACGAGGCTTATTCCTTCACTGATGGGTTCTCGGGCTACCATCAGGTGCGCATCGCTGAGGAAGACAAAGCAAAGACGACATTCACCACTGAGTGGGGATCATTCGCATACCACGTTATGCCGTTTGGTCTGAAGAACGCACCGGATGTGTTTTCCCGGATTGTCATTGCTGCTTTCCGGGAGTACATTCACAAGTTCCTGGAGGTCTACATGGACGACTGGACTGTCTACAGTTTGTTGAAGAAACACGCCTCTCTGTTGCGTGTTATGTTTGACCGGTGTCGCCAGCTGCAGATTTCCTTGAACTTGAAGAAATGTATTTTTGCAGTTCCATTCGGCACACTCTTGGGCCACGTGGTGTGCAAGCAAGGGGTCTGCGTTGATCCTGCCAAGGTCACGGTCATCGTCCACATGGAGGCCCCCGAGACCGTGAAGCAGTTGCGGGCACTGCTCGTGCACACAGGATATTACAGGCGGTTTATTCGCAACTACGCAAGGATTACGGCCCCTCTGGAGAAACTGTTGCGGAAGTCAGAAGCGTTTGAGTGGACGGCGGAGTGTAGGAAGGCACTTGACACATTGAAGGAGAAGTTGGCGACGGCACCCATACTTCATCCCGACTGGGATAAGCAGTTCCATGTCCATATTGATGCGTCCGGAATTGCACTTGGAGCTGTATTGGCGCAACCTGGGGAGACAACAGTTGATCACCCCGTGTACTTCGCCAGCCGTCGGTTATCGAATGCGGAGAAGAATTATACCACGACCGAGCGGGAGGCGTTGGCGATGGTGTACTCCCTCCAGAAGTTCCGCCACTATCTTCTGGGCGGCAAATTTACATTCTTCACGGACCATTCTGCATTGAAGTATCTGGTGAATAAGCCTGTGTTGGAAGGAAGAATCTGTCGTTGGCTACTACTTTTCCAGGAATTCACGTTTGAGGTGATTTTCAAGCCTGGCAGGTTGAATGTTGGTCCCGATCATTTATCGAGGTTGGAGACGGGAGATAATGAAGGCTCGTTGGACGATCAGCTGCCGGATGCCGACCTCTTCCGAGTCGAAGCAGTACCAGATTACCTGGCTGACATTGCCACTTATCTGACCACGAGACAGTGCCCCCAGGCGTACACCCCACTCCAGAAACACCACCTGGTTGTCCGGACGGCCGACTACCAATTGATCGCAGGGCAACTCTACAAACTAGGCCTTGATGAGGTGTTGCGCAGATGCGTTCTTGATCACGAACGGGAAGCGGTGATGTGGGAATGTCACAGTGGTGTTGCGGGAGGGCATGTGGGTGCGAAACCCACCGCAAGGAAGGTGCTCCAAGCTGGCCTGTGGTGGCCGACGGTACATGCTGACTGTAAGGCCTATGTGAAGCGTTGCAATGTTTGCCAACGGACGGGAAGGCCTTCGCACCGGGACGAGCTCCCGCTACACCCAGTGCATGTGTTGCGGCCGTTTGAAAAGTGGGCTGTTGATTTCGTAGGTCCCATCGCACCAATCGCTCGACATTCCAAGGCCCGGTACATCATTACCACCACGGACTACCTCACACGGTGGGCTGAGGCAGCAGCGGTACGCGACTGCTCGGCAGAGACCGCTGCCCGGTTCATTTTTGAACACATCATCAGCCGCTTTGGCTGCCCACGGAGCTTGACCAGCGATCAGGGTACACATTTCATTAATGCCACGGTCAAGTCACTACTGGACACATTTATGATTCAGCATCATAAAAGCAGCCCATACCACCCATAGGCCAATGGTACTGTGGAAGCTTTCAACAAGATTCTTGAGAAGGGCTTGACTAAAATTTGCAATGCTCAGCGCGACGATTGGGACGAGCGCCTCCCAGCGACATTATGGGCCTACCGGACCACAGTGAAACGTTTGACCAACTAGACACCATTCCAGTTGGTGTATGGCCGGGAAGCTATGATTCCCGCCGAATTCACTGTACCCAGTCTTTTGATCGCAACGTCCCTCCAATTCTCAGAAGAGGAGTCACTCCGGGAACGCCTCCAGGAACTACAGGAGTTGGATGAGGCCCGATTCCTGGCGGAATTCCACCATAAGGTTTAGAAGGCTAGACAGAAAGCGTGGCATGACCGCCACATCAAAACCAAAGCCTTCCAAGTTGGCGGCAAAGTTCTCTTGTATGACAGCCGGTTCCAGAAGTTTCCAGGCAAGCTCCAAATGCACTGGTTGGGACCCTACTTTGTCATCGAGATCCACGATTCATGAGCCGTTCGGCTGGCACAGCTGGACGGTACAGTTCTTCCTGGGTGGGTGAATGGCGCACGCCTGAAACCCTACCAGGAGTAGGTACCTTTTATTTTTCATCAATAACTCTCGCAACCGAGAGAACCCGTAGAGTAGCTTAGTCGAATAACTCTCCCGCAACCGGGATGAGCGTAGGGAGTCTTTTCCGTTCATAGGCAGTCTGTCGAATAATTGGTCAGTTGCGGGTACCTCACCGCAACCGACTATGGTCGGGGCGGACCAGTCCAGCGTGTCGCAGTGGCAGTCCAGCGTGTCGCCACGCCAGTCCAGCGTGTCATTCGCGTAGGATCCATCCCCGTGCCAGTGTCAGTCTAGGTCATTTCCGTCAGTCCTTTTGTCAGTCCGTAGGATCGCTCAGATTTGCTTCATAAATTACCATAAGTAGACAATAATTGTACCGTAATCATTTTCCATCACCCGCAGTTCTCTCAGCCATCGTGTCCGCCCATATTCCCATGACACCGTCAGCAATTGTCAGATTACATAAAGGCACGCGATTAATCGCACGATTATCCCAGCCTCAAAGGATGGCAAGAATTAATTGCCGTTATGGAGTCTCATCAACTCCGCTCGTGCCAGCGGATGCCATAATTTGCATGAAGATCAACAGCACGAGAATGACGGACCAGTTCAATTTGGAAGTTGCAGCGACTCCAGAGAAATTACAGCCTTCAAGCGCACTGCACTCAGAAGGAAACTCCAGCAGAATCCTCCAAGTCTACCAACGCCGCACCAAGATGCCGAGAGCTCTCATCTCCGTCCCCGAACCAGTGTTGGATAGCCGAATTCACCGCATAGAGTCGCTAGTGGGCAAGTATGACAATGCAGCATGTATGGACGCTAACCTGTCCGACCCAGCTGAATTCCCCCACCTCCATTGGCAGACCTACATGGAGCACCATTACACGCCAGGCAGCAGCTCCAACAGCCGGATGCGATCAGAATTCAGGGGCTTACAGCAGTCGTCCTTGATGAATTTGAGACTCTTCCAGTTTTTGGCACCACGGGACCGGCCTTGCAATGCACCCGGTTCCTCCTCAGTCGGATACAGAACGGGTCCCTGTGGCTCAATGAGGAAATTCCAATTCATGCCGAACACATTCATCGGCTTACAGGGCTATCTCAGAATGGCGCGGATGTCTCCGCTGCTGGCCAGGCATCCTCCAAGCGCGCTCGAAAGTCGGGTGACTTAGACCTGTACACCAAGTATGGCACTCGCCGAGGGGGCAAAGGTGCCAAAATTGATTTGATCAATAAGCCAAAAATTCGGTTTGCTTGCTACCTTATCACTAGCAAGATGATGCGGCACTACACGAAGGGAGAGTGCACTCTGGACACAATCTCCATTGCAGAGCACTGCATCCAGGGCGCCAAGTTGAATTGGTGCTCATTTGTGCTAAAAGAACTCTTCGCGGCCTGCGAAGAGAACTACAAGCGTACCACTAGTTTCATTTACGGGTACTTGATCTTAGCCTTCGCCATGTGAAAATGGCACCTTCCTCATGTCTGGGTGCCGGCGGAGACGACCGTAAGCCAGCCTCTTGCGATGAAATACACCCCCTGGCAAGTGTCCACAGACCCCAGCACCAAACAGGTGAACGCGGAAGCGTTTCGGGCGTGGTATGGGATGATGACAGATGTGGTGACCAACCAGCAACGGGTGCCCAGGCACCTGTTGGATGAGTACAGTGAGCAGGTGTGGTTTGGGGTCAGCCACAGGCCCACCTTCCTCCGGCCAACTTGCGTGTCGGACACCACCTTTCACATGGCGCCCCTCCGATTCCAATTGAATGACGACACCTTTCACCGGGAGGTCTCTGCGTGGCCGGGGGTCGTCAAGCACGTCCGCGACGTGATCACCCGCTATAACTTTGATCGGATGTTGCTGGCACAGCGGCCTGCCGCGACCGGTGCAGCGGGGTCCTCACAGGTTGCGGCGGAACCTCCATACGATGCAGCTGAGACCGCACCGGACCTGCCCGAATCGCTGGTCCCCATCGTCGAGCACCTCAATGACCAGGTACGCCGACTTAACATGGCAACCCAAGTTGCTTCAAGTGGTGCCCCTATATTTCCCTCCTTTGCTGAATTTCATATTGGTCGGTCTCGTGTTCCCTCCAATACCGCCCCCCTCATTTCTCCCATTCCCACTAACCTGTTCACCTCTGCCACCCCGATCATCACACCGATGGGAGAACCTGGCCCCGAACCCGATTCATCAGACCCACCTCCATCCAAGAGGGCCCAAATCGTTGTCACAGATCCAGTGGTGGATCTTACTGACGACGATCCACCAGCCACTCCACCCACGACGAGTTTGATTCCGGAGGAACCTCTGATCGATCCGTCAGAGTTCCTCAACCTTCGCCTCCCTCACACTTCTTTCACTCCGTCCACTGCTCCCTCCACCGGCCGACCACCTGCCACCTCCTCCAATCCATCCAATTCATCAGCCACTGTGTCAGATTCTCTCATCCGGGAACTTTTCAGAGGTGACCACGGGGTGGAAGTCACCTCCAGTACTGCAGCTGTGGTACCGCCGGTTGACCCCGTGGCCACGGCCCAGGATCCTCCTTCTACTATATCTACCAGGCTAACGAATGGTGGGGCTGATTCGGCTGCCCCTCCCCCAGAGCAGACCACGCAGCAAGACCGGCTGGAGTCCGAGATGGCCACTTCAGTGCAACAGCAGACGCCGGTCCATCCTCTAGAGACTTCAAGCCGACCAGTGGCCAGCAACCAACCTTCACAGGAGCGGGTGCCAGAGCAGGGCGCACCCAGCACGACCAACGCAGAACCATGGAGTCCAGCACAGCTATACCTACTCATTCAGCGGGCGGCCCTCAAGGCCGAGCAGATTCACACAGAGCTGCAGCAGCGGTGTATTGAGCAGCGTAATCAGATCACGACGCTTACTGAACAGCGCAATCAGCTGATTAGGGAGAAGACCAACCTACAGGAGCAGGTCAACATTGCTACTCAGGCGCTCTCCAACTTATGGCCCGCTACAAGGGCTCATTATGCCCCACTTCCTGCCACTATAGCGGAGGATAGTATAGCACTCCAGGCTCACCACCTCAGGACTGTTTTCCATGTTGTTTGCAGAGAGAACGAGGAACTCTAAGCGGTGTTAGCCGCACGGCCTACCCTTCCAGATCCACCGAGTGTCCATTCAGAACAGGTGACTGCCAAGCAGACTCAGGCAGTTAGTATGTAGGCAACTCTCCATTCCACTACGGCCGCGACTTCCGCCCTTCTGCGAAGTCTACAGGAGTGATCACTCACTCTAACTGTCAAGACGCAGCCTATCGCTGCCCAGCTGCAACAAATTTCCCATGACATTCAGGCGACCGCGGACTCGGCACGGTTAGATCAGCTCTACGCCCAGGCGGACGAGCTCGAACTTCAACTGCAACAGACTGAGGCCGAATCGTCAGCGGCCAAACACGTCATCTGGGAAATTCGTCCGCCCATCCGAACCCGTGCCGACTCCATACAACAGCTGGATGCCAAGGCCGAAGCCCAGCTTGCCACGCTGTTCGAGGCTATCCTGACGACTATAGACGAGGCCGCCACCACCCGGATCTCTCAAGAAGCCGACTTGCTTGTTCAGGAATGGAAACAAGCGGTGGCAGACTTCACCGAGCTTAGAGATACAGCGCTCCGCCGGGTCCCGGAGTTGGGGCCCTTGTTTGAACAACCACTTGGCGGAGCACAGCAGGAAAGGGCGCAGGGTGAAGGCACAGCAGAACAGAGCACGGGAGCCAGCGGGGAAATGGAAGTAGAAACTGTTATTTGTGATTGACTCGCGGACGAGTCAAGGAATTGTGGTCGGGGCCTGTTGGGGCCCTTGTTTTTGTTTAGTTTTGAAATCTTGGCTAAGACATTTTGAACTTTGACCCTTTTTGAGTTGCGGTATGAATACACATGGCAACCACGACCGCGCTGCAACTACCAGGAGTCGCAGAGCTACCAAGGCGGCGCGAAAGCATACGATAGCTGGAGATAGAATAGGGACAAGTGCAGATGAAGGAAACACAGCAGAAGACAGGAAGTGGAACACGCAGATAACAGGAGAGAAGCTAGGAGAGGCCAAAGTAAAGCCACAGAGGAACTGATAGTCGCAAGAGCGGGTGAATAAATAACAGTCACCTGGCTGAAAAGAGAAGAGTGTTGAATAGATGCTAAAGAGGTTGCGAGGCTCAAGACAGGGAAAGACGCACAGAGCAGCTGCGGAGGAATCATGCATCTTCTTCATATGGTTTCTTATCTTCTCTATTCTACCTTTCTGTTCTGAAATCCATCTGTATCAGATTTGTGAGCTATCAGTAAGAATGCTATGTAATCAGATGTTTGGCCAAGAGATTAATACAATGGAAGGTTGCTGTCTCAATAAGATGTTCATGTGCTTGTAATGTGTTTATGCTGGTTTAAAATTTTATTTGTGAATGTCTGAATGCTTATTAAGTGATCTTGCATATATAACTCTGTATATGTAATGGATGCACTGCTCTTCATTAGTTGCGGGTTTGTTCCTTGCCATTGATCTTATCCCCTTCTGCATGTGGTTGCGGCACACCTCGAGTGAGACGCACTGCTCTCCGGAGTAGGGTGAAAATGTCGGCGTGTTCCTAGACTACACCGGACCCCTTGTTGGCCACAACTCTTGAACCTAGGTCTTGTCCGCGAGACCTGATTTTTCGCCAACAAATGTTGGGGCCCTTGTTTTTGTTTAGTTTTGAAATCTTGGCTAAGACATTTTGAACTTTGACCCTTTTTGAGTTGCGGTATGAATACACATGGCAAACGCAACTGCGCCACAACTACCAGGAGTCGCGGAGCTACCAAGGCGGCGCGAAAGCATACGATAGCTGGAGATAGAACAAGGACAAGTGCAGATGAAGGAAACACAGAAGAAGACAGGAAGTGGAACACGCAGATAATAGGAGAGAAGCCAGGAGAAGCCGAAGTAAAGCCACAGAGGAACTGATAGTCGCGAGAGCGGGTGAATAAATAACAGTCACCCGGCTGAAAAGAAAAGAATGTTGAATAGATGCTCAAGAGGTTGCGAGGCTCGAGACAGGGAAAGACGCGCAGAGCAGCTGCGGAGGAATCATGCATCTTCTTCATATGGTTCCTTATCTTCTCTATTCTACCTTTCTGTTCCGAAATCCATCTGTATCAGATTTATGAGCTATCAGTAAGAATGCTATGTAATCAGATGTTTGGCCAAGAGATTAATACAATGGAAGGTTGCTGTCTCAATAAGATGTTCATGTGCTTGTAATGTGTTTATGCTGGTTTACAATTTTATTTGTGAATGTCTGAATGCTTATTAAGTGATCTTGCGTATATAACTCTGTATATGTAATGGATGCACTGCTCTTCATTAGTTGCGGGTTTGTTCCTTGCCATTGATCTTATCCCCTTCTGCATGTGGTTGCGGCACGCCTCGGGTGAGACGCACTGCTCTTCGGAGCAGGGTGAAAATGCCGGCGTGTTCCTAGACTACACCGGACCCCTTGTTGGCCACAACTCTTGAACCTGGGTCTTGTCCGTGAGACCTGATTTCTCGCCTACAAATGGTTCCGTTGCCGGGACCTGCATGTTCTGAGGGGATCTAGATCATGGTATTGAGGATCTTTGAAGGGGAAATACGACGATGGTGGGATGATCATCTTGACCAGTTCATTGCTCAGCAAGCAGAGCTGACCAAGAAAAAGGAGGCGGCCATCAAGGAGCTTGTTCTCTTCTCTGACTCAGCCAGCGATACGTACGAAATTTTCTAGGGAAGGTTCCCTACGGACCTTTACAATTGGTTGCGGAGGTTACAAGCGATGTTGCCCCAAGAAGGTTTGCGAAAGATAAACCGCAGGTGGACGCACGAAGACCTGGTGGCACTGCATCAGGTAGATACTGAACTAACCCGCGCAGTGGAGTTTTGGGTAAGGACCACGTTGGAAGGATACGCTGTGGAGTTTGCTACTGAGTGCTACCAATCCTTCTCGAAGGCCGAGGCTGTTTTCCACTCAGGATTGAGAGGGAAGCTGTTGAAGGAGATTCCGCTGTGGATCAAAGCCCTGATGGTGGACGAAGGGTTGATTGAATTCCACAAAACGGGTATGGAAGCGTAAACCACCCGTACTGGGGGAAGGGTTGAGGGGACCGATGCTGTGTAGACTGTGAGAGTGGGGAGTGGGGAATGGATGCTGAGGCTGCATGCAAGTTGCGGGAGCTACGTGCACATCGGCGGGCACAGATCGCCGATAGGTGGCGAAGAAGGGTAATGAGAGATTTGAAGAGAAGAGAGATCGAGAGGAAAAATCAGAAGGAGGCGCCTCAGAGGACAGGAACTATGGGTTTGGATACCCGGGAAGAAAACGGGACAGCAGTGGAAGTGCAGTGGGTGCATGGGAGCCCAGCGACGCGAGGAAGAGAGATTGTGACTAGCGAAGATAACGGAAATATGCAGCCCGAAGAGAGTTCTGATGATGAATGGCACGGCGTGATGCAGCAGATGTTTCAAGATCAGACGGCACCCACCCCTCCAGGTAGCCCTACTTCTCACCTTCTGCATGGCCAGGATCCCGACCTTCCCCTGGCACTGTATCAACCTTTAAGTAATATTTTTATTCAGTTACAAGCATTGAGTCGGTCATACAATAGTTCATCAGTGTCAATAACGTCCGGTAACAACAGCGTTACTAGTAGTGGTATCTTTCCTAGTGGGACCGTTACACAACCAGGACCTAGAGGCTTTATCCTGGTCAATTCTCTGCAAGTACACATGGCTGGATCTTTCACCCGATATCCAGAGTTCTCTGGCCGGGGCAACAATGATGTAGAACAACACTGGTACCTGTGCGAAGCCATCTGGAGGGCTCGCCAGACGCCAGATGCAGGGAAGTTAATAGAATTCCAAACCACGCTCAGAGAGAGGGCTCTGCGATGGTTTATCAAGTGGTCCGAGGCTCATCCTAACCCCGTAATTGCGGATGTAAAACGGGATTTTGTCCGCGAATTCAAGCTTCCCCAGACAGACCAGCAGTGCCTATCCGAGATGTGGGAAATTAAGCAGAAGGAAGGTGAGACCGCATGGGAGTTGATGCGGCGATTCAAGGACGCGATCGGGAAACTCAGCTACCCGATCAATCCAAACCACCAGAGGGACTGGTTCATCAAGGCTCTGCTTCCCTTGACACGAACCCCTCTCACTCAGCAGAAGATTGATAATCTGCAGGACGCTTTGGAGCAGGCCATGAAGATTGAAGCCATGGCGGGCTACCCCCAGGAATATCGGGGGGGGGGGGGGACGGCCCCGCAAGATCCTTCTTTGATAGGGTTGCAACACCAGATCGCCAGCTTGACTGAAAAGCTCAAGGAACTTCAGCCGGTGAGACCAGCGCGACCGAATGTTTGGTGTACTCATTGCCTGGTCGAAGGCCACGTCGCAACTGAGTGTCCTCGGTTGCGCGCGGCAGGGGCAGGACCCACGGTCGCAGCAATCCAGGGGGGTCCACCACCAGGGGGTGGCGCGGCGATGAACCCGCAGGGAGTCTACCAGCCGCAACAGACTTATGCGGGGTTCCCACCGCAACCGGGGTCCTCCACCACAGAGTACTGTGAGATTTGCCGGACGTTGGGGCATCCTCCTCAGATGTGCCTGATACTACAGAAGTATTCCACGGTCCCGAATAATGTATACTGCGAATTTTGTGTGTCAACGACTCACAACACTGAGCAGTGCAGGGCGCTTGACGCACTTGCGGATCGACTGGATCGTCCCTCGTACCGGGTGAACGAGGCTCCAAGGGGAAGAGGTGGCGGAGGCATGCGGGGAGGCCGCACAGGCGGACGCGGTCCGGTAAAATGCTACAATTGTGACCAGGAGGGTCATGTGGCTCGAGAATGTCCCCTTCCACGACGACCCTGGTGTTCCCAGTGCCGGGTCAACGCCCATGCTACAGAAGACTGTCCGGAGCTCATCAAGAAGTGGGAAGAACGGGCGAGGCAGAGGGGAGCAAATCTGATCAACTCAGAGCCGCGAGGGGCCGCAACCCCCGACATGCAGAACGTCGCAATCGTGACAAGGGGCAGAAAGAAGACGGGAGAGGATGCCCACGGGAAGGAGCGAGCTCGAGTGGTTCGGCCGGCATCCCCGAAGAAGTTGATCAGGCCCGAAGTCCAGAAGAAGTATTTCCAGGAGGCGGTTGAGGCATTCGCCCAGTTGCGGAACGAGGGAGGTTTGGAGGAGCCCATGCTGCCGGAATCTGGTGCGCAGAACGTCGCAGGTACTGTGGTCGAGGATTGGCTCCGGCTATTCCTTAGGATTGTTGATGACGCTGCGCTGCGGCAGCAACTCCAGCATGCTTTGAACGGAGCACTGCAGGGGCGCATAGAACTTGGAGATCCAGCGGACGCTGGCCCTCAATATGTGCAACGTGTCAAGCGGAACAAGGAACGAATAGGCAAAGAATTCCGGCTTAACACGCAGGTCGCAGGGTTCCAAATCAGCGACACCATGTTGGACTTAGGGTCCGACGTCAACATACTGCCACGAAAGACATGGGAGGCTCTTGGAAGGCCACGGCTAGCCTACTCACCAATCCAACTCAAGATGGCGAACCAGTACTGCATTTTGCCAATCGACCGGCTCGAGGGAGTCGAGGTCGACATTGCGGGGGTGAAGACATACACCGATTTTGAGGTTATTGATATCATGGGTGACAAGGATCCCTATCCAGCCTTACTCGGCATTGATTGGGCTTTTGAGAATTACGCCATCATCGACCTTAAGAAGGAGCTGATGATCTTTGAGGATGGGGAGGTACGGGTCACCCAGCCTCTCGACCCGTATCAAGGCCCGCGATATACGGAAACAGTGGACAATCGGGAGGATGCTTAGATGATGGACCATCTCTATCAGATGACTGCAGGAAAGCGGGACGATTATATTAACCCGACCGCGACTGGCTCCGTCAGTTGGCGGAGTGTGCAGAGCTCGGAGCTCGGATCCGAACTCGCTTGGGAAGACTGGCAGCAAGGGGGATATGAGACCACCACGCGGAGATGTGCCTCCGTTGCTCAAGTCCGGTGGGTAGGGACTGAGATCCGCGGATATCCCACATTGTCGAACATGCAAGCAGTCAATACTTTTATTGCCAAGGTGGAAGACCGGGTCCCAGCTGAAAGCCGGATACCACTTTTGGATGTGGCCTTGCAGTCAACGTCGGCACGGTGGTGGAAAAATCACCGCAACACTCTGTTGCGATGGGAGTGCGTGGCGGATGCTCTGCGGGCACGCTTTAAAGAGGATGAAGGACCCTCCAGTACGCTTAAGTATCACGAAACTTCAGACCCGCGACACCATTTGCGGGCCTACGAAGAATAGTGGCGGAGCACCCGGTACCCTGAGGAGCTGTGGGTCCACAGGTTTATCCACTCCCTAGGCACCATTCCCCAGGCCTGGTACCTGGAGGAAGAAAGGAAACGGGAAACCCACTCTTGGCAGGCAGTTGCGGACAAGTTCGTTTGGTGCTTCTCGTTCGAAGGGGAGACGGCGCAGGAGTCTCAGGCCCTACAGGCAATCAAGGAGGTCTTGTTTTTCCGCCAGCCCGAGCCCGACGAGGGCCCGGCTGTGTCACGACCTGAG